>JADLZN010010655.1:0-334951 GCA_018155175.1 Sinocyclocheilus anophthalmus | reverse complement strand
TAGATCACAAATGTAGCTTAAGAACTCTAAAAATACCTACTGTAAATATATGTATTAAAATGCATTCATTTTATTTAAATTATTTGGTATAAATGGATAATGTGTAAACAAATAAACACATAGGTAGAAATACATTTATATTATTAATAATGGTAAAACAGTTTTAGTATGCTGAAGATTGAAAACAGGAGTTTGACCTTATGTCTCAGCAACGGTAGTAATAATCACAATAATGAAGGTTAATCATGTAATCTTCACTTTATCACAAGTTTTTTTTGTTATACATTCACATTTCACAACATAGAACAAATATGTAGGAAACAAACCCCAAGAAAGAAAAAGACACAGACGCAGTGATGTGATACAAACATGTCCTCATCATAAGTGAATCACCTTATCTTAATTATTCAGAGAGATAACCACAGAAATATCACTTCATTCCTGTGGGATCTGCTTCTTGACGATATAAAGAACAGTTCACCCAAAATGTCAATTCTGTCATCATTCCTCGCTAGATACAAAACCTGTACGACTGACTTTCCTCTGTGGTTTACAAAAGAAACTCATTTGAAAAATGTGCTGTATGCTCATTTACATACAACTAAAATGAGTCCGGACGCAAGTTTTCAAGCTTAAAAAGCACCATAATTAATCATAACAGCAGTCCATGGATCACACAGAATATCCAACTCTTCTCTTAAAATCACCTGTCTGAAGTTTGCTCGAGAGCATTTGGATGATCCAGAAGAGGATTGGGAGAATGTCATATGTCAGATGAAACCAAAATAGAACTTTTTGGTAAAAACTCAACTTGTCGTTTTTGGAGGAGAAAGAATGCTGAGTTGCATCCAAGAACACCATACCTACTGTGAAGCATGGGCGTGGGAACATCATGCTTTGGGGCTGTTTTTCTGCAAAGGGAACAGGACGACTGATCCGTGTAAACGAAAAAATGAATGAGGCCATGTATCGTGAGATTTTCAGTGAAAACCTCCTTCCATCAGCAAGAGCATTGAAGACGAAACGTGGCTGGGTCTTTCAGCATGACAATGATCCCAAAACACACCGCCCGGGCAACGAAGGAATCGCTTCGTAAGAAGCATTTCAAGGTCCTGAGTGGCCTAGCCAGTCTCCAGATCTCAAACCCATAGAAAATCTTTGGAGGGAGTTGAAAATCCGTGTTGCCCACGACAGCCCCAAAACATTACTGCTCTACAGGAGATCTGCATGGAGGAATGGGCCAATATACCAGCAACAGTGTGTGAAAACCTTTGTGAAGACTTACAGAAAACGTTTGAACTCTGTCATTGCCAACAAAGGGTATATACAAAGTATTGAGATGAAATTTTGTTATTGACCAAATACTTATTTTCCACCTTAATTTGCAAATAAATTCTTTAAAAATATTACAATGTGATTTTCTGGATTTTTTTTCTCATTTGTCTCTCATAGTTGAGGTATACCATCTTTTTAAGTGGGAGAACTTGCACAATTGGTGGCTGACTAAATACTTTTTTTCCCCACTGTATGAATCGCGATTCTGATGGATTCACAAGTTTCAAAATCCATGTCCTAAAGCAGCAGTTCTTAATTTGTTCCTCGCTTACCTCGCTATACACACGCTCTCTCTCTCCTCTCTCTCTTCTCTCTCTCTCTCTCTCTCTCTGTCTCTACTGTCTCTACTGTCTCTACTGTCTCTACTCATTTCAGTATCATCGACCAGTTGAATACACTTATTTTCACATACTATATCTATGAGAAGCATTATACATGGACGCGCGTGCAGTTGCTGTACTGTGTTAAAGCTTTAATCAGGATAAAACGTATATTAAAAGCTAACAGAAGCAGAAGCATTTACAAATAACAGCGTATCTAAAAGTATGAGACAACAACAAACAAAAAACATAGGCCTACCATTAAAGCCATGCTTGCACAGGTTCTGCGCGATCCTCTCAATCGGGCTCAAATTGATAAGCAATATAGACAACGTCATTGTTTACAATACAACTGGAGCACAGGCCGCTATGTTGAGGGGCGGGACGTTCAGACGCACGCTAGAGGCGGTTTAGCCAATCAAAACACACTGGGCTAGCTAAACAATCAGAGCCCATCGCCTATTTCTGAAGGAGGGGCTTCATAAAAACAGGAAATGATCAGCCCGTTTCTCAGAAAAGGGACAGAGAGGTATGGAATAAAGGTAAATTATGTGAAAATGATTCGTTTTTTTTAACAACGAAGCCATTAACACCATGTTAGACTGCACCCCATAAACCACAATCAAGCTATAAAAAAAAAAAAACAAGTCAACCAACACTTAAGAACCCATTCATTCTGTCAGTGTACCCTAATGTGATTTACTCCAAACTAACTTTATTGATGTGTGTGTATGTTTAATTCGGAAATGGTGTCCATGTGTTTTGTGGTACAACCACCAGACAAGCTTTGCTTAAAAGGCTACATGATCCCCGGCACATCCTGAAATTAACAGGCTTACGGGACCATAAATTTCATTTATTTTCCCTGTGACCTGATTTCTTCTAGCGCTTTGAGAAGCTCTCTGTAGCCCTTATAGACAGGATCCTGTGGGAATTACTGCAGTTTAACCTTTCTTTTCTTGTTTTCATGCTGAGGAAGCGTTTCTGACTTGCTAATTTTGTCACAAAGTAATTTTGTCTTCGTACCATCAATCTAACTTTGTTCTGATTTTGAGGCATTTGTCACATGATTAATATTTCCAGCAGGATGTACATCACTGTCAGATTCACCTTGAAATTGACCTTTTATTAGCATGCAGTAAATGTGTGATGCTAAAACACAAGGCATGTGCCTGATTATAAAGGAGCTTTTTTTGACACAAGCAGGGCGAACTGTACAGCGTTTAGTCTTGACCCCGTTTTAAGGAGCCCGTGGTGGGCTAAGGTTTGACTGGGTCACTGTAATCAGGCAGCAGTCAGGCTTTACTCCAGTGTCATGACTTATGCTCGCTCCTGCTATGTATTTAACCTTCACCTTCTGCTGACGGTTGTTCCTGTACTTTGTAATTTTAGAGAGAAGCTGACAGAAGATGCCAAAGCCGAGACGAGCAAAACGTCGAGCGTCCAACCGAAACCAGCAAGCGCTGCTGCGAACGTTGATCCTGACGACCTGTTCGATGATATATGACCCTCTTTAGGACCTAATGAGCACAGTTTGTGATGAGCATGGCTTTTGTACTGTTTTTAAACTGTAGGAGTAATAAAATTTGACTTTTTAAAAGTATTTTATAGTAAATATGAACTGGCTCTATAATAAACAATGAAAGTTTAAAAAAGAACACTACTTTTTACTGAAAAGTGAAGCAAAATTATGAATTTGTCCATTTTTAACTCTGTAAGTTCTGAATAAATCTAAAAAATGTGAATAAAGATGTTTTTCTCATTCCCTAAGTAGTGATCTTTCAAAATGGATTTTAAACTCAAACCTACTTTTAACTTTTATCATTTACTTTACTTGACATGGGGAAAAACAGCCTCAGCTGAGCTTTTGGTTTTTGCTGGTCTCCTAGCCTCATCAGGCTGGCCTGCTGGTTTTAGTGAGTTCTGGGCTTTTTCTAACTGGCCAGACTTAAACCATATAAGACCAGCAAACCAGTCTAAGCTGGGTTTTGAGGTGAATTAACTCCTAGCACGGAAAATACCCTAGCAACTTCATAGCAACGTGCATGCTTAAACTCTTCAGAAGACATTAATGACTGCTTAGCAACACCCTGGTAACCACTGACAATACCCAGTCATCAAGACAGGTAAGCACCACGCACATTCTTTAGAAAATGGAAAAAAAAAATGTTATATGTGCACTTTCGATTATCTTATATTATTGAGAAACTACATGGAATGTTTGTGCTTGAAGATTGATTTGTCACAGGAATGTTAAAATAAACAAAAAAAATACTCAAATGTGATTAACAAAAACGATGAACATATGTAAACAATATTCCAGTTTTTATTTTTTGATTAAATAAATGCAGCTTTGATGAACATAAAATGTAAAAAAAAAAATATCTTACCGACCTCACGATAGTATAAGGATTTAACCTTATATCTTGATTCTGATTTGTAACCTCACACACCGTGATGGCTAAATCAAATGAATGGTGCTGGTTATTTCTAGAGGAGGTAACGGTACCGTCTCTCCCCCGTGTGGAAAGCTCCGGCAAACTCTTGTAAGTGGAGTTGGGCAGTTCCCATCAGTTCACAAGAGTAATTTGGTCACTTTCACACCCCTTAATAACCCAGTAACTCCATCAGCACCTTCTCTGTCTAATTAGCAGTGCTCTGTCAGACCGCGCAGTGAGATATGGATGCGCTTTTACGCACGACTCCGCGTAACAGACAAAGAGCTGCCTGATGGTCAACACTGCGAATGTTTCTGTAAAATGAATGCTGATTTCATTTGCAAAGTTGAATCGAAGACTGTCACTTATTTTAGCATTTACAAGTACGTGCAGTTGGACACTGAACTGGACATTTTCCACAGTTGTGCGCAACGCATTCATAATAAAGTTAGTAAGCGAAACAACTAATTAACTGGTTTTGAATTACTTATAACCCAACATACTTGTTCAAACTAGTAAGTGACTCAAGGTCCAGTTTGCACCAATTCGAAGAGCGCCGAACATCCCTGTTCCTCTTCAGGAGGATAAATCAGATTCATTTTGGGTGGGCACTTTCTGCCCCTCCTCTGCAAACTGACGAAATCATGGGTGGACATGGAATTTGAACTTGCTGCTGGCTCATGTCTCCAGTCTTTTCGTGGGCACCAAGGAAAGAAAGAGCACCTAAGTCTGCTGCTGGGTTTTGGCGCATCAGAAATATTTGCACTTTTTGTGAAGGATTGCATTTCGAGAATCAGGAATAGCCAAGATTGTCTACAGGAAAAGGTAAGTTCTATTCTATTCTATTCTATTCAAACAATTATGTTCTAATTGATAAGTGATAAATATTGACTATTATTTCACATTAATCAGCATTAGTCATTTGCTGTGGTTAATATCCATTGCATATTAATTTTACCATGTTCTGCTGAGCATCTTTTGATATTAGAGCAGATTTACTTCAGTGCATCTCTTTTTTCTCTCATTTGATTGTATTGTCAGAGCTTGTCTGTCACCCTGAAGCTTTGTTTGCGTTTGGCATCTTCTCAGTGCAGATCCACTTATCATTTTCTCATCATTATCAGTGTAATACCAGCTCTGCATAAATGCTGATAACTGAGAATGTGAGCTTTGGATTAATTTCAGAAAAGATTTTGGATTTCGTTTGGTCTGGTGTGATTGATCTGTCGTCGTTAGCGCGCTCTCCAGCTGGACATTTTCACGGCGATGTTAATTGTTGGAAAGCGATGCGTGAAGGTTCTTTATATATCGCTCTCTCTAGTGTTTGATAGCGTGTACTATATAGGGCGTGTGTGGCTGTCACCACAGCTGTCACAAAATGATCTTTGTGTTTCCGAGGAATGCGTAAAGTAGTGCTGTCCAGTATATTAAGATGGAACATATACATCCTTTTTAACCTCTAATTATGAATGAAGCTTTCATAAACACGTTCTCTATCCGATGGCAAAGCCATATATTGAAATGATAAAGGGAGACAGGAAAGCAAACAGACAGTGGGTGTCTAAAGACCTAGCTGGACCTGGAACAAAGACATGGATGGACATTAAACACAAGCAGTTTGACAGCCGACCCACGTTTAGGAGTAAACTGTAGCTGCAAATGTAAAACGAACTAAACTCACGACTGAATGACTTTTGCAAAATGAAAAGCTTTTATTTATGTATTTATTTTACAGAACTGAGATGTTTTTGGACGTTAAGCACATGCTCTGGTTGGTCTGTGTCTGCAGCGCTGCTGTAACCAAAGATGGTAAGTTTTCGAGTGTTTTAAGGCGTTTTTTATTCTTCCTCTTTACAATTATAAACTTCTTTTTTTTCATTTAGACTGTCCAAACCTTTAAAACTGGCATACGCTAGGGATGCAGTGATGTTAATATCCTGGATGATAAGCCAGTTATCATTTTCATGTGATGGACAATATCAAAAAATGGAAGATATTCAAATACTCTTAAGCCGATAATCACTTTTATGTAATGGCCGATAATGAATGGCAAATACAATTTGATACTATTTTGCATTTTAAATGATACAAGTGATTTTAGGCCACAAGATAATGCATAACATGAAAAATATTAATATCATTTATATTTACATTTATGCATTTAATGCTTTTATCCAAAGCAACGTATAAAAGAGGAACAACCCAATGTCAGAGTCAACAATTTGTCAAAGATTCAACAATTTATTAAATACATAAATATAGTGTTTTGAGTACTTAAATATTCATTAAAAACTATATTATTTATTATAATAGTTGTAAATATAATAATAATATTATGATAAATATTGATAATATTTATGATATGTAGTCCACAACAATTTTCATTTCGAGGACGATACTATATAACTATAATAAAGTGCGGCTTAATAGTAAATATTTTTTGGATTTGTTAAAGCTTGACTTTTGGTGGTGTATTAAAATATGTGTTTTAAAGATTGACATTGAGTAAGTGCTACATGATGACAAAAGTAAGTGAACTTAAAATCAGGAGAAATGAGCATGTGCAATATTTAAAATCAACTAATACAATGATATATTAAAAAAATCTGTACTATCGGCCAAGACATGTAACCGATTGGAATACCGATATATAGAGCAGCACTGTAAACCAGTTCCAATTCCTTAGCAATTCCTGTGTGTCGTATGCTAAACGACTACTTCCTTCTGCTACACTCTTTTAGTTTCGATAATGGCCTTTATAGTTTTTTGTATATATATATATTGAATGATTAGAATATTAAAGTATTTAAAATAATTTTTAAACTTAGTTAAAATTTAGTAATTCATATTTCAATATATATAATATCTTTATAGTTTTCATTAGGTGAAGGTTAGTTTAGTTATTTTACTGCTAACTTTTTTATTTAAGCTTTGCCTTTTTATTTTTGTTTTAGTGTTGTTTTATTTCTAAGGTTTTCTATTCATTTCAGTTAATGTTTATTTTATTCAAAGTCTTTTTTTTCAGTGGTTTTAGTTAACGATAATAACCCTGGTCTGCTATAAGTGACTACATAATATGAAACACATAATATGAAACTCTTATGTTTTTTAAAATATTTTAGTTAAGCAGTATGGTTAAAATATTATCTTGTCTCAATGGAAGCAGAACATTTGAGTGTTGTTTCAAAGCTTCCAGCCGATGATTTGCTGTGTCTGCTCTTGGGTTCCTCTCTTCCATCTGCTTCTTGTTTGCAGACTCTGCTCGTAGGATGAAGGTGGAGAGGAGTTCTCCGGTGCAAGGCTCGCTGGCGGAGCAGGTGGTCCTGCCCTGCCATTTCTCCATCATCCCACCTCCTACCGGCAGCACCAGCACCTCCACCACTGCAGCTTCGGCCATGGCCTCCAGCACCCACCCGGACCATCTCCGCATCAAGTGGACTAAACTCGTGGGCAATGAGGAAATCGTGGTGATAGTGACCCAGAATGGGTTCCTCAAGATTGGGCCGGAGTTTAAAGGCAGGGTATCAGTTCCCAGCCACCCCGAGGACGAGGGCAACGCGTCTCTGTCCATAGCGAGGCTCAGGGCCAGTGATGCGGGTGTTTACCGCTGCGAGGTCATGCACGGCATTGAAGACACTCAAGAGTCCGTCTCCCTGAACGTCAATGGTCAGTCATTCTCTATGCAAATTATGAAAGCCATACATGTTTCTGGTGGAATTAATTATATGTTCTCTATTGACTTTCCTCCAACTGCCAGTCCATTTTGTTACAGAATGGCCACTTTTCAGGATCTGGGTTTCATCCATAAGTAAAACTGGTTTAAAAAAGGCTATAATGTAGGATATAAAAATAATCAAATTATTTGTTGAATGTATAACGGAGTACAAAAAAAAAATCATAATATAAAGTAAAATTATTTTAAAAATATTATAAGTAATAATTCATTAATATGACATATTCATTTTAAGATTACTAAAGGTTAGATTGTATTTGTATCTATTGAGATATAATTCTATTTCATCGATTTATAGATGTTATAAAATTATTAGGGTTTTTTTAAAATAGACAAAACAAAGGTAATCTAAATGTAGAAATAGGGGAATATTAGCATGAAAAAATTAAATAGTTTAATTATTAATATTTAAGTAAATAGTAATTAATACGCTACTAAAGATATACTTCAATAGAACTAATATTAATTTATTTCAATGCTTTCATGTTAAGTGAGCACCACCTTTTTTTATGATCCAGTGAAGTCGGCCTACATTGTCTCACGTTTCATCCGGAATATAATATATGTTATATTGTTTTAAATATTAGACTACGAGGGTTAATCTAAATTTAAAATAAGAGGTTAACGAGCCGCAAAATAAATATTTGATATAATTAATATGATAATTAAATATTAATTAAATCTTATTACATTTTGTAATTAAATATTAGTTAATATTATTGTAAGATTTTATCTTTAAGTGAGGCCAATTTTCATGATCCAGTTAAATCCCGGCCTAAATTTTTTCCGCATTTCATCTGGAAATACATCATGTTATGAAGTAAAATGGGTTGCGAAGTAATATACGATATGAAAATATAAATACTATTTATTAAAGTGAAATTGTGATTTTGTAAATATTATAATTAAATATTCATTTTGATATATGCAAATTATTAGATTGATCATTTTAGATATATAAAATTATATTTTTAGATTTATCAGTGTTATTCAATTATTATTGTTTTTAAAGATTAGACTACAATGGTGATCTAAACTTAAAATAGGGGAAATGAGCATGCAAAATGTATTTAATTATTCTTTACCATAATATATACCATATATATTTTCTCATATATTTGCTCAGAACGTTGCGAAGTAAAATGGTGTTTCTTTAACTACCTTCAGCAGGATTCCCATTGGCAAAGTTGTTCAGCAATGGCTCTCAGATGTGCTGCACTCTTTTACTCTCGTAAGCATATGTGATGATGTAATTAGTCATCGCTAGCCAAAATGGAACAGCGTTCTTGTCAGGAGACAAGGGGGAAAGATTATTTTGCTTTAGAGTCTGGAAAAATCACTTTCAGAGTCTGCATTTCCCTCGAATCTTGACAAGGCCCTATTGTGTTTCTAAGTAATAGAAAAGAAGGGTGAATGATTTGTTTTAATCAATACAAGAACATTTTCAAACTTTTTTGGGTTCCTTGAATGACTGCGTTCTGAACGAATGTCTTAAGAAATGTTCAAGCCAAAAAGGTTCCTAACATTATTCATGCAAGAACTTAACTTGTATTAAACCTGAAACATTTAGAAAAAGTCAAAGGAACTGTGCTAAAAATCGTGTTAGGTGACAAACAACACTGTATTTGTTTACAGCATGATTATGTGCAGTAAAACATGAGCACATCTGGCTCAGATGAGACGGTGGTGTTGGAGTGTTTGTAGGCCCAGAGAGAGCCATGTGCCTTCCTGCCAAATACACTCAATGCCCTCTTTTGGGCCCTGGGCAGCACTGATTGCCACTCAAGGGTAGCACCTACCCAAAAAACACACTGCCATCCCTCTGAGGAAAGAGCATTCAGAACCTGACTCGTCAGCCAGCAGCTCTGCTAATGCACCAAAAAAAGACTAAAAAAGCCCATAAAAGGACAAATAGCAGTCAGACTGCATGGCCTCTTCTGAGCCTTATTAGTAGTGTTTGCTAAAGCAAATATCAGTGTGCTGAAGTATTAAATTCAACATGTAACTCAGCATGTTTGAGCTATGCAGCTATGAAGCTCAACTTATGTTGTTTGTCTAAGTGAAAAACGGTGAACAGATACCTGTGATTTAGGAACCAGAAGTGCTTTTTTTATTGTTAAATTTATTTCTCATTTTATTTTATTTTTCATTTGCAAACCTTCTTCTAAATGTTGTATCCATAAATTCATCCACTTTCTAAGTCTAAGTGAAAAAGGGTGAACTAAATAGGAACTATAATAATTTTTTTTATTCTAATTTTTTAAAATTGTAATATAGATTATTATATATTATATATTTTTTGCCATTATTTAGCTGTTAGACAGTTTGCGCAGTAAAAGCCTCTTGGAAAATTGTATTTTATTTTATTAATTTATTCTATTCTATTCTATTCCTTATCCTTTTGTTACATCCATAAATGAATTCTCTTTTATTCATACACATGCAGATGGATGTCTTAGGCCATTGCATTATGCATTGTTTTTTTCTTTTTCTTTCTTTCAATCTGCCATAAGCATAGTGTTTTAAAGATGTTTTGTCTAGTTCAAAATAGTTCAGAGTATTTCAAAAATCTATTTTTAAGTGGCTATGTCATGTCAGATAATTGCCTTGTGTAAGTTCAGAGCACCATTTAGGGATACTGTATGGGGAAAATAGTTCAAATAAGTGTATAAAGAGTGGAGCGATAAGATCAGTTTTGAATCTTTGGTGCTGTGTAATGCTGTGAGAGCGATTACTATTCAGATCATGTTCAGCATTTGACACAACAGGTATCTAAATAGCTGAACAATACAATGATTCTTCTTTTTTGCCAGACAACAGCTTGTTGTTGTGGCTGAAACGTCCAATGTTCAGAACAAAAGCCGCCGCCTTTGAATCTAGGGATTCCTCAAAATAGCAGCCCATTTGATCCCATTTGTTGTTAGATTAAGTCAAATATGCATATCATGACCATACCTGACTGGAAAGAAAATCAAATTGTTGAAAATATAAATTTGGGGTTGGTTGGATTTTTATAATTTTTTATGTTTTTGAAAGAAGTCTCTTATGTTCACCAAGGCTCATTGATTTGATCAAGAATACAGTAAATACAGTAATATTGTGAAATATTACTACCATTTAAAATAACTGTTTTTAGTTGAATATATTTTAAAATCTTCCTGTGATCAAAGATGAATTTTCAGCATCATACTCTTTATTCTTTAGTGACAACATGATCCTTCAGAAATCATTCTAAAACGCTGATTTGCTGCTCAAGAAACATTTCTTATTCTTACCAATGTTGAAATGTCTTTTACTTCACTTTAGATAATATAATAAGTCATTTAATGAGTAAAAGTATTAAGTTCTTTCAAAAACGTCAAAAATCTTACCAACCTCAAACTTTTAAACAGTAGTGTATATGCGTTGGTCTTGTCAGGTATACAAAAATATATGAGTGTATCACAAAACAAAACCTCAAAATTGCTATATAAGATTTGATCAGATCAGTTAGTTGTTTACCTTTGGGTCATGAGCTTGATTTTTGTTGTCTCACAGGTGTTGTGTTTCATTACCGTGCCAACACCAGTCGCTACACTCTAGATTTCCAGCACGCCAAGCAGGCCTGCACTGATGTGGACGCGACCATCGCCACCGCAGAGCAGCTTCATTCAGCCTACGAGGACGGATTCGACCAGTGCGATGCCGGATGGCTGGCCGACCAAACCGCCAGGTGATTTGTTCAGCTCCAGACTCAAATCTATGAAGTCATGCTATCTACATTTGAATATGACTGACATGAGAAGTACATCTGGGGTTGTTCTCCACAGATACCCCATAACAATGCCACGTGAAGGTTGCCATGGCGATATGATAATGAGGCCAGGAGTCAGATCATACGGACTCAGAAATTCCTCCGAAACGTATGATGTGTACTGCTATGCAGGAAAACTACAGGGTACGTTTAGAAATGAGCTACCGAGGGAATGGGTTTCTCTTCACGTGAAACACATGAGAGAGTCGTGCTGTGTTCACGTTGTGTCGGAATTACTGTAATTATGAGATGACAGTTTGGAAAGTCTGCTCTGAGCTGATTACATCCTCACGCACAAATTACTTGTTACTATGGCAACGTCGAAATAGATTTTTTTTTTCTCTTCATTGCGGTAATGAGAATTTGCAGGGAAAATCCAGTCTTAATGAAAAAAATCTTAATGTCCAATCCATGTTTGGTTTTATTGGTGAGCGATAATTTACTGTATTCTCTTGAAAAAGGTCATACATTTTGTTTTTGAAACGAAAACTATGGTGTGAATCACAGAAAGATATATATAATAAAATAATAAAAAAAAAAAAAAATTAAATATAAAAAAAATACAATAATGTAAAAAACACTTGTATTGTTTTATTAAATAAGATAATTATTAATCAGATTTTTCACAAATAAAATAGTTCGGTATACACTTTATTTTAGGTGTCCTTGGTACAGGTACATGTACTTACTTTATACTAACATTTTAATTATGCATAATTGCATTCAAACTAACCCTAAACAAATCAATTCTAACCATATAGTAAGTGCTTGTAGTTAATTAATATTACTCAGTACGTAAGTGTATAATACACTGCAACAAGGCACCGTAAAATAAAGTGTAACCAATACTTCTTTTTTTAATCTACAGTAATAAGAATCTGGAGGGTGACATTGACATTAAATAGATCCATTTGTGGCTTTATTGGTGAATTATAGCAATCTAATTAATGCATCAGTAATTTACTTCTATTTCTGTTGCCAAAATGTATTGATAAAGCAAATCTAAAACTTACTGTGTCACACCAACATATAATCATATATATCTATATAGTATATATATATATATATAGATATATATATACAGTGGGTACGGAAAGTTTCAGACCCCCTTAATTTTTCACTCTTTGTTATATTGCAAACATTTGCTAAAATCATTTAAGTTAAATTTTTTTCCTCATTAATGTACACCAAGCACCCCATATTGACAGAAAAACACAGAATTGTTGACATTTTTGCAAATTTAATAAAAAAGAAAAACTGAAATATCACAGGTCCTAAGTATTCAGACCCTTTGCTGGGACACTCATATATTTAACTCAGGTGCTGTCCATTTCTTGTGATCATCCTTGAGATGGTTCTACACCTTCATTTGAGTACAGCTGTGTTTGATTATACTGATTGGACTTGATTAGGAAAGCCCCACACCTGTCTATATAAGACCTTACAGCTAACAGTGCATGTCAGAGCAAATGAGAATCATGTAGGGCAAGGAACGGCCTGAAGAGCTCAGAGACAGAATTGCGGCAGTGTTCACAGAATTGGCCAAGGTTACAAAAAAAATTTCTTCTGCACTTTAAGGTTACCAAGAGCACAGTGGCCTTCATTTCTTAAATGGAAGACGTTTGGAAGACCAGAACCCTTCCTAGAGCGGGCCGTCCGGCCAAACTGAGCTATCGGGAGAAGAGCCTTGGTGAGAGAGGTAAAAAAAGAACCCAAAGATCACTGTGGCTGAGCTCCAGAGATGCAGTCGGGAGATGGGAGAAAGTTGTAGAAAGTCAACCATCACTGCAGCCCTCCACCAGTCGGGGCTTTATGGCAGAGGGGCCCGATGGAAGCCTCTCCTCAGTGCAAGACACATGAGAGCCCGCATGGAGTTGTGAGATGGTGATAAATAAGATTCTCTGGTCGGATGAGGTCAAGATAGAACTTTTTGGCCTTAATTGTTAAGTGGTATGTGTGGAGAAAACCAGGAACTGCTCATCACCTGTCCAATACAGTCCCAAAAGTGAAGCATGGAGGTGGCAGCATCATGCAGTGGGGGTGTTTTCAGCTGCAGGGACAGGACGAATGGTTGCAATCGAGGGAAAGATGAATGCGGCCAAGCACAGGGATATCCTGGACGAAAACCTTCTCCAGAGTGCTCAGGGCCTCAGACTGGGCTGAAGGTTTACCTTCCAACAAGACAATGACCCTAAGCACACAGCTTAAAAATAACGAAGGAGTGGCTTCACAACAACTCTGTGACTGTTCTTGAATGGCCAGCCAGAGCCCTGACTTAAACCCAATTGAGCATCTCTGGAGAGACCTAAAAAAATGGCTGTCCACCAACGTTTACCATCCAACCAGACAGAACTGGAGAGGATCTGCAAGGATGAATGGCAGAGGATCCCCAAATCCAGGTGGGAAAAACTTGTTGCATCTTTCCCAAAAAAGACTCATGGCTGTATTAGATCAAAGGGTGCTTCTACTAAATACTGAGCAATGTGTCTGAATACTTAGGACCATGTGATAATTTCAGTTTTTCTTTTTTAATAAATCTGCAAAAATGTTTCTGCAACAATTCTGTGTTTTTCTGTCAATATGGGGTGCTGGGGGTACATTAATGAGGAAAAAAAAATAAACTTAAATGATTTTAGAAAATGGCTGAAATATAACAAAGAGTGAAAAAATTAAGGGGGTCTGAACACTTTCCGTACCACTGTATATATATATTACTGTATACACACACACACACGCACACACAGAAATACATTTTATGCACAAATACTTGATAAAATAGTTACCTTTTGAGTAAATGGACTATTTCATTTTTAGTATTTAGTTCTCTTTTAGTAGAAGTGCATTGTGGGAATGCCTTATTTGTTAAGAATATGCAATGCACAAAAGGTGATGTGTTATTGTGTGTGTTTAATCTCAGGCGAGGTATTTTTCGCTGATGCTGAGATGACTCTAGATGAGGCCAGGGAGGAGTGCGAGAGACGGGAGGCAGTTTTAGCGTCTCCAGGTCACCTGCATGCAGCCTGGATGGCCGGCTTGGACCGCTGTGACTTCGGCTGGCTGTCTGATGGCAGCGCTCGCTACCCCATCACTGTACCCAGAATGCAGTGCGGCAGAGGACAGCTGGGTGTGAGGACTATGTACCGCTTCCTCAATCAGACCGGATTTCCTTTACCGAGCAAGAAGCTGGGAGCTTTCTGTTTCAAAGGTACGTCTTCATAAAATGCTCATGACAAAAAACGAATCCTTAAAAACTTACTGGGTGAATTCACAGAAACTCACAATCAAACGAGAAACTAAGAATTATTAATTCACATGTATATCGAATAATACATAAATATATATCAGCAATATTTATCAAAAGAAAACACATTTTTTTAAATATTTTCATTAATTTTAAAGAAAAATAGCCTGTTTAGGACATTAGGCAAGAAATATTACCAATACTTTTTTGTAAGCAATTTTATTTTAAGAATAT
Source organism: Sinocyclocheilus anophthalmus (assembly GCA_018155175.1). NCBI lineage: Eukaryota > Metazoa > Chordata > Actinopteri > Cypriniformes > Cyprinidae > Sinocyclocheilus > Sinocyclocheilus anophthalmus. The sequence continues at coordinate 319,857 of JADLZN010010655.1, read as the reverse complement.
CATATATTAATATATCAAAAATTTTTAAACCATTTACAAACAACTCATGTTGATCAAAGGCCTAATAAAATTAATAAAACTAACAAAATATATATATATACGTGTGTGTGTTATATAGAAAGTTTTTGTTTATAAATATAATCTTTTTTTATTTATTTAAATAATATAGTATACATAGTATATTAAAATATTAGAAATTAATAACATAAAATTATAGCACATTTCACAAACAACTGAGTGATCAAAGGGCTTTACACATAAAAACAAAAAATACAAAATCCTTTTATTTTATTCGAAAAGATATATTACTTAATCTTTTTTCACCACAAAATTTATAATTTTTTTAGTCAGTAAGGAGCATTAGAGGGAAACGTCAGCATTTGAAGAAAAAATATTTACATCTGGTCCTAAAAATATTAAATGTATATTTTTAATAAAAGAAAAAATAAAAAAGTAAATAAATATATTTTAGGGAAGTATCTAATTTCTTTCTATGAATTTTGAGATGAAATATAACACAGACACGTTCTTTGACAGGGTTCGAGAGATTCACGCAACTCTCCGTTAGTGCATATTTCTCATGATATTGTTTTGCAGAGGCGTCTGTTTTGCTGTGATATCATAACAGCTGTGACTCTGAGCGGACCTTTCCTCTCGCTCTGCTAGCTGGGTGGAAGCAGAATAATTAGTTCTCTCCAGGGCGTCCTCAGATTTCATCTGTTAAACCTCTGTCCTACGTCTAGCTCAAATATGTGCCTTAAAATGACAAACTAACTGACCTGTTTTCAGGTCAATTCCGCTGCCCAGAATGACTACGGCCTTTGAACCCCATAACTGTCCTGCTGGGGGTTGTTTAAACTCTCCGTCTGCACAACCTCAGTCATCACTCGAGAGGAAAAGTGGAAACAGGCCACACAAAAACAGCGCGTAACATGCATTTAATCCGATTTTACATGGGGTATCTCCTTTTCGCCCCCTACCTCCAGGGATTTTGTGGCTTTCCTGTAACCGGTCTTGAAGCACTTCTCTTAAATGGGCTTCTACCGCAGAGTACCGCAAAACAAACAAAGCACTCTGGGTAGGCCAGAAAAGAGCGTGGAGGGCAAGAGCTCCCCACTATAATATATAAACAAGCGCTAGAGGGGGGATGTAGCTTCCTTTTGTGCTGTTTCAAGATCACTGGGGTTTTATAAGGGAAAAAGATGCCTGATGTTTTACATCAGAGGCGCTGCATAGAAAAGAGGACACATCCCTAACGTCTAACAGCTGGCTTTGTGTGTCCACACACTGAGCCAGAGACAAAGAAGCAGTGAGATACCCTTGTCATTAGCAAATGTGGGAGGCTTTTTGTCATCATTCAATCACCCTTATGTATTTATCTTCTTACGGTATGTTGTTGAATCCTGATTATGTCATGTTGTTGTAGTATTCAGGTATTTTATAATCTGTTAGTCTGGTCATGATGTATGCAGGCTTACAGAAAGATGAAGACAGAGCCACATTTGAAGAGACTGAAGGCAGCAGAAATGGGTGTGGGCCTTTGTCTGCACACAACACTCTGCATAACTTTTGCATTATGCGTCTGAAATGCTGCTGGTGTAAAAACGGATTCAAAAGAACATAAATTGTCAAATGCGGTAAATGCGGAAAGAACAACAATTGTTGGTTAGTACTGAAAACAAGCATTTTGTTGCATAAGTCAGACCAAATTGTCAGTGAAATGCTTCTAAGAACATGCAATAGATAGAAATTAGTGTAGGTTTTTTTTTCCTCAATAGTACATTGTACATTCAACATATTAAACAGACATATATATAATTTAAACGTGTGGGGTCGAGTTAAGATTTTGTTGTTTTTTGAAGAGGGTCATGACTTCTGCTCACCAAGGCTGAATTTATTTGATTAAAAATGCAGTTAAAACAGTAATATTGTAAAATATGATTAAAATTTCGAATTACTGTTTTCTATTAAAATATATTTTAAAATATAATTTCTTTCTGTAATGACAGGTGAAGTAGTTTCAAGCATCATTACTCCAGTCTTCAGTGTTTCATGATTCTTTAGAACTCATTCTAATATGCTGATTTGCTGCTTAAATAACATTTCTTATTATTATCAATCCTGTTAAATTTTTTGTGGAAACCGTAATACATTTTTTCAGGATTCTTTGATAAATAGAATGTTCAAAGAACAGCATTTATTTGAAATAGAAACATTTTGTTACATTATAAATGTCTTTAATGTCACTATCAATTTAATGCCGCCTTGCTGAATAAAAGTATCAATTTATTAAAAAAAAATTTACTGATCCCAAACTTTTGAACAGCAGTGTAATGTCTATCTCTCCCAGCCTCATTTTTATTAGTGAAAATTTTAAAATCGCATCTAGCCTGGTCTTATAAGGTCACATGCTGCTGTCATAAAGGAAAAGGGAAACAACACTCTTAAAAAGAAAGGTGCTTCACGATGCCATAGAAGAACCTTTTTGTCTAAATGGTTCCATAAAGAACCTTTAACATCTGAAGAACCTTTCTGTTTCACAAAAGGTTCTTTGGGGTGAAATAAGGTTCTTCAGATTATAAAAAGGTAAGAAAGAGATGGTTCTTTAAAGAACCTTTGACTGAATGGTTCTTTGTGGAACCAAAAATGGTTCTATGGCATCGCTTGAAGAACCTTTGGAAGCACCTTTATTTTTAAGAGTGTACATACTAAGACATCCTCAAATCCATGTATATTTTTTTAATTCAGCAAAATAGAAGCCTTTTCACTTGTACTTTCAGACTTTTGGACCCCCTCTCTATTCCCCTGCATGCAGCCAGATGGGCGACTGCCATACATGTCATCATGAATGGTTTTTTACCGTGGTGTTGAAACCTCTTGCTAAGCATGAAACTTTTTTTACCGTCTGAGTCAAACCTTTGGAGGCTTGCCAACACGTCATAAGCACAGCAGCTATATGTGTATGAACAGACAAGAGTGAACATTATAGTGTCGTTAACTTGGCCATTTCGAGTTTTTATATAGGTCAGTGAAAGTGCGTCAGAGTTAGCATGCACGTAGACAGCAGTGTTAGTATTTGATTTATCGATTGTGAGAATGAGATGACGTTGGCGCTTACATTATGAAACATTCCAAGTGCACTTATTCAGGACTATTTACCTACCGGTCGGAGTCAAAATACGTGGTTAGGCAAAATGCAACCTAGCCAAAAATGTTCTGGAAAGGAAGCTAAAGTTTCAAAATAAATATAAACTGTCAAGTTCTACCCGGTCATAGTGCATAATTTCCCCAAAATAACTCTTTACCAGCCAAAAAATTCCTCAATACTTAGACAATTCTGCTGTTATTGGCATTTTGTAGAAATATCTTGACTTTGCTGCCAGGAATTGCATTTATTGCACTTACTTGGTCAATATTGATAGACTGAGGGCTGTGTCTTATTTGGGATAAAACTGCAAAAGTATTCTACAGTGCTCACCTGAATATCACCTAATAAAGGTGTCAGTATCATCTATCACTATTTTATGTATGGAGACATATATTCTGTTTATAGGTTGACAATGTGGCACTTTTGACATTTCTCTTTTTGTTTGGGCAGTCTGATTTGTCAGCTGTTGTCAGTAAATTGTATGAATACAGGTCAGACGAGCTGAACAACTGAAGCCGTTTACAATTGAAAACCTTTATTTTTATTTCATCTTAAGAAGTATTTGAGAAAGGCTTGGTCAAAATTAGATCTTTCCTTTTCTCTCTGTTCTCAGGATGGGATCCCACAACTGTACCCACAGCTGGACCTACAACACCTCCAGTTCTCTCAGACACCCATCAAATCTCTTCTCTTAAAGCAATCTCTTCTATGCCAGCCCATGGCACCACAGAAGATTTACCATCCATGTTCTCTGCGAGCATGGCTCCACTCGACAAAGGCTCTCCTGAAGTGCATCCCTCTGCTAAAGCCATTGTTGTTGTACCAAATGAAGCTAAGACAATTTCGGAGATGGAAACCACAACCACATTTAATGACTATGGCAGCTCTTTGGACAAAGACAGCTCCTTGGTGCAAGGGGTACCCCATGATGTTATGCCCCATTATTCAGATTCCTTCTTATTTTTCCAGCTACCCCGTCAGCCAGACTCAGAGAACATGCATCCTGGGTTGGATACTCCGCATGGGGAATCCAGTGGTGTGGAAGGTAGCAGCAGGTCTGACACGGATACTCCTGAGAGTGTGATTCCTGCTTCACCTGTGTTTGTTATAGACTTGCAAGGAGATCCAGACAAGCCACAAATTGTGTACAAAGATAATAAAACCAGAGCAAACATGACTGAAGAAAGTCTGGACTTGTCCACTTTGAAAAGTTCACGTTTAAGTGAAGAGAACTTGCAAGGCCAGCAGAATGAAACCACAAAGGACGTCAACTTTCCAATGGGCATCAATTTGTTTGTATACAACATTACACAGAGAAATCAATCAGGTAGGTCAGATGGAAGTTAAGAAAATTTAAAAAAAAAAAGTTTATACAGAAGCTAAATTTTACCAGAGCAAGACAGTATACAAAGATATAATACATTGACTTCTTGCTCACATGAACCAGTTTTGCTTGCCCTTTCATGTTTTGGAGTGGCAGTGTTTTTCTGTGATTGTTGCTTGTCCAAAGCAGCATGTTGTAAATGAGTGACTTGGTTTAGGAAACACCTAGATGCAAAATGAATGTAGATCTTGGCTAAAGAGAGGCCAAATTTGGCTCTGTCAAGATGTCTGCTGCTGTTTTGCAAACAAAAGATTTGGACTTGGTTCTTCAATTTCATGCAATTGCTTTAATATTTGGTTTGTGCCAAATCTTTACCTCATCCAGAAGCATAGCTAAACTAGTAGTGCTGCCTATATGCATAAAAAGGAGAAGAGAAAAGAGAAAAAGATCTTCCATGTCTTCCCATGACCTTAATTGACTTCCCGTGTTGCTGGAAAGAGTGATGAGGTTGATAAACATCTGTAAATAGACTGGAGCCAGTGTTCCTGTCTTGTAGGTCCTGTGGGTTGACATTAATCAGTTGACCCATTTATACCATTTGGTACTGTTAAAGGGGCACCTACTATAGTAAAATATCAGGGAGAGACAGAGGTGTTGAGTGTGAGAAAGAGTAGCTCTCAAAGCCACAGACAAATGCCTCCTGGGTCAAATGGCAAAGCCCCTTAAAACAATCAGCGAAGTAATCACTGCAAGCTAATTACTTTTCCTTACCTCGTCCAGTCTACAGATCAGGTTACCATGTGTGGCTGCTAGTGGGTCCACCGAAGGAAAAGTATATTTTGTTATGCAGGTTATTGAGGCCTTGAGGATGTAGTAAAATTTCTGGCAATATTTCACACATTTTAACAGCGTAATGTAACAGTAGCTGGAATTTGGTACTATACTTTGTTTAATTTTGAACTATTTAAAAATGAAAAGGGTCTTGTAATTTTGCAATATAGTGACTTTAGGGTCTCACAGGGGACATATCACTGAATATAATTTATAATAAGCTTTTCGCTGTATATAAGTAGAGCCATTACTTATGTAGAAACAATAATCAGTAATATCTTTCTTGACCCCCCAAAATCATAACTTGATGTGAGCATTTTATTTGCCTCAAGTGAGACTCTAGCCATTAAGTGGAATATATATGCAGTGCTAGATTCTAAGATGTCTATAAAGTTATTTGACAAATGTCCCCCAGGACTGGAATTGAAAACCAGTGACTTAAGTGTGTGTGTAATGTATTTGAACTATTTGTTTGCAGGTGATGCTTTTGATACTGTGGGAGTTGATGCTATTCTGAAATTCCTTGGAGTACCAGGGCTCTCTAGTCCACTTCTAACATCTGTTGAAAGTGAGCCACCTTTGGGCAGTGGAGACATTTCAGGTGAAACATATCCATCAGCTTCTGTTACCATCACCCCAAAAGTGAGTTTCATTAACGGAAAGCACGAGCTGACTCTGAAACCGGACACTGACCAAACTCAGGAGGCTAGAGGAGACCAGTTTGACACTGCTATCCCACCAACAGAAGAAACCATCCCTGATGATATGATAGAAATACTTACAGAGGAGGCTGAAGGCACCACATCTTCCCCTGAGACAGATGAATCTGACTCACTGACCAGAAGCCCAATTGAGCCCCATTTCACAACAAAGAGCCTGGAAAGTATAACCACGACAGAGTTGCCCACATTTGCAACCAAATCCTCAAGCCAGGAGATGACCCCACAAGCCATATCATTTAGCATGCACAAAGAAGGTTCAGGGATGCACACAACAGATGATGAAGAGGAATTGACCCCCTTGGAAGGTTCTGCGGATGACACACTTCCAACAACTAATGACCTATATGTGGTGGCTACCGACGAGACTGAAATAGCTGAAACAGAGAAGACTACACTGGCATTTGGGGTGGACTGCAGTACCAAAGGACCAATTGTTACAACTCCAGAATCCAGCACTGTCGAAATGAAGAGAACCGAGAACAGAGAAACGAAACCAGAAACAGAAGATTTTGAGGGCTCAACCTCCACTGAAGACGAGGGCTCGGGGGAAGATATATATGCAACAGAAGAATCAAAACAACCAACTTTATCTCCATCTTTCACTGTTTCATCTCACAGCTTTACAAGTTCCTTAACAACTACTCATCCCAAAGAGCCTAGGCAACCTGTTAGTTTGGCTTTGCCCAGTGCAGATCCTACGATGCAGGTGGTTTCAACTTTTCAAACAGAGGCAATCCCAGAAGAAAGCACTCCTTACATTACACACTCTGAGAAAGACCAAAACAGAAGTACAGCTAAGAGTCCTTTATTGGTGCCCGAGATTGAAAAAGACGTAAGTGCAATCTTCACCATCTCTGAGGACATCGGCTCTGGTGATCAGCCAACTGAAGCATTCTCTAAACAACCTTTCACTGCAACTACTGTTCTATCCCTTCTCATTAAACAAACTGAAGAAATGAGTGTTGAGGCACATGATGAAACAACTAAAGTATTTGAAGGTTCTGCAGAAGACACAACACCACTGATTTTCACTAGTGTCCAAACTCAAACAAAATTCACAACCCAAAGTTCAGAGACCACCATTCTGCCCACTGATAGTCTTAGAGCAGTAATGTCTTCCTCCCAAGAAACTGTTCTAATCCAAAAATCGCCATCAGAAGAGACAACCACCTCAGTGCAGTCATCAGAGACTTCAGGCTCCCAAGAAACCGTTCTAATCCAAAAATCACCATCAGAAGAGACAACCACCTCAGTGCAGTCATCAGAGACTTCAGGCTCCCAAGAAACCGTTCTAATCCAAAAATCACCATCAGAAGAGACAACCACCTCAGTGCAGTCATCAGAGACTTCAGGCTCCCAAGAAACCGCTCTAATCCAAAAATCACCATCAGAAGAGACAACCACCTCAGTGCAGTCATCAGAGACTTCAGGCTCCCAAGAAACTGCTCTAATCCAAAAATCACCATCAGAAGAGACAACCACTTCAGTGCAGTCATCAGAGACTTCAGGCTCCCAAGAAACTGCTCTTATCCAAAAATCACCATCAGAAGAGACAACCACTTCAGTGCAGTCATCAGAGACTTCAAAGGAGACAACGCAAGAAATATCACTTTCTACATTTGGATTCCCAACTGAGAAGCCTCTCACCTCATTTAGCCAAGTTTCCAGTTATCCCACCACCAGTGTTGTTACCAACTTAAATGTGAAAGAGCCAGTTCAGGTCTTGGATAGGGGAACTACTTCTGCTACAGAAGACGTTTTCACCTCCCCCAAAGCCACAAGTACTGTGATATTTGAAGAGAATGTTGTAGATTTTGAAGATGTGGTGGGTCCCTCAATTGTTCAAAGACAACCATCATCCAGAGAAGAGTTCACCGCAAGAAAACCAGAAGTCTGGACAGATTCCAGCTACACTGTTGAGAGCCATATGGAGGTTTTGCAAGGTACAGTTCCAAATATTTTTGTAACTCATACAGTATATTGCTTAAAGTGGTGTAAATGTTATAAAAATTGTTCCTCTCTTGAGGTTTACAAATTTTTTTAATTACTCTGCTTTGTAGTCCACTTATCCATAATGGATTTGTCCATCCACTAATAGATGTTACTTTGATATTTCAGGTCTCACACTTTGCTCTGTCAGTGTGTGTGAAAATGGCGGAACTTGCTATTCTAATGGAAAAGGAAACATATGTGTCTGCATGCCTGGATTCAGTGGGGAACATTGTGAAAATGGTTTGAGGCCTTTAATATTTTCACTTTTGATGGACACGATTAAAGTTTCTGAGTAAAGTAAGACATTTTCATGTCCTAATTCCTGCAGAAATTGACGAATGCCAGTCAAACCCTTGTCGCAATGGTGGTACATGCATTGACGGGTTAAACGCTTTCAGTTGTGTCTGTCTGCCCAGCTATTCAGGAGCCCTCTGTGAGCAAGGTATGAAATCAACACTGACATGGTACTATACTATTTTTTTAATTGGGGTAATATATGAAATTCTTGAAGGAATATTTTTGGGGTTTTTTGCAATTAAATGTGGACTGTGGCATGCTAGCAGGTTGCTAAGCAATTCTATCATATCACTTTCATGCTAACACATAATGTCTATTGTAACTTATGGTTTATTTTTCAAATGTTGCAATGATTGCATATTTTAAACATTTGTCTGCCTGATTGATTGCTAGGTTTCCATTGTAAGTGGAATAAAATATAACTCCTAAGTTAATGGTAGGAGCTGTTGGATGGAATATGATATGATTTAGGGTGCTAGTTTCTAAATAGTGATAAATCCACTGAAGCAAACGGTATACAGTATGGTGGTCAGTCAGTCCAAACTGTTAGCATGGGCAAACCAAACCACAAAGTTCACCACATCTGTCAGGCCTGATTCTCCAGAAGGTGTGCGGTATGGTGTCCAGAGGAATGAAAGTGGATTTGTGCCAACAATAAGGTTCAGAGAAAAGGTCACAGTCAGCGATGGTAATGCCTCTTCCCTTACACCCACCACACTTCTCACAAATGCTGAGCAATTCGATGAACCATTGCTGAGCCAACTGACTTACTTGGCATGGTCCCAGGAACATCAGTGTGGCTGTGTAAACAATGAGTGCATTTTCCTTCAGTCGGCTCGTCATACTCATCCAGGCATGACTTGAGTAGGTCCCATATTTAGGTTGTGACTTTTAGAAGACTTCAGAAACTAATTAAAGCCAGCATGAAATGACGTTTGCAACACACTGAACTTCCGTAATGTGCATATTTCAGTGGAATATTCAGCAGAAAATGATCTAGGCTAGTACTTTTTGTGTCCAATGAGATTTGTGTTGAAATTGACATGTCAGGCTATGATATTATTAGGAGTGTGTGCTAAGGCAATAGCAATAGACTGGCTTAGATCTTCAGTGAAGCCATACTTTAGAGACCAGGAGCTGGCTGTGCAGAAACTACTTAGATTAATCTTACAATTTAGTAGAATATTTTTTTTTCTGTAAGACTGGTCAAATATTTTTTTTCCTTTAAAAAAAAAAAATCAGTTACATGAAATGGCAGATTGGTATAATTTAAATATGAAAAGTAAGACTGATTTTAATTTGGTGAACTGCTAGTTGGTCAGATTAGTGCTTCTTGAGAGACAGTCTTAACATTGTGGCCTTTGTTAATGCAACTGGTCCCAAAATATCTTAGAGACATGGGAGTGGATCTAATAAGCAATCTCTTAGAATACCCTAGCAACCACAAAGCGTAGCCAGATCTTCAGAGTGACTGCAGAAGGTCTGGGAACCTTGGCCGCATTGAATGGCCAAGTACCGCCCAAGATGTCATATGACTGACAGGTAAAGCAACCAATCACGTTTCGGTTTGTGCCGCATAATTTTTAGGGGCATGGAAATGTCCCCACAATAATAGACCATGTGTAAAACTCTTGTATGTATTTTAAAGAGTCTATGCCGCAAACTTTACATATTTCACATACTTTTGAAAATTCAACGTTTAGGTGATCCTGATTGGCGCTCATTGTCACAGTTGTAAACACGACGGCTTTCTTTTTTCGTGAGGGGGTTTGGCATCATGGCATCTTTGTTTCCAGGTGGAACATTAAAGAATGCGACACACACGTCTCCTGGAAATCCTGTAGAATTCAACCAATCAGATGACAACTTTGAAACTCCCGAAGTGTTTCCAATTTTGTGTACCATATGCATCAGACGTTCAGCCAATGGTCCGTGGGCGTGATGTCTGAGGCTGAGACTAAAAAGAAATGTGCTTAAGCATAAGACATTAGCAATGATATAGCAACTTAATTGTGTACAATAAGACCAAGGACATAATATTTAACATTTTTGGTTGGTTTGTTGGATATCATGATCTAACAATATTTTTAACGCGTTTAATAATCCAATGTTAATTTATACAAATGGAAATGTTAAATATGTATTAATATACAGTATGAAGAAATTAAGTTTAAAAGTTGCTTTAAAAGTGTTCTTCATTGTTCTTTTGTGTTAGCTATTGATTTAACTAATGTTAGCATATACTGTAGAACCTTATTGTAATATGATACCAGATCTATATATTGGCATTAAACCATTACATGAGGCTTGAAGGGAGGACAAAGTAGGTGCCAAATCTGCTGTCAATCTGATCATTTAGTCTGGTCATTGGCTTGGCATTGTTCTGTGTAGAGGTTAGGCTTGGATATGCTTGAAATGGAAATACAATTTATAATGTGAGAGTTCAAATCCCATTTACATACAGAGACTGTCTTGTTGGCATTCAGCAGGAGATTGGTTTCACCTTTAGTTTCCATTACCCATCAAAATGTTAAGTGAAGCTCTTCAAATGAAAACATCCCTTTTTGAATGGTCTGTTGTGGTTTTAATTTTGACAAACAACTCGTAAAAAAAGAAAGTACTGAATCTCTTTTTCACATGGCTGTGGACAGTGTTTGAGGATGATGAAGTCAAGCCATTCTCCTCTGATGATGTGAAGCAGGGCTGGGATTGATTTTGACAACGGTTTCTTGGCCCTTCTTTGCTGTTCCCTCATTAAAGGTGAGGCCCCTTAGGATTCTGGGAAGGCAGTTGTGATTGGCACATGGATCCATACTGGGAAAGCAGCTGGAATCAATTAATGCATCATAATTTGTCCAAGAGGCTCATGGAGACCCCTCTGAGTCACTTTGGGGACAAGCCACAGTATAGAAACTCCCAAACACCTGCCTGCATCTCACGTAGGACTTTCCCCTTAGCTTTCAACTATGAAAATAATCAGCTGACTTATGAATGAGAGCCACGTTTTTACTTTGAAGAGAGCTCAGGACTTGACATCTACGTGCACTTGCACTGGCTTGACAGTCGTGTTGGGCGTTGGTCCCCCAATGAATTGGTTCCAGCTTCATACTAAATATTGCTGCCATTAGTCAGCAGAGCTAATCTTCTCCATGCATAAACATCACTTTTGAGGACATCTGTTTTCTCAGGCTTTTTAGCCAAAGATCAGAGGAAATTGTAAAAAGCTGAACTCTTGCGTTCCACATCATGTAAAAAAAGACCATAGTTTCACATTTAATACAGTTGTGTTTAATCAGTGAATCTGAATTTGGACCTTCAACGTTTAATCCGAAGCTGCTGCGTTAAACTTTGTTACATTGCGATAAATACAATATTTTAGCCAAATTAGCAAATAGCATGAGACAGGACTTTGGAAAACCAGAGTTCTTGTCGTGACCAAGATGCCTAGCATGGAAAAAAAAACACAGAAAACGCTCCGTTTATTTCTGACAAAAAGCCAAAGTTGCTTGCAATGGCCAGATGCTAGACACTGACTAGTGGTTAAAGTATTTTTCCTGATTTGATCCATTGTCTATTTTACTTCTAGGCCTTGCAATATAAGTAGGTAATTTAAAAACCACCAAAGTCATGGATATTTTGTTCATATTTGCTCTGACCACAGTTTGACTACAGTTTTATTTTATTTATTTTTTAACTTAATTGTGCTATGCATCATGACATATTACACTTGGTCAATTTGGTTAAACTATTTGTTGTGATTTATCATTACTTTAAAAAAATATGCAACTTGAGACAACTGAAAGTGGAGGGACAATTTACTTTCTCAAGTAGATTGAAAATGTGTATATTATTGTAGCAATTACAATAGATTTTCAGTGGTTCTTGCTAATGTACATGCTCTATGGTATGATCTACTGGACGTTCAGGGCAAAGGACAAAGCGAGCACGTAGTGGTGCGAAATCAGTTAAAGAAAACAGCACTATGGGCCGTGTGTCTGAGATGATTTACTTGGCCTCATTTACTGGTGTTTTCTTTCCAGCCTTATTAGATGTCATTGTTTGCATTTAGCTTTCACACTGAGCACTGCGGTCATTGGCGGGTTTCAGTCCAAGCAAAATGTTGATGATCTTCATTGTATGGGATAGAATAAAAAGTGCTTTGCACTAGGTTAACCCAGTTAATGGCCGATCTCAAAACAGATACGGTTCTGTGCGTCCATTCTACACCATAACCGATTATACTTCATCTGAACGACAGGCTTGTTCATGGTTAACACAGAGGAAATACAGAGTCAATCATGAGACATCTCTTCTTTGATAAACTATGGGCACTGCGATGCTGCTTGTAGCTGTATCATGAATTACATAAGCATCTGCCCTTTGGTGCACTGATGTGGCTAACATTGTGGATGCTTATCCAATGTTTTGCATGTTTTTCTCATTTTTAGGTTTCTCATGTTTCCTTTACTGTCATTCAAACTTTCAGATAAGGAGGTTTGTGACTTTGGCTGGCACAAGTTTCAGAGCCACTGCTATAAGTACTTCACACACCGGCGGACATGGGAAGCAGCGGAAAGAGAGTGTCGTCTGCAGGGCGGTCACCTCACCAGCGTCCTGTCCCATGAAGAGCAGCTCTTTGTTAATCGTGAGTTTATGATTTTATGAATGGTATTGCCAAAGCAGACATCAGTAATTTAATTGCTCACCCTTAATAGTTAATAACTCTTTTACTACTTAACTCTTTTAGTGTTGTACAGATGATGTATATTTGTAGGCCAACCCGGAAGTTCGCATCACCCTGGTTCCCTCGACAAAAACCCGAGATTTTTCCATTGGCTTTTGGATTATTGCCGAAAATAAGCTCTGTGACCAACAAAAGTTTATGATTCTTACACGTTTTGTTCATCATGCTAATCTTCACAAATGACCACAACTTGAAAGTTTGAGTTAGAACAGATTGCAAGAGTGCAATTATAAACCCAACGAGGCTGTGAAAGCGAATAGTGAGTAGATGAGTTTTCCTGTTCGGCGTGATGACTTTTAATGCCCACTATAACCTTTGTAGTGCCATTTAGACACTTGTTAGCAACCGCCTTTTTCAAGACAAGTAAAAGCTTTAAAAATAGCAAGGGGGTTTTACTGATCTATTTTATGTTGTCGAATAAAACGTGTAAATATCTTGAGCGTAGACCTTATTTCAGACATTTAAACAAAAACCCATTCAAAATACCCCGCTGACGTAAGGACTATGGTTCGGAAGTGCTAAAATACAAACTTGCAGGTTTTGGCCATTTGCAGCACTTCATAACAGTGCTCTAAAAACCACAAGAACAAGAACATTATATAGCAATGCTTTTGGCAAATGCCCACAGCAGTGCGTGATGGTAAGATTTGCGAAAGGCACAATTTCATCAAATGTAAAAAATGGAGTTTCAAATTAGGCAAAAAACAGATACTCAGGACTAACTGAATTCTAGCACTGACTAAACAAACCATAAGTCATATTAAAAGTGCTGTTGACTCTAAACTAAACAAACGTCTTCTTGGCTCCTCGGGGCACAGAAACGATTTGTTCTACATTTGTTTGTGTCATTTGATGTGTGGTTTGGTTTAACTGATTTCCTGCTATTTCCACTTCAGCCAGGTAGTCTATTAAATATGTCAAAGAAGTTTGCAAAGGTCCTCACACAAAAAGATTAATGAATTTCTTCCATTTCTCTGGGCTTCCATATAGACTTTTCTATAAAAAAATACACATCCACTAGCTTAAAGATGTCTTTTTCTGTTTTATAAAATGCTTTCTCTTTCCAGTTTAATATGCAGAGACAACTATACGTTGATTGGTTATCCCAAAGAGTATAAACACTGTGGTGCTATCAAAACATTTCCCTGTTTGTTTGAGTTTCCCGACCAGTCTGACACAGCCGTTTGAGTTTGGAGAGGGAACTTTCCATTTTTCCCCACCAGTATGCAGATACAAATAATAGAAATTAGTCAACCACACAACATGTCCACTTTGTCCCAAGTCATATGATAGTTTGTGTGGACTAGTGTGCAGAGATAGATCCTGAAATCTGTTTAATTGTCTTGTAGGTTTGGGGCATGACTATCAGTGGATCGGACTGAATGATAAAATGTTTGACAGTGATTTCCGCTGGACTGATGGACACCCTATGGTAAGATGGGATTCATTATTTTGATCCTAATAAAATCTGTTTATTAGATGCACGTCTGTGTTCCAGGTGAGCATGAATTCAGAGATATGAGTCATTCTTGGTGTGTTGTTTTTTTCCGGCTTGCAAAAAAATGATGTCATTTGATCCTAAAATTAGTGTGAAGCAATTGTGCACACAGATTTTAAGATCACAGTATAAAAATTGCAAGTGCAATTGTTACTCTACCATAAACCCATACGCTTAGATGATGCTAATGCTGATGGAGAAGTTCTCACTTTAGCATTTCTATCATCCTGTGTGGTATCAAATAGAAACACATAGGTCACTTATAGCAGTGGTACTATTTATTTATTTATTTATTTATCTGTTTAAATTAATTTCTAATAATTGTTTGTTTGACAGTTTTTATTTATTTATTTGGCTGTTTTATTCGTTAATGTATGTTTGTTTATTTATTTATTTAAATTGCATAAATCAAAGTGCAAAACTTGCAAAAATGGGAATTTTGCAAAAAATAAAATGTGCAAAAGTTTAATATTGCATGTTTATTTCAGCAAGTGGAGTCTAGTTAAAAACATGGGTATTTGACGTTAATTTTGTGCATGATTTTGACTATTTGCAGTTAATTTGTCACGATGGAAATGGAAGAACATTGTGGGATACTGTATATATTTATGAACAATAATATTGATTTTATGATCTTGTCATCCTGCTTATTAGATATTTATTAAAAAAAAATTCTGCCTTTCTACGTATAAAATGGGGCTTGTGTGTTTGTGTGCAACACATGCAAATTGAGTGTAGCAGTACATTTTGTTTGAATAATGCCATTTTATCAAGGAAAGTCCCATGTAACTCTGCCAGATGTGTATAAAGCACAGTCTTTTTAGATTCTTACATGTGATCTTTGCTCCCTCATGTGGGCACATGCAGTGGTGCACGAGCAGTTCGAATAAAACGCCCTTGTGTTCTTTTGCACTAGCAATTTGAGAACTGGAGAGTGGGTCAGCCGGACAGCTTCTTCTCCACAGGCGAGGACTGCGTGGTGATGATCTGGCATGAGAGCGGCCAGTGGAACGACGTGCCGTGCAATTACCACCTGACCTTCACCTGCAAGAAGGGCACAGGTGAGACCTCATCTTCCTCTTCTTCTAGTCTCCACTGTCGCTTGCTGTCAGCTCATCGTCTTTGGCCTTCTTTTGGCTCTGTCTTAGTGTCCTGCGGTCAGCCTCCTGTCATAAAGGATGCCCAAATCTATGGCAGCATGAAGCCGCGCTATGAGATCAACTCTCTGGTCAGGTACCACTGCAAGGACGGCTTCATCCAAAGACACGTTCCCACTATCAGATGCCGAGAAGACGGCCACTGGGACAAGCCCAAAATCACATGCTTGAATCGTAAGTCGCTGACTCTGAATAAATAGATGTTTAGTGAAATCCAGGCATGAAATTATAATGCCTGCTTTCACATCATTTAGTAATATTTATAATAACATTTTATATATAAAACATTTTTAATTCGTTTTTATTTTTATATTTTCGGTTTAATTTTAATTTCAGTTTAAGTAGTTTTGTTCTGCTTTTGCCATTTTTATCTTTTTTTTATATTTCTATAGCTTTATTTGTATATCAGTTTCACTGTAAGTAATTTTAGTGACTTATTTCAGTTAGTTTAAACATTTCAACATTTCTAATTGTCCTTAATTAAAATTTTTCTTTCATTATTTCTATCAATTTTTTCAGCTTATATATATTTTTTTCTTTTCAAAAATTATACATTTCAATAGTTTTGGTTTTAGTGAATGATAACAACACTGATATTTTGACTGCATTACTTTTCTTTTTTCGTGGAATACAAAAGAGGACATACACTGTAAAGTTGTAAATAAAACAAAGATTATTAGAGTATGTTTTACAAGAAAATACTATTTTCCAGTGTTTTTTTTGTTGTTGTTGTTTTTTTTACTTCAAAATTTCCTAATGTCTTATTTGCCGGTTCTTTGTAATAATAAGTGAAATTTATTAACAAGATAAAGTCTCTAGAAAATGAAAATTGTTTCAAAATAAATCACAAAATTTTTTTTTCCTTTCCCCAAAATGCTCATTTCCATAATTTGAGTCTGTCAGAATTCAAAAATAACAAAAGTGTATTTTAAGTCTTACAAGGCCATACAAAAGTATTTATGTGAGGGGAAATTTAAGTCATTATGTACTAAAATATGTGACATATGGGAAGTCGGGGCCTAATGGTTAGAGAGTCGGACTCGTAACCCAAAGGTTGCGGTTTCGTGTCTCGTACTGGCAGGGATTGTAGGTGGGGGGAGTGAATTTACAGCACTCTCTCCCACCTTCAATACCACGACTGAGGGTGCGCTTGAGCAAGGCACCGAACCCCCAACTGCTCCCCGGGCGCCGCAGCAAAAAATGGCTGCCCACTGCTCCGGGTGTGTGTTCACGTTGTGTGTGTCCACTGCTGTGTGTGTGCACTTTGGATGGGACAAATGCAGAGCACTAATTCCGAGTATGGGTCACCATACTTGGCCACATGTGACGTCACTTTCATTGCAGTACACTTTCTGTTAAGTTCAAGAAAGAAAGTCATATATGGTTTTGAAAATGAGGGTGAATTGAATATATGATGACAATTTTCAATTTTGGGTGAACTATCCTTTTAAGTTAATACATCTTTTCCTTTTATTCTACAGCATCTACCTACCAGATTTATGCACTCAAATATCAAAACAACAACTATAACAACAACAGTAAGAGACGCTACAGTGAGTCGACGCAGTACCGTCATCGCTGGTCAAAGACAGCAGATGATTCCACACACTGATCTCCATGTCCAGAGCTACAGATGCTTCACATCTACAGAGAAAGTCTTTTGTCTAAAGGGCCTAAGCAAACCATGTGCCTGATGAATGTTTTAGAGCCGAGAAGTGAATTATTACCCTGAGGGACTGCAAAAAACACCATCACCCACCCACTGAGAGTGTACTTTGACTATGCAACAGTCTACATTGCATATTGTAATAATGTCTTAATGCTTTGACATGGGGATGGGGGGTTTCTGGTTGAAATGTATATAGTAGAGATAATGAACAAGTAAAAAGAGCTGTGAAAGGTGACTGTTATTTTTTTATTCATCCGTAACTTTTGCTTACGAAGAACTGGACTTCCTGTTCTCTCTGGCTTAATAAGAGAGCACTATGGTACGAGCAGAATATAAACAGAACAGTTACAGTACTCAAGAGTAAAAGAACAATAGGCATTATTTTGTTTCACATTGTGGTGAGGGGGGTTCAAAAGGGATGTCACGGGGCTGGAGGACAAACAATGCTGAAAGGACTGCAACTCATGACTGGAAAACAAATCTTCAACATCGTCTTCCTCTGCAGCATCCTCACTAGTTGTGAGGATTACTCCGATAACCATTGTAGGCTACACTCTCATAATCATATTCTCATATGGCATCAAAATACATATTTTCGACGTTTTTTAATTTTAATTTTATTTTTTTTAAATATGTTTGTAATATAACCATTTTTACTTTTTTAAATGAATGTCATGGTAAAATATGAAAATATGAATACTGTATGTGTGGTTGAATGAACTAGCATTTTTGTCAAATATTATTACAAATGTTACATGAAGCCATAGTAGTTTAATTTATTGCTGAAGATACATATAACAATGAATGAACTGTGAGATTATGAATAATAAAGCGCTATTATAATATTATGAACACGTTTAAACGGTGTGTGCTCTTGTTTTGTAGCATTTCACAAAAATCCCGCGTAAATTCTTGACACAAAGTGCTGTGGATGGTCTTGACCAAAAGAGGGCGATGTAACGGAAACGGAGATTTCCGCGCTATCATGAAGATGACATGTGATCGTAATGAACAGACACTTGCACTGTTTTGACGACTTTCTAGTCGACAAACTCGCTAACGTTAACAAGGTAAGGACGTGGGTGTTTAAAGCTGAACACTGTTCAGTGTTCATTTTGAGATTAACTTCTTCTGGTGTGTTTTCTGAGAGTCTTTGGCAAGCAAAAGTTTATTTTTCCCTGAACTGAAACACTTTAAAATACACAACGACTTTGGCCATCTTTAGTTAAAGACCCATGAAATTGTAGTTTTGTGGCATTCGAACATGTCTGTTAGCTTTTAGGCCAACTTTCTGTATGAGCTAGTCAGTGTATTTATAAAACCGACCAAACTTGTAGCTGCTCCATTTCCTCTGAGAAAACAGTCAAAAATTGGTGACACTTATTGATTATTTTTGCACGTTAGGAGTGTTTACACATTTTTGTCCAATAAAATGGTCATTAGAAATATGCCTACAACTAATACCAGGGAGTATCCTTGGAAAAAGCTGTCTGTTAGATTTGAGAAAAATCATAATGCTTAATATGGCAGCTATATGCATGGAAGTCCCGCCTTTTAGTTAAAAGGTCTAATTGGCTGTTTATTTACAGTAAACACACGGTTGAATAAGCTGGACAAGCTTTTCTGTTAAGGGGTTGCAGCGATGTTTGTGATACCATCATTGTCAGATTTTGCTGGTTTGAAAGATATGATTAAAATATAACAATTTTAACCGTTTTTTTAGATATGCAACCTTTAGCCTGCTATATGCATACTCTTGGGCTTTTTATTCTGAGGACATTTTTATAAAGCCAGTCAGTCGCCTGATTTCTATTTTCCTTGCAATTTCTTTATTTTGGCAGAGTGTGTGTGTAATGTGACCGACTGTTAAAACTATAGACCTCTGTTATTTTTATATAATTTCTCAGTGTGCTTTTCTAAAAACAACCAAAACAAATATGTATTTGACTGATTGTTTATTTTTTGGGTCAAGGGTTTTTCCACATTGATACAGTCAAATTATCCCTTTAATTATACTTTATGTACACAAAACAAGGGTGAAAAATGTTAACATTGCCTATAAAGACATGTCTAAACATTCAATTGAAGTTTTGTAAACAAGGCACATGTACAGTTGCCACAGTCAAAACAAAATGAATAATGAAATGAATGTGAATACTGTATTTTGAAACATCACCGATATTTAGACCTTTGCGTATTTTCCTTTTTTTTCCGTTTTTGGTGGAGCTGGTCATTTAATGTAGTGGCTAAAACTCATGACCTTGAGTTCTAAACTGCCTGTGTTGACCCTAATGGTAATGATAACAAGAATAAACCATCAAGT
Source organism: Sinocyclocheilus anophthalmus (assembly GCA_018155175.1). Classification (NCBI taxonomy): domain Eukaryota; kingdom Metazoa; phylum Chordata; class Actinopteri; order Cypriniformes; family Cyprinidae; genus Sinocyclocheilus; species Sinocyclocheilus anophthalmus. The sequence goes on along the minus strand of JADLZN010010655.1, from coordinate 300,152 downwards.
TGTTTTTGTCTTAGCTTGGCAGTCTGTTTTAATGGTTTGTTTCCAATTGCCATGGCTTTGACATGTTTTTCTGAAGGTCTACTGCTTCACAGACAAATAACGACTGAATGCCGCATGCTAACTATGCACTTTTTTTTGTTGTGCCATTATTTTTTGTCATCTTTGAGTACACCTTTTCCTGCAAGGTCTTTTTTTTTTTTTTTTTTTTTAAACAATAGAAAATTAAGTTCATTGTGCTGTTTTTGTTTTACTAAGTAACACAACGTGATCATTAGCACTGTTGTCTTTTTAACCACCTCTGTCTTGCTATTTGTAAACAGTAACATGCATAGACTAAAACTACTCATCACATGTGCTGGAAACTGGGCTGTGTGCTTTCTTTCACACAACTTCCTCTAGTAAACTAATTTTTATTAACATTTTTGTATTAACATTTGGCAACATTGCCACGGGCTATGTTTGAGGATAGGTTTTCTGTGGTTTAATGAATTGATCAGAAATACTAAATAAGAAGTTCTAGAAAACAAACCAAGATTTACTTGATGTAAACAATGGTTTTGTTATAATGTCTGTGGTATGAACCACAGATTTCTTCATCGTCCTGAACACAAAGAAAGTTTGACAGTGATGAGGTCAGTACAGTGGAGCTCTGAATTTCTTACATTGCGTCTTAGGGGAGACATTGTATAAACGCATAGGCTAGTTTCAAGAAAAAGATAATTAACATACATTTATAAACACTCTACTTGTATATTTCAATAGTTTAAAAAAAATCACAGAACAATGCGACTTATGACTCAACATGGTTTGGTCCACACGTAAAACTAAATTTAAAAAGGTATGTTTTTAGAAAATAATACAATATAGCACCCTGTAAGGATGGCAAAAGAAAAAGTTGTTCATTGTGCCATGGCTGTACTGTATGGTGTTTAGCACTTTCGTTGAATTTATTTTCCTATTAACAGAAAATATATTTTTCACATGCTATTTATATGGGATATGATGTTCTTGAATGATAAACTAAGTGCCCAAAGGTATCAGTTCAAAGTATGTAAGCTTTGCTGTCATTCTGTTCTAGAACATCCCTCAAGCTACTGCATGCTAAATGGAAGAGCACAGAGTGAATTTCTTCTGCAGTCTCACCAAATATCTCTTCCTTCAGCACTGCTGTACTGTATAAGATCATTCAGACCTGGAACCAGTAGCTATAATTTCTGCGGCACCCAATGAATACTATTCCTGTCCTGTTGCCGTCTTGTAGCGAAGTCCTGATTTTGAGGGAAGAGGGTGCCTGAGGTGCCTAATTCTACAGAATCTTTGCTTCAAACAAACACCAATCACTTATTTTATATTTAAATCCTTCTGTATTACAGTATCTAGAGACTTTGTCACAGTTTTAATGCACTCGAACTAACTCCTTACATTATTACGCTTAGTTCTTGAGTTATACAGTTGGTATGCTCAGTTGTCGCTCTTGTAGCAGTAGACGCCGTAGAGTTTGTGCTTCTTGTCTGGAAATCCAGAGAAGCGGACGGCAGCCTCCGTGGGACTGCAGCGTCTGCGTGGTCTTGAGATTGGGTAGCGTACGCTGCCGTCCGCTAGCCAGCCTGCATCACAGCGGTCATAGCCCAGCAGCTTCCATGCTGCGTACATCTGCCCGACTTTGGCGATCTGAGCGCCGTCCTTTTGACATGCCCGCACTGCCTCATCATACGTAAGTTTGAAAGGGTGTATCAAATAATAGAAACGTCCTGGAGAAGAGAAAGGGGAAAGGCCTTTACTCTCAAATAATATGCAGTAAGGATATTAAACAAGGAGATTCTTTGCATGGCTGAACTCAATTTGTTTTTTCCTTTCATAAATTATGTATCATCAATTGCTCCACTTTTTGGAGAAGCTAGCCTATTTCAAATGCCTTTCATCAAACAGTGGGGAGGACAAACCTTTGTGGTTAGAGGAGAAACAGAAGACATCATATCTTTCCTTTTGCTTGTCACGCATCCCATAATTCCGAACACCAGGAATGGTGTTTTTGCCTCCACATTGCTCTCTGGGTTTGGTGATGGGGTATTGCACCGATCCATCATTGAGCCACCCTGCATTGCACCAATCCAACCCGTCTCTCCATGCATCGTACAGCTGGTCGAAAGATGCCACAATGGCATCCTGGTCTCTGCAAGCTTTCTCGGCATCAGCGAAGTTCAGGTTGTAACGACCCAGTCGAGGAAAATATGGGAACACAATGCCTGTAGGACCCCGAAGAGCCAAAAAAAGGTATAAAAATGGCATTTTTGCATAATAGAAATCCTTAAAATGGTCTCTGATTAGAAAATAATCTGGCGATTAATGAAATTCCAAATTAAATTCTCCAATGCTTAATCTAAAGTGAATTAAAATTTTGATTTATTGCATGCAACTAAAATGATGCCAAGAATGCTCTGACAGCAAGGACCAAATAAATGTCCCATTATTTGGCCATGATAGCTTTTATGTCAGGATCTTACTGAAGGTCTAGAATTATAAGTTGTTCTACTCTGCATTATAAGACTATTGAATAGTGTTTACATTGCACACAGTGTGAAGAGAGTCAGTACAATGCTGTCTCATAGATAATTGCCTTGAGGAACAGCCGAGGATGCATAAACGGTGTATAGAGTTATGTGTAATATTCCGGAAAAAACAACCCAGTCTTACAATGGTAGTGTGTTGCTGTAGCAATGTTTTTTCATCCATGTGGCCATTTTGTAGAGTTTCTTAAAAACTTGAAGTTATCATGTTTGAAGGAAGCAGAATATGTACACAAAATATTAATATAACCAAATGACAACTGTCAAAGACATGGTTTTAGTAAAGATTATTGTAGGGTGCTGGCCTACATGGTAGACGTGCCTAGTCATGTTGTTCACCAGCACAACTTAGCTGATTAAACTGTTTGACCCATGAAATCTTGCAAGTCAATAGTTTTAAAACATGGTAGTGTCACTACCACACCAGCATCTACATTTTCATAAACAAAATTAAAACAGCCTGTGAGACATTGTGGTGGTGCATGGCTAAATGTTGCTAGAGGGACCAGGAAAGATATTTTAGCAACATAAATCTATGCTTTACCTTCCAGGTCAAGGGATACAACTGCTGTATCATCCTCCAAGCCATCGATGACTTCACACTTGTATTTCCCATAATCCTCCAGAGTGATGTCAGTGATAACTAATGAGGCATCATTCGCACTGGCAGCCTGCAGGTGTACACGGCCGTGGAATCGACCATAGCTCTTTTTGTGGAAGCCCATGGCTACAAACACATCAATTTCCTTCAGATAGTCTGAAGTCAGTTTAGTCCATTTAATCCTCATCTTGGGATTTGGGGGAGATGAGGGATCCCGGTTGAACTTGCATTGCAGTGTGGCATTGCCTCCACATTGAGAGATTACTTTGGGTTGTGCTGTGTCAACTGAGAGTCTGGGGCCATTTTCTAAGTCAGAGAAAGAGATTTTCAGTCAAAGAAGTAAACAAAAAAATAATAATGTAGATTGAGTTAATAGCCTTTGATCTGTTTTTTTTTGTTGTTGTTTTTTTGTCCCCCAAGGCCTGTTGCATTGGTTAGTGTTCAATAACTTCAGGTGTGTCACAAAGATGATAGCTTGAATTTATCCTTGTCTATTGCTACAGGCTGTTGTGGTTATGCAAACGCATAAATCATAATGTTTGTTAGATTTCAGAGAAGTGGAAACTCCCCTACATGTTTATGACAGAAACTTAAGAGTGACTGTGTATGCTCTTCCAATGAAGGCAGTGCCCCCGTCACAGGGTGAGCACCCCCTGCTGGCCTCACTAGCACCTCTTCCAGCAGCAACCTAGTTTTCCCAGGAGGACTCCCATCCAGGTACTGACCAGGCTCAACATTGCTTAGCTTCAGTGGGTGACCAGGCAAAGCTGCTGGTTGAATTAAATGCTAGAGGAATTTGTATGTCTAAATAAAACTCTCCCATACTCTTCCTCATTACCAGGCTGAAGGATGATGAAATCTCAAAGTCAAATAACCTGAGTTAAGACCTGGGTTTGTCAAGTTCTCAACAACACCCTGTTGAATCCGTTGAAAAACGGAAAGTTATCCAATCAACCAAGACACGCTGCAGCTAAACTCCAGTTAAATTCAATTTATGCTACAGGAATGCTTATTTGTCAAAACTTTGTCAAAACCAAAATTGAATACAGGCACTGGCACAGTGTCCAAACCAGGTGTGATGCAAAAAGTTTCCATCTTTAAAAATGTGCAAGAATGCATGGGATTCTCCGATTTTTTTAACCAATGTGATTTCACTGGGGGCTACTTGGCGTGACCCCAAAAAATAAACAAGTGATTTAATCCAAGCTACCAAGTCTTGTGTATTTGATGTGACTGACTGGGTCAAAACAGATTAGCATTGCAGAGGTAGTTGTTATCACTTGTCATTGTATCATTCCTGGCCAGGGCACAGCGTGTTGTTTTTATACTAATTAATACTTACTATATAGATGTTCACACAAACTAAAAACTTGTTTATTTTGCAGATACGGTCGGGGAGGCTGATATACTACTATAATCAGATATCAGCATGAAAAAATACTGAACCCCAATAGCTTATCAATTATATAACACTTGTAGTAAGTAATTCCAGCCACTTTGCATTCTGTGACAGGAGCCAGAGGGTTTCGAATCACCTAAGCCAACACCCAGTGAGATAATTACGGTAAGTGTTCCTGTTAAGAAATGCTGGAGGGGGAAGCACCATTTAGGGGATGGGCAGTACAACCCCCTCTCTATCTCTCTGTGTCTCGCTTTCTCCTGATCCTCGTCACCCTCTTTCTACAATTTCCTCTTATAAACAATCACAAACACATCTTTTCCCATCTCTTACCTGAGATGTATATAGTCCTGTAGTGTTCCAGGTCACTGTATGCCTCTTCAAAGCTGTCAGCTCGGCTCTTGGAAAGGACCAAGAGGAAGAAAAGAAGGAAGGTCATCTTGATTTATTGCACCGGTGGGGGGGTAGGGGGTACTTCACTACATGAGAGAACACAAAAATAAGGGACAGTCATACAATACGCATTTAACAAAACCATTTATCTACTGTACATCCAATCCAGGAAGGAGACATTCTTTAGAGTTATATTATTAGGCTTTACTAAAACAATCTCAAGTTGTTTTCTGTGGAGTTTGTGAGCGAGTTCAGTTTTGTGTGACTTGCACCAGATCCCCTGCACGTTTCCATCTGCAGTAACTCTCCTGTGCAGTACTGTCACGCAGACATCAGCGCACACTGTGTCCTTTTCCCCACATCTCCTAGAAAGACACTCATGCAAGGTATATAAATAAATGACTAAGACTGTTAAACTTTTAACGCATGCATAAATCCCAATTAACACCAGTGCAATCCGAACGACATTGCTGCAGGACTTCCTTTACCCTTCACCTTAAGAGGCACTGAAGTGAGAGAAAAGTGCAGTCGAGATGCTCACTATGGCACAAACTAGCACAAAACTTTGCTGGCACACTTCTAAAGCACAGATTGGCTCTCTACAGACTCAGAGCTCAGAAAAGACTTACCATCTTACAGAGCGTGTGCTCCCGGCCACTAGCGCATGTGAGGACGGCTACGCAAAAGATCAGGATTAGAAAGTGTGTAGAGTCTTCTCTCCCTCTCTCTCTCTCTGCAGTCACTCTGATTGATTCGTTTTTTCTTCATTCACTTCAGAGTGCTGACGCACTGAGGTAGTTCCTCTCTACTGCAGTCAGCAGAACTGCTCTGCAGAGTAGCCAACCCCCCCAGACCCAGCCTGCAAACAGTCATTACGCATACCAGGAAGCCACCACTGATAACAGTGAGGACTCACAGATGCAATGCCCTCTTCTGTGACAGATAAGTTACCACAGTATAGTGAGCTTGCTCAACTGTGACAAGGTAAAATCATATCCTGCAGGAGAAGGATAACAAGTCCTCTGTTGCGAAATGGACAAAATACAATCCAAAAGATCTCCAGTAATTGTAGGATGCTGCATTGGTCTGCTATGCTAAATTGTTACAGCTGAAAGAATTTGTTCCCACCCAAATTACCCTATGGCCTTTTTAAGTGTAACGACTCTCAAACATGCTCTGTTTAACCAAACACAGACCGTTAACTCTTAGCCACACTAAATGTGCTGTTGACGGAGAACACTGTTACCAATCACATTCCTTTGTGACACTCCATTGTGTACAGTGAGGTCAAGCGCAGGGAAAACAAGCCATGGTTTTAGTTTTCAAATGTGGGTAAACGTCCTAAACGCATAGACTGCAGTTGATCAGAAAACAGCAATGGTTTAGAAACAGTGCCAGACCACTAGCTAATTCACAAAAGCATCACACGAATCTTAGTCTTGCACAACTTGAGAACTTATCTTCTGGGAAGAGGCACCAACTCTGTAACTAGGGTGAAAAGTCTCCCATTGTTGACATCTCTTGCTGCCAGGAAATGGTTACAACTTTGATTGTTGAATTTGCTTAAAGACAATCCAGTATAAACAGTGACTCAATACTTGTTCTTAACCTTGTACTCCTCTTGTTTTTGGACATTTAAGCTAGGTTGCTGTTACCGCCTTAACATTAAATCCTAATCTTTGTGATAAACATCAAATGAAGCTGCCAATGCTTAATAATGCCAATTTTTGAGTAGTCATGCTCAAGGTCTTTAAGCAGTATAATAGTTGCTTGACCAGGTCACTTGCAGACACTTGGTGCAGTGGAATATGTGTGGATAAGCATGGCATAATTTGCAAAGAAAATAAATTACTTGTCAATGATTTGAAGTCTGGGACAGGTCCTGATTAAACATGCTTGTTTAACTCAAGCACAGATTTTCCCAGCAGTTCTGCAGACTTTCCAATCCTCATTTGGCAATCCCTTTTGCAAGACCCAAACCTTTTGTTTGTTATACCTTTTTTTTTTACTGAATGATGTAAAGTGTTTAGTTAACTGGGCTTTTTAGTAAGTATCTATTAGTGTCATTTTAAAGTGATGTTTGATAGCAGTGGCTCTGAAATTAACTTCCCTGATGTAAATAGTACTTTTTAATGCACTGGGTTTAGCTCATAAATGACCAATTTCAAAGATATGAAAACATTAGTGTTTTTGAATTGAACTAAATATTTACATTCTTCCCTTAAAACTTTTGTTAGTAGAAGCCTTTTGCTAGAAGATAAAAGATATCGCTAGACACACTGAAGGTCTGGAGACTATACACACAACTTGACAATATACACATTTTGACTAAACAATGGTCATTGGAAATGGAGTCGACATAGCTTGGGGGTTCATTTTATTATGTCACTTCCCAACAACTCCTACTGGTTCCTGAGCAGCTGTGAAGCTCGGGGAGATTATGGATCCATTTTGGTCAGAACCTCATTTTCCTTTGACCCCATTACCTAATGTACCAAAACATAATCCCTTAAGTGGTTGATTTGAGTAGACATTGCCGATACTATAGGCTATTCCTTTCCTTGTTTGGCAGTAGATCTCCAGATGTGATAGCGGTTGTGTATCTCTCTCTCGTTCATTCATTCACCAAGTGCCAAACAAATATATAGATTCCAGTGATCTTGCATTACGCTAGTCGACTTGATTTCTACAAATGTGTTCTTTCAGAAACCTTTGCCAAGTATAATGCCATTTGGTCGTCATAAAAAGAAATGCATTTATATAATTGATGGACCAATATATAGGCCTATCGGCCAGACGGATTCATCTGTCAATATTTGGCCCTTTTAGTTAAGATCTGACCTATACTTAAAGAACAGAGATGTCCGTTAGAGATTCTGATAACACCTGATAGCAGTATCAGAGTATGCTCCAATTTCAATGTGAGATGAATGTATGCACCGGTTAGATGAGGATTTGTCTGTAATGTGCTTGTTAAATGGGTTAATTATTCTTGTCAGGAAATGCAGACATAATTGAACGGCTTAAGGTGGTAAACCTACTGAGTCCACAGTAGACCTGTGCAGATGGCAGTGGTGATTTTCAGGTGAATGCAAAAACAGTTCAACACAAATAGATGCAGTGTAAACCTGTGATTTCAATGACTCATGTTTAAAGCTTACATTTGATTCTACAAAGCACACAGTAACCCTTAATCTCCATAACATCAGTAAGAGGACTGTTTCCATCCTTCAAACGATTCACTGTTTTTGAAGGCCACGGCTTCTCTCTTCACTAGACATTAGACCGATGACAGTGTATGAATGGGATCCTAAAGCCTCTCATTTACAGTGAGATCAGACTTATTTCCACTTTCTGTCATTCACACAGGTCCTGCTAAAAAAAGTCCTGTTTAAGTTACTGAGGGGACAGTTTTACTCAATTTAAATTTAGTCCTGAGGAAGCAGTTTGAACTTTACCTCTTAAATCCCGAATTAGCATTGCAAACGTTTGTGGATTAAAATCTTATTGAAATCACTACTATATCCTACAGTCGGTTGTTATAGGATACATGTAGTTATAGTAAGATATCTGTCTTAGAGCCATAATGAATTCGGATTTTGTATGTTTTTAGAGATATAAATTCTGGCAGTAATTTCAAAATATTTATACAATTATTCAGACCTTGCAATTCTTAACTCTTATCTAAAGCATGTTAAATGTAATTTAAATTTCGAATATGTAATGAAATACTGTGTAGATTTGATGTTTTCAGGCAACAATTTACAATTGTTAATTCTGCTACAACTTGTGCTTTTAATTTTCCAGACAAATTAACTATAAGTATTTCTAAAGAGTGCCGAAAGACCTACTGACACTTCTGGAGATGTAGTGCTCTAACATGCCTAAGACTGGCCCCATTGACGGGGTAATTGGATGGGCCATTATGCAGTCTTTGGCATCCACAGCACCACTCCCAAAACCTTAAAGAGCCATGTCACAACATCTCAAATCTTTCCATGTGTTTTCTCTAGGGGTCAGGCATGTGTTCGACCTCCACTCAAGCACTCAGTAAAGTGAGTTCATTTCATGGACTCTGTTCTTAAGTCAAATCCATTTGTTACAGGTGCCATATGCTGCATATTTGTCTTAAAGTTTATTACTACACATAGACATGGTTTGTAGCATTTTATTTTTTTTACATTCTGTGAATCAGGCAAATAATGGACCTGAAAACAAAAAATCATTCATTATTTATTCACCTTCATGTTGTTACAAACTTGCATGAGTGGAATTTGAATGCCATGATGGTATGTGAGATTATATTATATGTATTGTGTTCTGGGTTATAGAGTGGGGTTAAATAGAGTTCCTAGAACTCTATGAAAACATTCTAATGTTTCACTTTTTTGAGAAAAAATATGCAAAGGTCAGAAAACAGTTCAGCCATTCATAATGAACAATAAGGAGATGCTCTGTTCTGAATAATACAGAGTCTTTCTGAGTTCCAACTATTTTGTGATTTGTGGCAAATGACTGAGAAAGGTATTTTTTTTTTTTTTTTTTTAAAGAACTGAATAATTTGTAATCCAGTTTCGCATGTTCTCTTCTGTGCATTGTCAGGTGAACATACTAATTGTAAGGTCATCTTTAAAGATGCACTAAGCATTTTTTCCCCACTGATACACCAGTGGTCTTGGACGTTATACTGACACCTACTGGTGATGATGCAGTTTCACGCAAACTATTTTGGTTACTAATGCCTATTTACAAGTGTAGTTAGCTGGTCATGTGATCTTGACATGGCAGCCAATTAAACAACTGGTCTAAGCCACTGATATGATTGCAGTCCTCATCTTGTGTGAGTGTACATCATTGGGGGCCAAACAACAAAGGTAATTTTTTTTTAAATTACTATATCATCAATTTCTGCTACATTTGTGAAGCTAGTTTTTCAAGCCTGTTCTACAGCATTCATTGATGTCTTCCCACAATTTGTGTGCCACACTGGTCAGAAATTTGTTGTGGCTTTTTTTCATATATCAAACTGTTTGCTTGCACCTATACAACAATGGATTTGATGGCAGGGACACAAAACAGAATGATTATCCTAAAATTTGTAAGTCTGCTATACTGTGGCCCCTTGGGTTTCGCTTAAGTATTTCTGCCTGCAGCTATATTTTTAAATATTTTTGGCAAGTTATAAATGCAATATTTTAAGTGGAAAAACTTACTGCATCTTTAAAGTTGCATTAGCTTCATTCACATGTCATTAATTTAATGGCGGGGGAGAATGCCAGATGTGTAAATATAACCTTTTCATTCAACTTGTACATGCTCCTTACTGTTCTCTAAGTATGTTCCATGTTAATTTAAGACAATGTACCTCCTATTCATAGACTCCAGCATGAGGATGGGCTCTGTGCTCAGTGAATAAAGAGCCTTGGTGTGTTAACAGCAGTGCTCATACCGGCTCAAAAGGTGGACTCGGAAGGCGTGGCTGATGGACAGCAGATGGACTTTTTGATCAGGCAGCAGGTAGAATTATTGACAGATGGATACTTAGAAGGCAAAAAACTGGGTTACTTAATATTCTGTACTACAAGTAAAGTATTAGTTTGAGAGAATATTTCTTGTAGCGGCACATGGGGCGGGTTCATGCTGGTCCTCCCGCCCGGCATCTCATTAGAGTACTGTGGGATTTGACGTCACCCTCGCACCACCTTAGCACACACAAAGAGTCCTCAGTGCTTATGCATAAACTTTAACTGTCTCTCTACCGCATCTTTAACCAATCCACGCACTGCCTCATTACCCGGATACTCTCCCACATCTTAGTGTTAGACGTGCTATCTGCATCTACAAATAGATAAAAGAAAAATTCTGAAAAGAATGGTGAAAATACTGTCTAATTACTCTAAACAACAGACTGCATGTGTTCCTTTTACAGGAAGTGAAGCATATTAAAACTGAAATATGCTATTGAAAGTGTCCTCAACAAAAGTTAGCCTGTACTTGTCTCAGGCCAAATAGCAATTTTATTCAGTCTCAGTGTTTTAGTATGTATTGCAATCCAGTCTCAAAAGGCATGTTATTTTAGAGTGCCTGTTGCCATCTGACCTTTTGAAAGACAACGTACCCTTCACAAGAATTGAAGGTCCCGCTTAAAACTAATAGGCCGGGTTTCACAGACAGGGCTTAGACTAAGCCAGGATTAGGCCATAGTTCAATTAGGACATTAAGTCATTTTTATAAATGTGCCTTAGAAAAAAAAAACATTATGGATGTGCATCATGAGACAAAAGAAAGATATATTTTAAGATCAGTCAGTGAAACAGATCAGACTTATATTTTAGTCTGGGACTAGGCTTAAGCCTTGTCTGTGAAACCGGGGCTAGAGTTTTATATAGTAGCTTGATGCGAGAGCCTTTGTAAGTTTCATCAAAGCATTTATAACATCCAGAAAACAATATATAACAACTTGAGATCCTGATACAATGAAAATGGTTCATCAAAACAGGATGTTCTTTACTAAACTTAAAGTGCAACATAGAACCATTAAAGAACATTTTGATCTACTGAATTGATCTCTGGACAAAACACAGCGATAGTTTTACTCGAATCTAATTAACAACACTGGTCTAAGCATGGAATGAACAATGTTTAATGAGATAAAACAGACTCTCTGAGTGATGCAACATATTAACCTGGAGGAGACCAGGGGTGAAATGAATTGCATCGCCCCAGGCCACCACCCTCTACATCACAGCACTGTGGAGAATAAGGATGAAAGGTCACTTGGAAAATCGGCTGGTTTAATGTGTTCTGCCAACCATGTGAGGAAAAGGTCAGAGTTCAGCCATGGTCATCACAGACCACTGGACGCATCTTTGTGAAAGCTGGCGACATGACCTTGAGATCAGCAGCCAAACAGCTGCCAGACAGATCTGATTAACCACTGCTAAATAGCAAACAAGGCAACATGCATTAAGTTAACCAGCTTTTCATAAAGAACCCCAGTGTCTGCTGAAACAATGGTGTTACCAACCATTAAAACAACCATACATATAAAAGTATGTAGTATGACATGAATACAGTGAGTGTGCGTTGTTTCAGCTCCAGGTCTGTCTGTTTCCAACTTGGGTAAAACAGTTGGTCAAGTTTCACCATAGTGGCTCACTGAAGCACAGGTTTTATTTAGCTCCAAACCGATAGATGGCAAATACTGAGTGCTTCATTCATGTGTCAAATAAAGCCATGCATTATTAGTTTATACTTTTACACACTCTTGGTCCCCAATATTTGCTTAACCAGCTGTTCCTTCTCAGCACTTTTGCCTGTATTGAAGTGGACCCTCTGTATGCGCCTGTTTTGCCCTGTAAGAACATTCTGTCATTGCATGGACTCAACAAGCAGGCTTTTCACTCTGCAGAATGTGGGCTACACTTGTTGGTCTCTTTGGAGCCAGGCTGTCTCATAATTCATTGAGAAATAACAAGGGGAAGTTGTTTGTGTTAATGTTAACGGGAGTATTCATGAATTGGCTCAACTGCTGGTAAACCACTAAACAGCCATAAAGATCAAACAAATTGAATTGTGGGAGAGATTGAGACCAAGACGTGGCCAACATGAATGTAATTAGTTCTTATTAAACCTCAAAAGATTGCCAAATCATAATACTGAAAAACAATATTGTTAATCTGTAAATAATACTGAAAACAAGTTTACATAGCCTGTTTTTTTTTTTAATTGAGAATTGTTGATTTACTTTAATAATAATTGGTTTAACAATCATCTGAAGAACACTAAATATTTTACTTGCAATACTTGATTACATTTTCTTGTCACATGACAAGACCAAGATGTTGGTTATACCACGCTGACACGTTTTTAAATATTAATGTTTAAATCTTTACTGATTATTTTATAAATAATAAAAGCTTATTCCAAAGTACTATACCAATCTTTTAATATTTTATTTAGATTTTTTTCTGTATCACATTCTGCAGACAGTTTCATTACCTAAACGTTTTTTTTTTTCATTTTAAGCCATCAAAACTAAAGAAATGTGTATTTCCAAATTCACATATGCTAAAAGTATGCAACAGTTTAAGACGTTCATGAATGTAAAAAATATGCAGACGGTCACTAATAACATCTATTATTCTACAGGTGTTTTATTCGTGTCGCAAAACTGACGTGTCTTTCTTAAACACACAGCCTATATTGTATTATGATCAATAAACCCGTAAACTGACTGAACAGTCGGTCGAAATTCAGAACGGATGTGTAATGACAGGCTCTTACCTTGTGAAGCAGAGCTCTGCGTCCTGCTGGATGATCTCTGATGGGCTCCAGCATCAGAACTGCTCGCAGAGCTTCACACACGTCACAGGACGAGGCAGACCGCGCGCGCACTGACAGGTGCTGAGAGACGCTGTGCGTCATCATCAACAATGTTACAAAGTTACAGTAACACGGAACAAAAGCAGTGGCGCGATAAGTTGTTTTTTCGATTATATATGATGAATGCAGGTTAATTGGTACATGTTTCTCAATCAACGCAATGGTAAAAAGATTAGCTGAATTTAACTGAAATAATATATACACTCTAAAAAATGCTGGGTTGTTTCAACCCAACTTTGGGTCAAATATGGACTAACCCAACCGTTGGGTTAACTTTTTACATTCAATTTTTAACCCAAAAGTTCGGTTTGTCCATATTTGACCCAAATTTGGGTTGAAACAACCCAGCAGTTTTTAGAGTGTATATTACTAATGTTAGAATATTAAATTTCTTTCAAGTAGGACCGCAATCATCACATGCTAATTGATGTTGATGAGACAGGCGGGCGACTTCATTAGTTCTGCTGCTTTATTCAAAGATCTTCTTTATGCCCCACAGAAGACAGAAATGCCTAATGAAACAGGTTTGGATAGTACCTGAGGGTGGAGTAAAAATGATGACAGAATTTTCGTTGCTTGTAAAACTATGACTTTAAATCATAAGGTTTTTTTACTTCTATTATCTGTCATGTTAAAGGTGTCATATGAGGCTTTTTTTAAAGATCATTATTTGGTTTAACAGAATATGTTGACATGCTTTAATGCTCCAAAAACCCATTATTTTTCAAATACTGTACATTTTTGTAGGTCCTCTATGCCCCGCCTCTCAACGCTTCGTTTTCTACAAAGTCCCTCCTTCCGACAAGCGCAGTCTGCTCTGATTGGCCAGCTGACCCAGTGCATTGTTATTGGCCGAACACCACAAGCACGTGTCAGAAATGTAATATCCCTTACCATAATCTCGAGCTTCATCTTTCAAAATAAATGTGAAGACGGAGCCCGAAAGGGGAACAGAGTCGCGGGACAGACACAGTGATGAAGCTGGTATGTGTTTGCAGTACACAAGCCACGGTTAAGATCGCTGACTCCACTGTGATGTGACCCTGTCTCTCTCTCATACACACACACACACACGATGCGCAAAACTCCGCATTTGAACAGTCAATAGCAAATACTAAAACTAATAACAAAACAATAGCTGATTCAAAAGTGTCAGATTGTAATAGCAAAGTCAGAATGACCTCCTCTACTAGGTTCATGAAACGGTCGTCCATAAATGCATTGCTGTTCTGTTGTAAGTTATCTTAAAGATTCCTAAATGCATCTAATTTCGGAATGCCAAATAAAGTGCTTTTGTTTTCGCCTAGAAACACACAGCGTCTCCCTGACATGCTGCTTCAACACTAACTGCAGTTACTGAAACCACGCCTTCTTTCTTTGCGTGCACATTTGGGCGCATTATGCAAATATTTCCACATAGTGACGTAGATATGTGGGGGCGTGTAAGAACGAACCATTTTAGGTAGGCGTGGCTGACTCAACTTTATAAAGAATATCTCTTTGGTTTTGGGACTTTAGTCTCTGCAACTTTACAGATCTTATTTATGCAAAGCTTGTAACACTCCAAAGAGAAAGGAAAACTTGAAATCGCATCATATGACCCCTTTAATATCCTTCCTAAACACATTCTCTATAAGGACAATTGGCTTGTTATGTCTAGATGGTTTCAAAGGTTTTTGAAATCACATAAATGTCCTCTCTGTATGTTACCAGATATGGTCAAAATGAAAAATGATGGCTGAGATGATGTTGAACTTTTTTTGGATAGAATTTGGAAAGCATGCAGATATAATTCCAGCCTAATTCGGTAAAAATCTTAAAATATACTTCATAATATGCCATTGCTTCACTTAGAGAAAGCACTCTTGAATACCTTCATCGCATAAAGATAAAGTTGCGGATCTATTTTTGGTGATTTCATTCAACACAGTCTCTTGGAGAGTTCTGGCAGCGTTAGGACATTCAATTTTCCAAGACATTTTTAGCTTTAGAAGGAAACTTTCACCCAGCTGGTTTCCACATGACAAAGCATTCTTTCAGTAAATGTTTAAGAGGTAACTACAAAACTAAACATAATCATAGCTCAAGGATTAATGCAGAATAATTCCATTCTGAACATAAAATAAGATAGATTTGTCTTTCATAATTCATAATGTAGTTTAACAGTGATCACCGATCTGATTAACTGATCCAACATAGTCTCAGCTTTAAACTTATGTTTGAAATAATATTACTTTTAGACAGAAGTGTGTTTTCAGACTGTCCTGCTCTTGAATTGCATGTAAAACAATTGTAAAACACATATTGTTTTTCAGTATTGTTATTTTATTAAAATATATATGAAAATGTGTATGAATGCATAAGGGAAAGTGTATATCTAGGATGAGGAAACTGTAAACTGGAAGTGGGCGGTTTTTGGCCAGAATACACTGTGTGGACTATTTCATACCAAAAATCTGGCTCTGCGAGACTAGATCCAACACACTGGTCTTATGTCATCAAGACAAATAATTCTTTGACTACAAGACAAAAAATGACAATCCATAGATGTTTCGGTACTTGCATCACTTCTGTGTTCAAAAGACAAGGTTATTTTGTAGATCCAAATTATAGGGAAATAGTTGTTTTAGGTCAAGGTATGTTGTGTTAATTTTAAAGCTGTGCCCACAGCCAAACTTTGGCACAGGCCTAAGATTAGGGCCATAAACAGGAGAGAATGCAAACGCTGAGCCTGTAAAAGTTCAATCCACAGGGAGATGAACTGACCACTTTTCTGTGGGGTTTATTGACTCTGGCATACAACCAAATACATTATACCTCAATCCACAGTATGCCGTATCCAAAGAAATTCTAGGAAATTATGAAGAGGAGTGTTATATGTATTGGCTGTTTTAGGCAGTTTAGATTATGGTTACTTTGTAATAGCTGAGCATGACAGAAAATACAAACAGAGAACTTGAGTTATTGGTAACAACCATCCAAAATAACATATTAATCGCATAGCAATGGAATAGTTTGGCATTGAGGAGGCAAACAACTCAGAAAAATAGGAAACAACTCAAAAATGTTCAAATCTAGTTTTATTTTTTATAAAATAACTGCGTAGTTTTGAACTCATTTACACACATTGGTGGATTTGTTAAGTAAACATTTTCTATACTTTTCAGATCTGCCTATCTATATAATTCTCTGTTTGTGTTTCAGAGGACCCAATAATTTAAATGGATAGATCAGCCAAAAATGTAATTCTGTCACTATTTACTTACCCTTATGTTGTTTAAAGGGGTCATATGATGCGATATCAATTTTTCCTTTTTCTTTGGAGTGTTACAAGCTCTTGGTGCTTAAAGAAGATCTGTAAAGTTGCAAAGTCCCAAATCCAAAGAGATATTCTTTATAAAAGTTAAGAGTCAACCACGCCTACCTAAAACGGCTCGTTCTAACACGCCCCCACATATCTACGTCACTATGTGAGAAGATTTGCATAACACCGCCCAAATGTTCACGCAAAGAAAGAAGGCGTAACTTTGATTCTTGCTGTAGTATTGTTGTTGCCGTGTGTTTCATTGTGAAAACAAGCCGCCGGCCTCTGCTCACTCAAGCCACCGGCTCTTTTGGAAGGACATGACTAGAAATCAGTGGTTCAGTTGTATTTAAAACACTGTTCCAGAACACTTCAAACCAAATATTTAATATGTGTGCAGCGCATTTTATGGAGGATTGTTTACTGATCCTGGGAGAGTAACTACAATGCCGGCTGTTCTGACTCACGAAACCCCCTTTTTGTAAGTATGTTTTTTTTATATTTAAAGGATTTGCCACTGATGATTCAAACGCTAGTTTTGGGCAGTGTAGAGTAGCACTTGTTGTTTGTCATTTCTCCGATCACAAATGCAGACATGGTTTTATGTTTACGCGGCGCGATGCAACGCAATGCGTAAAAAGACAGTATAAGTCATTATAATCGTAATTATGTCCCCACTGGATGCAACAAATACCTCGTTTATAATGGGTTTTAATGTTTTTGTCTCGTCGCTCCGGCCGGACATGGCATCACAGTATGGTAAGGGGCGTAACATTTTCGTCACACGCTTGAGGTATTCAGCCACTCACAACGCACTGGATGCTGGCAATCAGAGCACACCTCGCTTTTCAGACCGTTGAGCGTAGTAAAATCGACGCATTTCAGAAAGGCGGGGCATAGAGGAGAAACAATAATGTACAGTATGTGGAAAATAATGTGTTTTTAACCTTAAAAAAACCGCATCAACAACATTTTCATTAACAACCAAATCCTCAAAATATGTTCTTTTTACAACATATATACCCTTAAAACTTGTATGACTTTCTTTCTGTGAAACACAAAAGACAACATTTTAAAGAATATCATAGTCCTTCCAATATATTTTAAGTGAACGATGACAAAATGACGGAAAACAAATGCAATGAAATTGTATAAAAATTGTGTAACACCCCACAGGGTTTGTCTTCTGTCAATCAGTCATTCTTGGCCAAAAAAAAGCTGCAACGTGGACTAGACTGTATGTGACGTGTGATCATTTACCTCAATGGTTCTTATTGAATTTATTTACACATTTTTACATATTTAAGAGACTTACTTATTAAGACTTATTAAATTATAAGATCATCTCAAGCTTACAAAGATGTATGACGGATTCTTAAACTAGCAAATTCCCAACAGTCTGAGAGACATAAAACCTTAAAACTTTAAGCATTTAAAACTACTTCAAACATTTAAACTGTTTCAAACTTCAAGCTGTTACAACTACTTCAAACTTTCAGTCTAGGCTTTCTCAACCCAGCATTAAATCAAGTTTGTATTTGGATCTTTTCATCACACAAAGCTATTGTATGGGTTCATAAGACTTGAAATGTGCACACATAAGTCGCTTGGACTACTTGTCTTTTATGCTTTTTTATACTCTTGTGTTCTTTTTAAGGAATGAATGCTTCAGTTCCCATTCAATGTAATTTGCTGAAAAACAGTGACCAGTAAAATTCTTCTGAATTTCCCCTTTTGTGTTCCATACAAAAAAGTTTGGAATGACATGAGGCTGAGTAAATGATGAGAGAATTTAGATTTTTGCCTAAGCTGTCCGTAAGTAAACAGCACAATGCATCTGATAACTTCAAAGCAGATTCTACGGGAGTACATCAACTCTCTGTGTCCACAAAAAAGCGGAAAGACAGAAAAACATTTGGCGTTCCTCTATGCCTGAACCTCACATATGCTGTTTTTGGAATGCATGCATGAGAGCCGCTGCTATTTACAATCAGTGCACACAAAGACACCTTTCTGCAGCGTTCGTACCGCACAGAAAGAGATGCATTCCGTCGAGTTGAGCATTTTTCTGGGGTTCTCAGATGTACAGTGCGCAGGTTTGCTCTTAGAAAGCCAGTACTGTATGTTGGCTACAAGGTCTGATTCATTTTAGAAAACCGAGCCGCGAGGAATTTCGCCAGCGTAGCTCCCTGAGGTCGGCGGTTAACTTTCTTCCTTGCCTGCTGAAATTGCTGGGGGCAGAGCACAAGGAGTTTAAGAAGCTGTCAGAAATCTTTGTAGGCTCTTGGGTTGAGATGATCTTATCGTTTTGTAAATATCTCAATTATGTTAGTGGTAGAAATGTACAAATTCTGGAAGAAACAGGTAAATCAATAAAACACCTCTCACTTAAAGGTCCACTTTGCAGCTTTTGGCCTAGAACCAGTGACTAACAGAAGACAATCCTTGTGAGAAGTTAGTTGACTTGTAGCAGAAAGTTCTCAATCAAAGTGATTAACAGGAAAGACGCGCGACAGCAGTCAGAGTTAAATGTTGTGGTTCCAGGGCACAATGATCATATGTGACCCTGGACCACAAAACCAGTCATAAGGGTCAATTTTTCAAAATTGAGATTTATACACCATCTGAAAGCTGAATAAATTGGCTTTCCATTTATATATGGTTTGTTAGGATAGGACAATATTTGGCCGAGATACAACTATTTGAAAATCTGGAATCTGAGGGTGCAAAAAAATCTACTCTGAGAAAAGAAAAAAGAAAATCACCTTTAAAGTTGTCCAAATGAAGTTCTTAGCAATGCATATTACTAATCAAAAATTAAGTTTTAATATATTTACGGTAGGAAATTTACAAAATATCTTCATGGAACATGATCTTTACTTAAAGTCCTAATGATTTTTGGCATAAAAGAAAAATAATTAACTTTGACCCGTACAATGTATTTTTGGCTATTGCTACAAATATACCCCAGCGACTTAAGACTGCTTTTGTGCTCCAGGGTCACATATAGGAAGTGGCTTTCGGTCAGAGAGAATGAAACCCTGTTCTGTGCATTTACTGTTGCTTTACTGCTCTGTCTCGTGTCTGTTGTTGCCTGTCCCATGTCTGCACCAGCACATTTTGCCGCCTTGTACTATAGGACAGCAAACAAGCAAGGAAAAAGTTTCTTCAAACTTAAGCACTGTTTGTGTTACAGACATGAATGAGAGAAAGCGTAAAAATGTAGTTGCGATTATTATTATTATTTACTAGTCAGAAATAAAACGAATATTATTGGAGCATGTTTTACAAGAAAATACTATTTCCGTCTTTCTACTTCAAAATGTCATGCTTAATTCAATGTGTTACTTGTTGTTTCTTTATAATTAACAGGGCAGGAGAACAGTTTTTTTTTTTTTTACACCTTTTTCCAGTGTAAAATCAGTAATATTGTGAAATATTATTACAGAGTTAAATAAGCATTATTATGATGCTTTGATGTTTGAGTTTGCAGACTTTTTTCAAGCTCTTTACTGTCAATTTAACATTGACCAATATGACGTGTCATATTCATTTATTTGAAATATATACTTTTAAAAATATATAGTGAAAGGTGAAAAGGTGTTTTCTCAGGGTGAACTACGAAGAGGAGCTATACAAATCTACAGAGACAGTAGCAGACAAACCCTCTGGCTGTAGAGATCTCTGCTGGTTTTATAACTGTTTAGTTGTGGGAATATTTGAGTTTGTGTGCAGAATTTTAACAGCATAATTCTGTCATCTTGCAGTGTGAAATAGGGTCACTCTTGTTCAGTACAGTTCCACTGGTAAAGATGTGGCTGTCTGACACTGTTACATGTGGAGCTACACCGAACTTCTGCTGATTTTTCCAGATGTTCATGTTAATTGCTTTTGGTAGTCAGCAGGTTTCCAGCAGACACACCCAGTAATACAGACTACACAAAAACGAACACACGCCCCAAAATCAACATTTGACCACTGGAAGCCATGAACAGGCTATATGTCCTGATTTCCGCGCTGAGCTAAAGTTGGCTGAACGCGTGTTAGGAAACATTCCATGGGGGGGGGGGTTCAAGAGCCACGCGACACATGGCCAACATCCACTGCTACGAGAATTTCTGAAGCTATGTACAGGGACATTGTCTTAAAATCAGAATGAATCACAGCGTTGTCACAGTGGATTTGATTTTGCTGTGTTTTCCCGAAATGTAATTAGAGATGCTTGCTATCAGTGCTACTTTTAGTGTCATTGAGATACCATTCTAGTTGTTTTAGTTGAATTTTAGTAATTTTGTGTTGTTTTAATTTAGTTTGTTTTTATTTTGTTTTAGTTTATATTAATTTTATTTTTTGTTATTTTAGTAAATCAAGTTAAACTTAATGAAAATGAGAAATGTTGCCTTGGCAACTAGCTGAAATAAATTAAGGTTATTATTTTTTATATATTTTTGGTTTATTTCACAATAATAGTTAATAATAATTGTTTTAGTAAATTCGTTTTTGTATTTTTATTATTATTATTGTTTTTTTTAACATTATGCAGTATAGCTTCATTTTATTTTGGTTATTTTAGTGCATCAAGATTAAATTAAATGAAAAAGGTAACTAGCTGAAATAAATAAGTTACATTTTTTAATCTTCATGTGATTTCATTATAGTTTAGTAATGTATATGTTTTGTCATATCTGATACTTGGTACTTTTGTTAATAGGTTTATATAGTGTTTTTGACACTTTATTAGTTTTAGTTTTTTTATGCATGTATGCAGTTCTATTCATTTCATTTCAGTTTTAGTTATTATATATTATATAAAATATATGGTATAGTAAAGTTAAATTGAAATTAAAAATGTTTCAAGCTTAAATAAAAATAAGTAATTTTTTTTATTTAAATATATTTTAGTTTTAGTAAATGGTATGTTTTGTCATTTTAATTTGATTTATATTAAATAAATAATAATAATTATTAATTATTATTGAAAATTATGTCATCGTATTTGCACTTTTTAATATATGGAAATGTATATAGTTTAGATATTTATTATAAAACTATATGAAAATTAGAAATGTTCCTTGGCAACTATATATATCTCTCCTCTCTCTCTCTCTCTCTCTCTCCTCTCTCTCTCTCTTCTCTCTCTCTATATATATAATATATATATATATATATATATTATGTATATAAGATATATATATATATATATATATAGTTATGCATATTTCTTTGAATTAGTAGGCC
Source organism: Sinocyclocheilus anophthalmus (assembly GCA_018155175.1). Taxonomy (NCBI): domain Eukaryota; kingdom Metazoa; phylum Chordata; class Actinopteri; order Cypriniformes; family Cyprinidae; genus Sinocyclocheilus; species Sinocyclocheilus anophthalmus. The sequence continues at coordinate 278,265 of JADLZN010010655.1, read as the reverse complement.
TATTTGAAAACTTGTGCTTTACGTTTCATTTAGGCGAGCCGGATCTGAGATCACGGATTTCTTCATTTTTATCGCGCTGTGTCTGTTCTTTATCAGTTCTTTATCTTTAAACAATACAGCGAGTCTCAGCGAATCTATTGTCAGGCGGCTGATTTGAAGTGGGCTCTTTCTTGACTCGCGATGGCTGGAGAGACCAAAGGGGCTCTTTGTTTTCACAGAAGCCTCTGTCACTACTTCCTGTTGACACAAGATGAATGTCCATCACATCCTGTCTCCAGTGTCCGCTGTCTGACTGACAGATGAATGAATGAAGCCAAGGCTATCTTCTCTAACAGCTCTAACAGAGACATGACTGTTTCCCGTCTGCGGACGTGACGAGATTCAATCTTCATTTGTTTAAACACTACATTCGGACACGTTTTTGGTATTTTTTTAATATAACATACTACACATGTTTGTTTTCTAATATAAAAAAGAGCTGTTGTAAAGTATCGGTGCTAATACTGTAATGAATCTGAACCGTCCTGAAGCTACCAGTAGAGGGCAGTCGTGTTCTTTGTTGCCATTGACACCTACTACCACGAGAGGGCGACATTAATGCACTTTTTTAGTCTGCTGTCATTAATCTAGTAGCACAAGTGGCTCAAATAACTTAAACAAAATGATAAATAAAAAAAATAAATAATTTGAAAGAGAACTGTAGTTAGAGTAAATAGTAAAACGCCTTATTTTAGTATCACTGATTTACTAATATAGTTTTTAAAAAATATATTTTGCTTTAGATTTTTGTTTATTATTATTGTTGTGTGGTTTTGTCACTTTCATTTTTTAATTATTATTATTTTTTTGGTTTGTTTTTTTTTTTAGGCTTATTTGGGTTTAGTTAGTTTTAGGGTACTTCAAGTTGAAAAGAGAAATGCCTGCCTGTGAAATAAAACAGTTTTTTTTAATGAAAATAAAATGTTAATATATATCAGTTAATGTTTTTAATATTTTTAATTTCTTTTATTTTGTTATTTTGTTTTGTTGTTTTGTGTGTGTGTGTGTGTGTGTGTGTGTGTTGTTTATTTATAGATAACTATATATGGTAGTTTTTTTAAGTGTTAGGTTGAATTTTATTTACTTAGTTTTAGTACTTCATATGTTGCCTAGCTGAAATAAAATACATTTGACCAACTAGCTGAGATAACAATTTACGTTTTTTTCTATGTATCTATTTATTTCATTTATTTTTTTATGGTTTAGTTTAAAGATATTAATCCTGGTACAACATTCACTTAAATAGACATATCAGAACAATTTATAGATGTTACACATTGTGTTCTAATTATTTTTTGAACTGATAAGTCTAATAATTCAGGATAATTTAATTTAATGATAATTAAATGATAGACAAAACTTCAACCCTTTTTTTACCTTCAACCTCTGCTGCTTATACAACTGATTGTGTAATTAGATTGAACGTGAAGTATTATTTACTTTCGACTTACATTACATATAACCTCATGATTTGCTGCATACATAAGCAAACTTCATTTGCTATATTATTTTCATGCTTCATGGTTCTTTTTCTCGTTTGCAAAGTTATTTCAAGAGCTGCTTATGTGCTTCAGACAGTGATGGAGATGTTAGCGAGGCCTCGTCTCTGAGGAACTGGCCTCTTTCGACATGATTTACGGGCTCAAATTTACACTCGCTCCTCCAGCACTCAGTGATTTCACATACACTGGGGTCATTTTTATCAAATAGATCATAACAGCAGCTCAGATCATTTAGTCTGTCGATGAAAAATGTTCATATTAAGATCTGATTGATTTCAGACTGGCATCTTGGCAAATCTGAGCACAGTGTGAGACGTTGCCGAGATCTTCCTAATTACTAAAGTCTCCATTTGATCTCTGGAGAAATAATTGAGATTCTGAAGAGATTTCTTTTGTGATTTTATTTTAAAGTGGTCTACCAGTTTCTAGTGCACCTGACTGAACATAGAAACATCTTCGACTGTCAGCATGTAACACCTGTAGACGACAGCTCTTCATTCACCTGCTAGCATAATTAGACCTGACAGACGTGATAAACAGAGACTTTGACTTCATCTACACGAGCGACGCAACAGTGCAAAATTACAACACCGCAATGTGATCACACAGAATGTGAGATTATTTCTGTTCTCAGCTGTGGTCAGAGGTTGACATAAATTCATAAGGTTTCTGAAGCAATTAAACGCACAGTTATCTTCCAGACTCTTCCTCTGAACCGAAGCACATGAAAAATGCATCTCCTGATAATGCCAACAGTAAGAAAGCACACCACGGCTATCTAAAGATACACGCTGTTGGACAAACTCTGTGATTTTAATTTATTTTTTTTGTAATTTTATAGTTTACATAAGGCAATAGTTTTGGCATAAATGACTGATGTAGAATAAAGCGGTTTATTTAGACAGTCTAAATTAAATTATGAGCAGTGTTGTTCAATCATTAAAATAAAGCTGAAATAAAATAAAAATATAAATATTAGATTATAAACATAAACGAAAATAAGAAATGTTGCCTTGGCAAATAGCTGAAATAAAATGTTAAGTATAAATCAATTAAAAATATAGTATACTCTTAAAAATGCTGGGTTAAATACAACCCAGTGCTGGGTAAAATAGGGACAAAACCAGCAATTGGGCTGTTTTGACCCAGCGGCTGGGTTAAATGTTTAAATGTTTAACCCAACCTTCTGGGTAGTAACCCAACCGCTGGGTCAAAACAACCCAACTGCTGGGTTTGTCCCTATTTTACCCAGCACTGGGTTGTATTTAACCCAGCATTTTTTAGAGTGTAAATAGAAAAATTAAATGAAAACTAATACAAAATTGAATAGATCACATATTGTGATATTTACTTGCATAAATTGCTGATGTGGAATAAAATCTTTAATTTAGACAATCTATATGAGCAGTGCTGTTATTGTTAACTAAAACTAATCAAATTAAAGCAGCTGCTCATTTATGGTCATTAGCTGGTCCACGCTGGTTTGGATAGTCAGTCAGGTGGACCTGATTTCAACTTTTAGACTACTTTAGACCGGCAACAAACCAGCTGCCAGGTTCCAAAAAAGTAGTTTGGTCATCTCAAAGTGGTATGGATCAGAATTAATACACAGCAACATACAAATATACACGAAACTCCAGTCCTCACCCGATAGCTTTTCCATGCATATGTTTTGAAATTTGAGGGATTGTGCGCTCAAGGTCAGGCTGCGTGCTTGTTGTGGTTATTGAAGTTTGAAAACATCAGCAAAAACAGAATAGACCATGTCCTTATACATATTCAGACTCCATGAATAAAGAACTGTAACTGTGCAAGAACGGTCTCACAGTTTGCGTTTTATTGTTGAAATGACCTTTAAGAGTTCAGTTATACTATAGTACATTATAATCAGATCTGGTCAATAACTGTCCAGTGAATACAGCAATGAAGAAATAGAAAGCTAGTATAGATATGGTTATACCAAACTGCTCTTGCTTTACTGTTTTGTATTTACAGGTTTTCAAAAAACACTACAAAAGAAGGAAAGAAAGAAAATGTTTGTTGGCTTGTTCTTGCTTATTCGAGTTGAAGTCAACATGAAACCATTCTGTATTTTGAGATTTTTTGAGTGAAACGGTACAAAAATGAATTTATCTAGCAGGAACTAATTTCATTTTGATTTCATGTTAACTTTAAGTTGTTTCTGTTGACTTTGGATATAATTGAAATACGTAATGCTAAGTTGTTGTAAGTAATTGAATCTATTGAACTGCATAATTTTTGTAGGCAAGCTGTAAAAATATTTTGAGTATTAACCCTTTTTGGGGGGTGGTTTGTGAAAGTGCAAAAAATGTGCATTAACGAAAGACTTTACAATGCAATTTTGTATTAAGAAATTATTTTTTCACATTTATAGTCATATTTATTTTACTTGAAAAGTAGATATATTCATATTTGAATATATCCATTTGGAATACTCAGTTTTAGCACAAACTTAATGTGATGCATATTTTTTAGTCATACATAAATGAAACGGGTCAGATTTTTCCACTCAAAGAAATCATAGCATGATTTATTATTAGCTATTTAAATCTATTTGATTTCATAAATAGTCATATTTTCAAAATGCATTTATTCAAATTGCAGAATTGGCATTAATCTTTTCATTGTGAATTCAATTGAATTTATTCAGTTAAAAAGCATGCACATGATTAAAATGTGAAAACAAGCAATATTCAAGTAAAAATGTATGAGATTGAAACAAATTTGTTTTTTTGGTGATAAATATATAAACCTGGTTATTGTGTATTTAAATATGCATAATAATTGATTTTTTTTTTAGTTAAAACTCTGTATTCCAAATGGGTGGAAATTTGATTTTGAATACATGAATCTTAAATTTAGTCCTAAAATATTTTTAAGAGTAATATAATGGCGCTCTCTGTTGGTCAAAGCGGCGAATTCATGTGACCAAAACTTGAAACTGTAGTGAAATTGGTTTAGGGAAATCTTTAGCCCTCATGCAGAATTCCCAAATGTGTGGTTTTCTGTTTAAATGACTGGATTTCACCCACAAAAATGTGCAAGCAATGGTAAATCTGCCCACACTTTAAGACCTGTTCACATCAAGGACGAAAACTAAGATAACAATAAAGATATAGTTATAAAATCCTTCTAAATTCATTACAATAGCAGAGTCCACACCACTATATAACAATAACAGAGCATTTAAAGTGGCTGATGACAAACTGCAGTGCACGCTTATAATAAATAAACAGAACGATATCATGCATTGTGTGGACGCTAATATAGTTATCGTTCTTGGTGTGAATGAGCCTTTAGTCTTAAGTCTGTGTCATTCCATGTGAAGTAAATCTTGCTAAGCGGCACAGTTTGCCCAACTCTCCTATACTTTTCATTCATTGATTTTGCTTTGATTGAAATTTAATAAATTACAAATGACACCATTTAATAGTTAATATACAGAAATTCATAAGAATAGCAACAACAGTTCTCACCTCCTCCTTATATTCATAAATCATATACTTGAACTTTTCTAGCATGTGACCTTTGACCTGAGTGAATTTAATCGACCTATTTTGGATAATACTCTGAAATAAAGTAGTCAGTTGTACAGTGACAGTAGCATTTGAAAAGCATGGTAAGTTGTGGCAATTTCCAGAGTGGAAAAAAAGAATCCATTCAAAGTCATCACAACCATTGACTATCAAAAGATCTTTCATTTTCGAATCAGGCCAAAGCATCCTTGAAAGATCACCATTAGAAATGTTATTTTTACACAGTCATAAAAAGCGCCCGCAGTTTCACTGATCCTCCGGACACCCCAGAAGCTCCGCCCTCATAGTGATACGTCCATACCACGACCATGGAAGAATCCGGATGAATCGGGCGTAGATCGGCGGATCTAGCACATTCTTTCTGTGTGTTTCGTTGTCAAAGTTTCCTTGGAAGATCTGTCAATGACACCGAAGGACAATGCGTTATTCAAAAATGCTGAATCAGGCGTTCTGATGTCATTTAAAAGTGCACAATAATGCTGCGGTAAAATAGGCGATATAAAGCAGAGCTCTTTTAATAGCGCTTGTTAAAGGACGTCATTCACAGATTAGTCCTCTGAGAGAATCAGCGCTGTCAGAATAGATTACCCAGCCAACACCACTAACAACCCCCAACCACCACACCATGACCTTACAGTGTGTGTGTGTGAGAGGACAAAAACCGTCTCTGTGTGTTGAGGGAGCAGGGAAAGGGTAATGAAGAGAAAAGATCACAGTGGAGTCAGCTGTCTTAACCGTGGCTTGTGTACTGCAAACACATACCAGTTTCATCACTGTGTCTGTCACGCGACTCTGTTCCCCTTTCGGGCTCTGTCTTTACATTTATTTTGAAAGATGAAGCTTGCGATTATGGTAAGGGGCGCTACATTTCCGACGAGTGCTTGTGGTGTTCGGCCAATCACAATGCATTGGGTCAGCTGGCCAATCAGAGCAGACTGCGCTTGTCGGAAGGAGGGACTTTGTAGAAAACGTTTGAGAGAGGCGGGGCATAGCAGTTCTACAATAATGTACAGTATTTGAAAAATAATGTGTTTTTTTAACATTAAAGCATATCAACATATTCTGTTACACCAAATACACAATAATGATCTTTAAAAAAGCATCATAGGACCCCTTTAAAAATTGGAGTCGGCCATATCATGATTTTAATGTTCACCAAGGGGCAGTTATTTGATTGAAAATATAAAATATTACATAAAGAAATATAAATAATAAGGGAAATATTAGTAAATGTCAAAATAACTTGTATATATTTAATTTATGTAAAAAGTAATTAGTCCTTGATCAAAGCGATTTTCAGCATCATTGCTCTAGTCTTCAGTGTCACATGGATCTCAGAAATCATTCTAATATGCTGATTTGCTGCTCAAGACACGTATTATTATCAATGTTGAACTTAGTTGGGCTGCTTAATATTTTTGTGGAAACCATGATACAGGTTTTAGATGTTTTATTTGAAATAGAAATATTTTGTAACATTATTACAAAATAAATATTATATAGTAATAGTAATAAGTTACTTTTGATTTCATTCAACTTAATTCATCCCTGCTGAGTAAACGTATACATTTCTTTAAAAAAATCTTACTGACCCCCAACTTTTGAATGGTAATGTACTTTTATATATTTATTATGTATTGCATATTGATGCATATAAATGAAAATATACCACATAGCAACACTGGCAGCCATGTACAACACCCTAGCTTCAGTATAGTTGTATCTGTCTAATAAATGTTGAATGTTAAATAGAAATAACTGTCTCTCTTTTCTCCACAGAAGGGCTCCTGCTGGAGTTTTGTGTCTGAGAAAAGCGTTCATCTTGTCAGCTGCTGCTGCTCCGGATGGAAAGCGTGGAGGTGATTCTTCAGTTGGAGGTGGAAGATTGTCAGAAAAATGCTGAGAGGTTGAAATTTTTCTCATGGTTAATGCTGATGTCATGTCCTTCATGCAGTGTGTGAGAAACTCCATCTATTCCGTACAATCAGTTTTTAATAAAAGACATTTTTAATAAAAGACAGAGTAAAAAAAAAAAGTAAATAAATGAATACTTTCCTAAAAAAATGATGGCGTCTCCCTCAAATGTTCATGTACACAGAGAGTGTCCTACCTTATCCTTGTGTTGTTTCTCATCCTGATACATGAGCCATTTCTCTCCATCATTACTGAACGCCACTTTATAGGAACCGACAAACTGCACATGCCCGAAATCTTTGGCTCCTTGGGTGATAATTCCTGTGATTTTGGTGGTAATCTGCAAATCCACCTGGTGATAATAAGAGAGAGAGAGTGTTTCTACAGACTTTTCTGTGAAGAAAACAAAAAAAAATGCTTTGCAATGTCTACATATATCATTTTAGAAGCTCATTTTACGCCCTTTAAGAGCCCTCCACAAAACCACATACTTGTAAAATATTACTGTAATACAATGAAATATTTGTTGCAGAAAATTAGATTTTGTCAGGATGTACATGTAATTTTGAATGGCAGTTTATGGAAAAAATTATGGAAGCCCATCTCCACCCCAGAATAAAAAAATTAAAAAGGTAATTGCGAGTTTATATTATAATTCAGACTTTTTTTTTAGTTTACATCTTGCTATTTTAATTTTATATCTCACAATTCTTGATTTTAAAAATAAAAACATTATTTGATAAAAAAAAAAAAAAAATGGAAAAAAAAAAAAAATTAAATTTTCTCAAATTGCTAGGGATTTAAAAAGTGGTTGGTTAAATGTTTTTTTTTTTTTTTATCCCATGGTGGAAATGGGCTTCCATAGCAAATGTAGTTATGAGCTCAAAGATAGATTTCAGCATCAATAAAATAAAATGATAAAAAGGAAAACTGCAGGAGTAGCTGTGCAAAAATAGAAAGGGGCATCCAACATCAGGTGCTTGCAGTGTAGACAGCTCTGGTCATATCTAAAATTGTCATGGTAAAGTAGGTTAAACCTCTGCTAATGACTAGAAAGGTGTCTGAAGGTAAAACAAATCTCACACCTGCTTTGGTGGGACTGTCTCTCAACCTGTTATCTGTTTAATACAGCTTGAATTCACTGCCCTTCACGGAGTGATGGACGTCAGTCTAAATCACAGCCCTTGCCTGCACTGCAGAGTTCCCCTCGGAGGACCGGAGTTAATCAGTGCCACTGACATCGCAGGAACGTCTTCAGGCCACTGAATTTGGTAAATCTGTTACTTTAGTGGTATTATAGGATTTCAAGGCTGCTGTAATTAACTGCTCTGGAGCTTCTTGTTTTCGCTAAAAAAGCTAGTCTCGATTAATGAACTTGGCTTTTATTAAAATAAGCTGTGCCATTTTATGAAAATAAGATGACATGACGCCTAAAGGCCTGAAACTACAGCATACTTCTCTAAATTCGGTATATGCATTTTATATTCGGTATATGCAAAATTCAGAATTTGTCAATTTATTCAATTCATGATTTGAATGGCCACACCCACAGGGTGTGTTTATGTAAATGCTTATGCATTTAAGTCATTAAAAATTACAGTAATTTAGACTGCTTAATTATTTTGGTGTAATTAGTCAAATTACTTTATCATGCGACTAATAATAATAATTATAATGATAATGATTTAATGAAGTCTATTTTAAGATAAATTTTGCATAATTTTTTTTATCAACTACTGTAAAGTACTGTACTGTACTACAAAGTACTGTGAACTTCAATACTGTAAAAATAATAAACATGACCAAAGCAAAAATGTAATTACACAGCACTATATTGTTTTAAGAACTCTATAAAATGATGATTACATCAAAATTCTCATTATTTAATACATGAGTAAATTAAAAATGTATTAAATATAATGAAAAAATTAAAAACATACTTATATGTGCAATAAGCACATGTGTACTTATTGTACATTATATTTAATAAATTCATCATCATAGAAAAACTATTTTTATCATTTTATTATTTTTATCATTTTATTTTAAAATATTAATAATTGTTAATTGTTTTTACAGTACTGAAATTAGGTCACAGAAATATGTCTGCTCAGTTGGGAAAAACATATTAGTCTGAATAAATATTAAACTTGGCATTTTAAAAATTATATCATTTTATGTTTCTGGAAATACCTTATTTGATAACATTTATGCACTGAAAAAAAATTGGGCATAGAAATAATTTTTACTTAGGAATTGTTCGTGAATGTCACAATTAATTACAAAACAATGGCAAATAACGCATTGAATTAGATGTGAAGTAGAAAGACTAAATCAATATTTTCTTGTAAAACTTACTCCAGTAATCTGTTTTATATAAAACTTTGAAAAATCACTTTTTACAGCATAGATAATTCATATTAAACAATAAAATGTAGGTATATTATTCAAATCCACAGCTGTTTTATGAATATTTTTATTTGGTTTCCTATATCCTGAATGGGACACAACTGTGCAGTCAGTACGGCCTCTCTCTCTCTGTATTATTCTTTCATGAGGACTCAGGTTCTGCTTTCTGACCTGGACTGACGTGAGCGGCATTCACAGCAGCTCTGCAATCTCAGAGGAGCGCTTGAGCGGCCGGGCTCGGCTCTGCAAGCGTGCAGGTGTAATATAATATATACATTAGCCTGCTCTCTCGGATCCAATTTCCCGATCTCAGTTCAATGGCAACTCAGCCATTTAAAGACATTACGGCTCTTGGGTCTGAGAACAAGCTCAGATTTACAGTCCATTATAACGGCAAACAATGAGCAGCCTACCGGTTAAGTTAAATTAGTGATGTTGGTTGTACAGTAGCTGACCACAGACTGACCTGTGGGTGTACTTGTAGGATTATGGGAGAAATTAAAGATTATCCTGCAGTGTATTGAATGCATGAGGATGAATGTATTTATGTGGCATAGAAAATCAGGGCTGAAATCGTATACTGAGCAAGGATGATGCCATATGACACATCCTACTACTCACCCTGTGTCAAATTCAGCCCACTCGGGGTTATTTCAGCCCTAAATGTGATCCCATTGGCTGAAATAACTTTTGTGATATGGTATAACCTATTTGGTGCCCAATTAGAAATCCCAAAATCACCACATAAATATTCTCTGGTTGTCTTTCTGTCATTCCAAAGTACACCATCACTATTCAATGTTTTTAACTCTCTCAGAGGCTGAAACTGAACAGGAAAGTTTCTATGACTGTACTAAGTCATGAATATTTAATGAGGCAAGCAATGTTTAGTTCATGATTGGTTGTCTGTTGCTAAATAACTTGGCACAATATTCGGGCACATTTGGCACTGCATTTCCAAAGCAGAACTTCATAAACCAGGATTAATAGTGTTCTCAACTCGGTTAAAAATGATGATAACCCAGAATTAAACATAGTGAAAAAAGCCTTATATTGTAGCTTGCTGATCTATTTAGTCTTATGAAGCACAATCAAAACATTTTTTTTTTAAACATTGCTGATACTGGTCTGAGCTGGCTTGCTGGACTCCCAGCCTGGTAAAAATACAGTAAAATTAGTAATGTGTGGAAGTAAAAACACTACGCCCGTTTCTATTTGAATATATTTAAAATTGTAATTTATTTCTGTGATGCAAAGCTGAATTTTCAGCATCATTGCTCCAGTCTTCAGTGTCACACGATCCTTCAGAAATTCTAATATGCTGATTTGCTAGAAACGTTTATTATTATTATTATTTTATCTATGGTGACATTTATGCTGATTAATATTTTTGTGGAAACTGTGATGCAGTTTTCTTTGATGAATATAAAGTGCAAAAGAACAGTATTTATTTGAAATAGAAATCTTTTGTAACATTCTAAATGTCTGATACTGTCACTTTTGAACTATACTTTTTTTTTTATATCTGTCTCACCTGCAGCCACTGGGATTGGTCATTATGGGCTGATGTCCATGCGTTGACCTTGCCCTGTTTGTCCAGTCTGGCCTTGGAGGGTTCCCAGGAGAACATGTCCATGTTCAGGGTCTGAAACACACTGGAGGAGGTGATCTGATAGTCCTGGATGTGTCCGGTCTTCATCCCCATGGGCTCTGAGCATCCTAAAAAAAACAATTGCAAGAGTGAACATAATTCTAACTCAAGACTGTGTCGGAGACGAATACTGCGCACTTCAAAACACAGACCTGTGAGCTCACAGCCCAGGAGCTCCATTCGCAGTGTGCAGTGTTTCCTGCAGACTTGTGGGTAAATGCGAATGTACTGCGCTTCGATTGGTGGACTGAAGGAGTTAGCTGAGGGGGAATTATTATCAGTATTTCCGGTGAATATCTGCAGTAAAATAACATGAACAAAAACTGTAATTACAAACATTTAAAAAAATCGCACAAATGCTTAACAAATAAAAAAAAGTGCAACTATTTATGAATATGATAAACTTCTAAAAACATTTGGTTATTATACAGTGGGGCAAAAAAGTATTTAGTCAGCCACCAATTGTGCAAGTTCTCCCACTTAAAAAGATGAGAGAGGCCTGTAATTTTCATCATTATGTATTACTCACCTTGAGAGGACCAAATGAGAAAAAAAAATCAGAAACACATTGTAGGAGGTTTAAAGAGAATCGAATGGTAAATTCCTCGGTAAAATAAGGATTTGGTCACCTACAAACAAGCAAGATTCTGGCTCTCACAGACCTGTAACTTCTTCTTTAAGAGGCTCCTCTGTCCTCCACTCGTTACCTGTATTAATGGCATCTGTTTGAACTCGTTATCAGTATAAAAGACACCTGTCCACAACCTCAAACAGTCACACTCCAAACTCCACCAAAGAGCTGTCAAAGGACACCAGAAACAAAATTGTAGACCTGCACCAGGCTGGGAAGACTGAATCTGCAATAGGTAAGCAGCTTGGTGTGAAGAAATCAACTGTGGGAGCAATTATTAGAAAATGGAAGACCTACAAGACCAATGATAATCTCCCTCGATCTGGGGCTCCCCCCCCTCTATGCAAGATCTCACCCCGTGGGGTCAAATGATCACAAGAACTGTGAGCAAAAATCCCAGAACCACACGGGAGGACCTAGTGAATGACCTGCAGAGAGCTGGGACCAAAGTAACAAAGGCTACCATCAGTAACACACTGCGCCGCCAGGGACTCAAATCCTGCAGTGCCAGACGTGTCCCCCTGCTTAAGCCAACATGTCCAGGGCCGTCTGAAGTTTGCTAGAGAGCATTTGGATGATGCAGAAGAGGATTGGGAGAATGTCATAGGGTCAGATGAAACCAAAATAGAAAACTTTTTGGTAAAAACTCAACTTGTCTGTTTGGAGGAGAAAGAATGCTGAGTAGCATCCAAAGAACACCATACCTACTGTGAAGAATGGGGGTGGAAACATCATGCTTTGGGCTGTTTTTCTGCAAAGGGACCAGACGACTGATCCGTGTAAACGAAAGAATGAATGGGCCATGTATCGTGAGATTTTGAGTGAAACCTCCTTCCATCAGCAAGGGCATTGAAGATGAAACGTGGCTGGGTCTTTCAGCATGACAATGATCCCAAACACACCGCCCAGGCAACGAAGGAGTGGCTTCGTAAGAAGCATTTCAAGGTCCTGGAGTGCCTAGCCAGTCTCCAGATCTCAACCCAATAGAAAATCTTTGGAGGAGGTGAAAATCCGTGGTGCCCAGCGACAGCCCCAAAACATTACTGCTCTAGAAGAGATCTGCATGGAGGAATGGGCCAAAATACCAGCAACAGTGTGTGAAAACCTTGTGAAGACTTACAGAAAACATTTGACCTCTGTCATTGCCAACAAAGGGTATATAACAAAGTATTGAGATGAAATTTTTTTATTGACCAAATACTTTTTTTCCACCATAATTTGCAAATAAATCTTTAAAAATCCTACAATGTGATTTTCTGGATTTTTTTCTCTCATTTTGTCTCATAGTTGAGGTATACATATGATGAAAATTAAAGGCCTCTCTCATATTTTTAAGTGGGAAAACTTGCACAATTGGTTGCTGACTAAATACTTTTCCCCACTGTAACATCTGCATCCGGAGTATTTGATTCTGATTGGGGTCAGTCATGGCCGTTTCAGGAGAATATCTGCATAATGAAGCTGAACCTTTTTTTTTTTTTGTTTTTAAGAAAATTCATACTTTATTCCGCAAGGATGCATTAAATTGATTCAAAAGTGACAGTAAAGACATTTCTAATGATAGAAAATATTTTCATTTCAAATAAATGCTTTCTTTCCAATGTTCTATTCATGATAATAATTAAAATAATAATAATAATAAAATCAGCTTTGACAAAAATATCAGCACGCACTACAGTTTAGAACAGTGATAATAGATAAAAAACCAATAATATTATAATGTAATTGCTTCTGGACTAGCAATCAGCAAATGAGAATGTTTCGAAGGATCATGTGCCAACTGAAGATGGAGTGTAATGATGCTGGAAATTCAGCTTTGAATCACAGGAATAAATACAATTTTAAAATATATTAAAATAGAAAATGTTTATTTTAAATGGTAATAATATTTCAAAATAGTTCACTGTTTTTACTATATTTTCGATCAAATAAATGCAGCGTGATGAGTAGAAGCAGACATTCATTAAAACATAAAAAAATCTAAACTTGACCCCAACTACTTTTGATGTAAGTATTTAATTATGAACATTATAATTTTAAGGAGATAATTAAATGCCAAATAAGTGCAGTTTTCTTTTAATGGTATTTATTCGAAAGATCTATAACTGAAATCAAAAATAGCTGTTCATAGACTTCAAAAAAATTATAATAAATGAAAATACAGAAAAATTTAAGTGATTAAAATCGTTTCATCCACATTAAAGGGAGATCTCACTGTATATGAAACAAAGAAGATCTGAGTGTAAAAAATAAAAAATGGAAAGATGGGCAAGGTGGCAGGAGTACGTCTTAAGCGGACCATTTCTTAATTTAAAGGAATCCCCTACGGGCTCCCTCTTCATCTCATCTGGAACGAACAGGTGTCCCGTCCTACATGTCCTCATCGGTGTTCTTGACTGTAAATGGGATCAGGCCTTCCCGTAGTCACTGTAAAGGCCCACTGTATATGATTTCACGTACTGGGCTTCCAAATTCGCTTGGCCCACCTGTGTTATCAGTCTGGTCACCCCAATCCTCCGCTGCAGCTTATCTGTGAGGGGACAGCACAAACGATGGCCTCAGAGCACAAGACGAATGAGTGAAGCATCGTGGGGCTGTGAGTATAATTGGTACCTATCAGAAATGGATGTGATATGATGATGGCCGTGTATAGGACGAGAGGTTGGGTGGAAGGTTAGCCATAAACGTTTTGATTGTGAAAGCACTAATACAAATCAATGCTATACAATGTCATGTTACGATACTGGGTATGGATATAGATATATATAATATACTATATATATAACCTCCTGTGATAGTGGTGCCAGTTAATACAATTAATGCAAATTGTTTTTATTTATTGTATGTTTTTAAATCCTTCATAAACTGTTGGATTTGGACAATGACAATATAACAGCAAAATTATTTAATTTTTGAAAGCAAACTTTTTTATCATGCTTAATTAAGGTTGAAAAATATGACTTCTTCATTAAAAACATTTTAAAAATCTACGACCCAAAACTTGAACACTCGTGCATTTTAATTATTTTAATATTATAACTTATAATGATAATTTGAATTAGGATCATTCAAATTAGATCAAAATCAAATATTTTTTATTTGTAGATGACCAAATATTTTATATATATTTTACATTATCATTGTAAAATGTTTTATTTTTTATTTTGTAATAATTGTTTTGGCTTGTTGAACAATCGGACAATATAAAAAGCAAAGTATTTAACTTTTCATAGCAAAATCTTGTAAACAATAATTAATCATGCTCAGAATATTATTTTTTTTTTGTTTTTTTTTTTTTTTTTTTTATGTTTTTCCTGATGTTGATGGAATAACAAAAAAAAAAAACCACTCTAAAAATGGTACTGACCCCAAAACGAACATTGTATCAATTTTAATTATAATAACATGTTAATTAATATTCTCACATATTATAAATTTTTACTTTATAATTTAACGCAAATTAATAGTGCATTTAGTGTTTCATTAGCAAACATGAATTCAAAGATATGTATATGTATTTTATATTATTTTACTTTAAAGGTTTTATTTATTTATTTGTCTAAGAAATAGTTTAATTCAATTAAATTTTATTATTTTTAAGAGCTAATGAAATTTTATTCATTATTGTACTAATCGTTTTGGATTTAGTACGATGACAAATAAAACCAAATATTTAATTTAAAAACAAGATATCTCACACCATATGTCACACACACATATGTAAAAAATTGTTTTTTAATTATTAGTATTAAGTGGGGATCCTTGCCATCTAATCGTTTGAAGACCCATGCTAGGTTGGATCACCACTTGATGCCCAATGCAAAACACAAAAGCAGCTCTAAAAGGGGTCATGACATGAGAAATCAAATTTGCCTTGATCTTTTGCCATATAACAGGTCTTTGTACCATTAAAACATCCTGCACTTTTCATAGCTTAAAACGTCCTCCTTATTATAAACAACATATTTATTTAAGCTCCAAAAACGGCTCGTTGGGATCTGAGGTGAGATGTGACATCACAAGGGCACAAATATTTGCATCGATGAATAGTCATCATCTCACCATAGGCCCCGCCCACTGGCATTCAGTCGCTTAACAGCTGACACATGCCTAAAAGCATATAGAACCCATTATAATAACTGCCACTGCCTGTCTACACTGGATACAGCATACAGATGCACGTTTGCTTTCTGACATAGTCTGCGATTGAGTCTGTCGAAAATAGGACAAACGGAAGAGTGAAAAAATGTTGGCTTGTATGTCTTTGTACAGATATCCGAAAGATCCCAGTGTCAGGACCAAGTGGATGGTGTATTTTCATGGCATCCCGGATCGTATCGGAGGATTATATGTTTGTTCGGAGCATGTTGTTTGTGAACGAGGCACATTGTAATGGAAAGTTCGCAAAGAAACTTTTGTTGAAAGATGAAGCTGTACTGGATCTGACTGCAGCTGCATCACACACCGTGAGTAAATGATTTCAAAGTGCTTTGTCTGTAAATTACCTTTTTTTATGGATCATGTTGTCAAAACACTTATGTGCAATAGAGAGGGGGCGTTGATACTGATAGCCAATCATAACTGGCCGATTACTGTCAAGCCTTAAAGGACACGCCCCTTAAAACAGGTCATTTTAGACAGAGGGTCAGAATGAGGGTTGAAAAAAAATTCAAACACACCCAACACAAACATATATATAATATAGATATATACAAACAACAAACCTATACGGTCAAACGTTTGGGGATCAGTAAGACTGTAATGTTTTAAAGAAGTCTATTATGCTCACAAGGCTACATTTATTTATTAAAAACAGTAAAAAAACTTAATATTGCTAAATGTTATTGCAAATAAACATAATGGCTTCATTTTAATATCTTTAAAATATTATTATTATGTGATGCATAAGCTGAATGCCATCAGCCAGTAATCCAGTATAAAGTCCTCACTGATCCTTAAGGAAATCATTCTAATATGGCATTATATTCGATTATCAATGTTGGCAACCGTTGTTTTGGGGCAGCAAATATAAAAACTGTTTGGAAACTGCGATACATTTTTCAGGATTCTTTGATGAATAAAAAGTAAAAAGAAGAACAGATTATCAAAATATAAATCTTTTCTAACAATATAAAACTTTGCTATCACTTCTTCATGTCCACCACATTTAAAAAAAACACATCCTTGCTGAATAAAGTTTTAATTTCTTTCAAAAAGAAAGAATAAAAATGTACTGACATCAAACTTTTGAACGGTTATTTCCCCTACCGTATATTGTTAGAAATATTTATTTGATAGTCTTTTGAACTTTTTAGTCATCAAAGAATCCTGAAAAAAAGTATCACAGTTTTCAAAAAAATATTAAGCAGCACAACAGTTTCCAGCACTGATAATAAATCAGCATATTAGAATGATTTCTGAAGGATCATGTGACACTGAAGACGGAGTAATGATGCTGAAAATTCAGCTTTGATCACAGGAATAAATGAGATTTTAATGTACGGTATATTAAAATAGAAAAACGTTATTTTACATCATAATTATATTTTACAATATTAAATTTTTCCATGTATTTTTGATCAAATAAATGCAGCCATATATTTTTGTGTGTGTGTGTGTGTTCAAAAAACTTTATTAACTTTATAAGTGAAGCTTTCAAGGAACATATTAAAATAACAAAAAAAATCCATGTCGACCCCTTAAAGCAGCAGTAAGGACATCTGAGGACTAGAAAACAGGTAATGCAGTTTTTCAGCTACAAATTGAGGTCTTATTTAAAAGCATATTGGCATCAAAGCCATCTTTAATCTTGAAGGCACAAAAATAAAGTCAGGCACACGCAGGACGATGGCAGAACAAGCCTAGGGATGTTTTTGTGGTGTGGGCATAACTGCTGGCAGTGTGCGGTTACCACTTAAGTCATTATGGTGGCTGTGAACATTTTTTGTACACCCACACTGTTCTTTCTGTGTGTCTCCTAATGAAATCTAACACAGATGTGCTTTTATAACTCCTAAAATGTCTGATGAGATTTACCTCCTGGTATAAACTAATTAATTACCGTAAGGCGTTTATGCTTTTCCTTGAAAGTGCTGGTAGGCTGGCACACGGCTCTGAAGAGTTGTTCGTTGTTAATTAGTGGTTTTGCTAAGGCAAGCATCACTGTTACTGTTGCTTGTATTTTGCTCATGAATTGATATTCAATTATTAAAAAAAAGTCTAAAAGTTTTATTTTCATTTAATGCAGTCAAAATGTGGCAGGATTACCTGAATCCATGGATATCGGTCACCCTCGGCTGCGCTCCAGGCATTGACGAGGCCCTTCTTGTTGAGTCGGGCGAAGTACGGAAACCACTTCTGCAGGCCAAACAGAGCTCGATGTGTGGAGGAAGCCGTTACCTGCTGGTTCGAAATGATGCCCCCTTCCATCCCTAAAGGTCCAGAACATTCTGAAAGAACAGACAGAGAAAGACATGGTAAGAGCAACAACTGAAAATCAGTTGTTTCAAATAAAAAGTAACCTTCAGTGTTGGGAAGTAATAATATTACTTTTTATACTAATATTTATAACTTTTTATCTAATTCTAATAATATTACTTATGAAAGGAGTAACTAGTAACGAGTAATAAATTACATTTAGGTAGGAGTAAGGAGCCCAACACTAGTAACCTTCTTCTCAAATGTTTCTTTTTAGAAAAACACCCCTGTAATCTCTAAAAAGTGTTTCAGGAAATATCTGAAAAAATATCAAAAGTTGAATTGCTCTATATAAACGCAAACATTCCACATTACATTTATAACTCTATACTCTTACTGTGTGTCAACAATTGTCTCATTTGTAGGACTGTTTTCATTTTTTAAAACAAATATTGGTGACTATTGTGGGAGTTTCCTGCAATATTTATTCAATGGTGCCCCACGAGGCCAGTGTAGTCCGATTCCAGAAATGACTCTTATGAGCCGATCCTTTTTACTGAATCAAAAACATACGTCGCCACGAAGTAGGCCTAATTCGTCTTTCAAACGAATGTCTTTTAAGAGCAAATCAAAACATAGCGCACTACAATAGTGTAGTTTGATTTCTGAACAAATGATTCTTATGAATCAGTTCTTTTTACTGAATCAAAACTGTCCAGCGCCACCTGTGTAATTACATTTTGGAACAGATGATTCTTATGCGTCGGTTATTTTTAGTAAATTAAAAACATACAACACAATCAGTGTAGTCCAATTCATGAACAAATGAATCTTATGAGCTGGTTCATTTTAGTGAATCAATCTCATACAGCTTGAGCTTACAAATGACTTATTTCAGTTTTAGTTTGAGTTATTTTAGTTAAGAAGATGCATTTCCTTGGCAACAGATTATATCTTTTGTATATTTTATTATATTTCATTTAATGTTTATTTAATTTAAAGTAGCAAAAATGCTTTTTTTATGGTTTTGGTTTTAGTTAACTAATAACCCTGACTAAGACCAATCATTGGATTGCATATGCCACCTCTAAAAGATTAAAATATATTAAGAAGATATTTGAAACGTCTAAAAATGCTAAAAACACAAATTATGCAAGAATTGATTTAAATCAAAAATATCTAATTTGCAGAAAGCACCTGAACTATGCTAACATAGCTAACAAGGCAAGATCAAGCAATTCAAAGGAATACCACAAACGCAGTGTTCTTTGGTCTCGAGTGATAATATGATAACATTATTCTTGCTCTCGCTGGTTCCCGCCACAGACTCCGTATCGACCCCTGAAATGCCATCTTTCTCTGTT
This sequence comes from Sinocyclocheilus anophthalmus, assembly GCA_018155175.1. Lineage (NCBI taxonomy): Eukaryota > Metazoa > Chordata > Actinopteri > Cypriniformes > Cyprinidae > Sinocyclocheilus > Sinocyclocheilus anophthalmus. Next base: position 258,781 of record JADLZN010010655.1, on the reverse strand, counting down.
TTGTCCTCAAAACCATCCGGCAGGTCTGAATTTTTGAATGCGATGTCCTTGGATTCGCAGATGGATATGGTGTCCTTGCTCTCACACACAGAGATGCTGTCTTCACTCTCGAAACCTAAGATGTCCTCTCTAGTGTCATTGCTGTCATCAGTTCGTCCACCTGCGGAGATGGCACCCACTCGCTGGTGCTCCAGGGAGAACATTAATGGAGGAACTGAACCATCTCCGAACGATCGCATCGACTGGGGAGATTCGAAAAGGAGCCGCAGGCTGCTCAGACTCGCCCGTAGGGAGCTTCTGCTGCTGTGTTTGGACAGCATGATTGCAAATCAAACCTTCTCGAGGGGTGTGACTTTTATATACGCTCCTCACAGCCATGTAAGTAAGAAAGCATGACAGTAATCTTCAACTAATTCAATTAAACGTTCATAGATGTGTTAAGCTACAGCTGGGACCTTCTTGTTTCGAGTCAGCACAAAAAATGCCAGCAAACAAGTCATGGTTCTGCAAGTATTGGTATTCTCTCGAGTCCTAGTATGTACAGTGAGCTATGAGGGGTTTCTGGCATACTTTCTGGAGACCGAACGTCTAGGAAATATTGCATGGACAAAAATAAGTAAAATAGTATCAGTTCCCTATCTGAAATTATGGAAATGACAGAATGATTTCACAAGTGATGTGATTCCCTACTCAGTCAATGTCATATTGGCCTCATTCACTCAGATTCTCCCAAAAAAAGCCGTTGAAGGCAGATAGCCTCCATCCCCAAGCCGACAGTTTTAGTTTGAGTTTGCTCCTCAAGAGATGCCGCGGTTTGATAGTGAATATTTAAAGGGGTCATAGGATGCCCATTTTCCACAAGTTGATATGATTCTTTAGGGTCTTAATGAAAAGTCTGTAACATAGTTTGGTTAAAATGTATCAATGGTAGTGTAAAAAAAAACTTTTTACCCTGTCAAAAACAGCTGTTTTCAGATCAAGCCGTTTTTGTAGCATTTCCCTTTAAATGTTAATGAGCTCTGCTGACCCCGCCCCCTCTCTTCCGAGCTGCTCTCAGAGAGACTGTAGATGTTTTTTTTTACCCCCTTTAGGCGCATTCATCGTGAAACTTGCTAATTAGCACTTTATTAGGAAAGGCGATTTGCAAAGAGTCATTACAAAACATTATACTCACTACTTCTGTAGATGAGGCTGGATCATGAATGATTCGTGCAAACATAGACGCATTTATGTAGATCGGGGGTGCATTCCCTTCCCTTCACTGCGAGTTCAGCGGCTCAGATGTCGGGAGTAAACGACGACTGCTATGTTCATTATTACATCCAACAACAGAACACCTCAATCGCTTAGGAGTCATTCTTGTCTACATCTGCTCGGGCGGTGAAACAATGGCGGACTGATGACAGCTCTCTCAGGGCGGGTCTAAGGTAAGACACAGTCCAGTCTGTGCTGAAACACTATTGTCAATCAAACTATCATGGGAGGGGCCTGTCTGTGTGACGTCACACAGACAGGCATCTGAGATCGGCTCGATTTGAGAAAGGGCTAAACATTTTAGTAGAATTTAGTAGAACAAAAAACCACTGGGTGGATTTTTATCATTATAGGGTGGTTGTGTACACACACTGCCAACACACATTTCAGTTCAAACAACTTGTAAAAGTGCATGTAGCATCCTATGACCCCTTTAAACACATGGATTTAATTAAATGAGGTGATGAAGTCGATTCACACTTACTGTACTGACAGTTCCGTCCCATGTATTCGCCGGGCCAATGGCAGGTGTAGTTTGCTCGCAGGTCTGTGCAGCTGCCTCCATTTTTGCATGGGTTTTTCTCACACTCGTTAATATCTGAAAAGACAAGAGGACATCCACGGACACTTCAGGAAATGATCAAAAGCGACAACCTGAAAAAAGCTACAAAAGCTCAAATATAGTTTCTCATTATGGTTGATTTGCCACAGTGATGAAAAACCTCTCTCTCATCTTTCCAATTTACACTGAAAGTGCTTATTTACGCATTAATAATTAAGAGGGGATATATTATTGCTTAAATGTTGCTTAAATAAGACTTTGATTATCCTTTATGTTTTTGTCTCGGATGTTTCTTGCCAAAGTGCTTCAGGTATAGACACAAATGTTGAAAGAACAGAAAGAGTATAAAGCTATAAAATGAATGTACATTGCAGCTCAGACTATTTGTTCATGGAAGAATACGATGGTAAATGTTGGAGTTCATACTGAGATCCAGGACTTTTGATTGCAGACTAATCTTGATAAATGAGCACAGTCTGAGACATTGTTGAGATCTCTTCTGAAAAATCTCTTCTTTAGGAATCGTGAGATTACTACAGTGTAAAAAAAGATTTTTTAAAAATTTGTAAATTAAAAAAAAAATGTTATTGAAGTACATTTTAGAGTCTTTCAAATTCAAAATTTCTTTATAATCATATGTGAAATTTACTAGAAATTTCTAAGTGAAAATTGTAAAGTAACATAAATACAGAGAGCAAAATATTGTTGCTTAAATGATGCTCACTGAAGACTTCAATATTGAAGTATCAGCTTTGTCTCAGATGTTTCTCACCAGATTCCTTTAGATGGTGATACAGTAGCAGCTCTGACCATTTGTTCTTGGAAGAATATTATAAGAAATCTTTGAGATCATATTGAGATCTTCAACTTTTGATTGCAGAATTATCTTGACAAATCTGAGCACAGTTTGAGGTGTTGTTGAGATCTTTACTGAAAGATCCCTTCTTAAGGAATCTCTAAAAATGAGCTTTCAAAGTTGTAAATAAAAAATGACTGGAGTACGTTTTACAAGAAAATACTATTTAAGTTTTCAACTGCAAAATGTCATGTTTAATTCAGTGTGTTCTTTGTAATTATCTGTGAAAAGTGTAAATTCTACACCCAAATTCTCTCATTTGCTTTTTTTCTTCTTCTTCTTAATATGCAAAAACATATTAAACCTAATAAAAACCCTTGATTTTTTTTAAGTTGTCCACCACCAGTGTGCGAATGTTTGGTCATAATTTTTCATTTCCAACCCAATCTCATGAGAATATGTAATTATTTTTCATTTTGGTGAATTGGTATGATTTGAGTCGTATGAAAACGTACGGATTTTAGGCAAAAATGTAAGCATAAAAGTCCACCTCTAAACCGAACCCTCAGTGGAACGTAAGCAGATCGTAGGAAAACGTACAAATGAGATTGTACAAATTTACCACCAATATTCCAAAGCGTAGTTACGAATTGCAATATGTTGTTAATTTCATAAACGGCCGTTGTAACAGATTGATTCCTTGTAGCAAAGCTTGTGGTGTCCTATCTCAGAGTTCTGCTGCACTGACCTCTCTCCTTGATTTTTAAGCAGAACGAAAGGAACTCAAGAGACTCGTTATTGACAGCCAGCCGGGGGATCTGCAAGGTGGAGCACAAGCTCAACTGTGTCCGATATCTGGCAGAGATAAACAAGACCTTTGGGTTTACCACAACAGAAGAGCACTGGAGGGCAACAACCAGATCCACAGCTTAAACAGGGTCACCTCATGAGAACTGAAAGCACGGATGAACACAACAAATGTGGGATTTAACTGATCTTCTCATGGGGTGGTGTCAAAATAAAAAGAAAAGCTAAAGGAACGGGACTATATTATCTCACAGAAATGATATGCAAAAGAACTGGATTTGCGATTTCAAAACCAGACTTTAATTTATCTGAAGAAAATGTGAGTGGGTCTTTCTCGTGTAAAAACTGTTGTCACGATGCTGGAGTGTTATGGAAGGTTTCCAGCGCTTTGCTGCAAAAGGAGTAGTTCTAACACGTTGCTATGCGGTGCTATACTAGCCTGATATTCTGGTCTCTACACTCAAAAACATTTGGTATAGAAACAATTTTCACAAACTACTGAACACATTGAATTAAACATGAAATCTGAAGTCCAAAAACTGAAATACACTCTTAAAAATAAAGGTGCTTCACGATGCCATAGAAGAACCTTTTTGTCTAAATGGTTCCATAAAGAACTTTTAACATCTGAAGAAGCTTTCTGTTTCATAAATGGTTCTTTGTGGCGAAAGAAGGTTATTCAGATTTTAAAAAGGTAAGAAAGAGATGGTTCTTAAAGAACCTTTGACTGAATGGTTTTGTGGAACCAAAAATGGTTCTTCTAATCTATGGCATCGCTTGAAGAACCTTTGAAGCACCTTTATTTTTACGTTAGTGTGTATTTTATGTATCTTCTTGTCATTTTCTTTTGCATTGTCACATATACACTACTGTTTGAAATTTTGGGGTCAGTAAGGAAAGAAATTAAAATACTTCAAATTAATACTTAAAAAAAACTTTATCACAGTTTCCACTATATTAAGCAGATATATAAAAAAAAATATTAAGCAGCACGACTGTTTTCAACATTGATAACAAGAAATGTTTCTTGAGCAGCAAATCATGATCATGTGACACTGAAGTCTGGAATCCAGGAATAAATGACATTTTAAAATGCATTCAAATAGAAAGCAGTTCTATGTACTTGAATATATTCAACAATATTACTGTATTTTTGATCAACTAATTGCAGCCTTGGCCCCAGCCACCATGGTGAGCAACAAGAGACTTCTTCAAAAACATATTACATTTTACCGACCCTAAACTTTTTTTTAATGGTAGTGTAGTAATTCTTTTATTTCAAATCAGAAAAAAAACTCTTTTCATGATATGACCCCCAAAACAAAGCATTGTTTTTTTTGCTGCATTCATAGTGGGGAACGACCATTGGCATTCGGCTTCATGGTAGTCATGTGCATCCAAGCACTGCTGTCGGTTGCGATCGAACGAACTCGTCCTGATTGGTGGGATTCCCTCCGTGGGGCCAAAGTCCAGCCAGTCAAGCAAGTAAATTGGTGTGAGGAACAGAGGGGGGTTGGTCAGCTGTCACGCTGGATTTGTGGTACTGGACGCTTTTCCCATAGTAAAACACAGAGCCTATGACCTAATAAATGTTGTTTTGAGATGCCCAGGTTCCTTTTAATTGCCTCTTCTCCTGATCAGAGCCGGTCTGAGAAACAATTTCCGTGCCATTGTTAAACACATGCTGATTTTAGCATTTCGTTTCTTAAAGAAAAACAAATTCAGTGTGCCGGGTTGTGCCAAGACAACTAGGTTAATGAAGTCAGTGGTGCTTCACACATTATGATCACTAAGTCAGAACCAGCGGCGGATCCTGGCATAGACGAAATAGATGAGGATGGCAGCGCTCCCTGAGGTGGCATGAACTTCACTTCTTTATGGCTCTTCCACAACAATTTCACCAGATTGCACCAGCGCTCCTGTGAACCTCTTATTGAAAATGAATTGTGATTTAGAGGGCAACTTTTTCCAAGCAGCTCCCTGTGCTATACTTTTCTCCCTCTCTCACATCTGTTCATCTGTCTGTCTGCTCATGGAAAACACCACCAACATGTGCCATTTTCTTGGTCTATTTAAAAAAGGAAAAATATATTTCTTTAATTTAACTGGAGTCATGTGACATGACATTTTTTCACTTTTAAATTTTGTGTAATTTTTATTTAATATAATTGGATAACTTAATTCTTATTTTAATTTTAATTAATTAACAAAATGTATTTAGTTTGTAACAGTTCATCTAAGTATTTGTAATTAAGATAATAAAGTTGCGTGTGTGGTGTTGTGTGTGTGTGTGTGTGTGGTGTATATTATATATATATATTAATATATAATGTAGGTCATACACAAACAATTTTTATTATTATATAAAAACTATATTCAAAATATATCTATTTTTAGGAATTGAAGGAGTCATAGAGTTTTTTCATTAACTGACATTGTATTTTTAATTCATTTTATATTAATTTAATGTTTTTGTGTGTTGAGTCTTTTTTTTGATTTATTTTAATGATTTATTGATTGATTACAAATTTGATTTCCCATTTTTCCTTTTACTTACAAATCACTCTGCTGCGGACATATGGTTGCATTTTATGTAATCTCTATCCCCCCTCCTCTTCCCTTCCTGTTTTCCCCTCTTTTCCCCTTTTTCTTTTTTTTTTCTTTTTTTCATCCCCCCCCCCCTCTTTTTTTTTTTTTCTCCCCCCTTTTTTCCCCCGGCTTTTTTGGTTCCCCCCCCCCTCCCTTCCCCCTTCTCCCTTTTTTCTGTAAAAAAACAAGCTATAGTTACATAGTCAGCGTACTGTTTCACACATTTATTTATATTCATATTTCTAAATTGAATTCCAAACTAAATATAAAATTGATATTTAATAATTCTATGTTCTTTGTTTTATTTTGTATTTTTTGTACTTGTTTTTTTATTATTGCGATTTTGAAAGGCAGGTATCGAGCTACTTCCTTTGGTTTTCGTTTAATGTACTAATATATAACTGGTGATTTATATACCACCAGTTTATTTTAGTTTAATTAAATTCTCTGTGTCTTTGTTTTTTTTATTGATTTTCTTACCTTTTCTAACAAATTTTATTGGAACTCTTCACACTTGTTGGTAGTTTTGCATCACAACGGATAAGCCCAGGATGTCATTTATGTCTAGTTACATCCCTGTTTTTTTTATAAATGTCACACTCAGCTAAGCATCCTATAAGAGGTCAATATGCTGTGAAGTCTAATTATTATGACAAAAACTGAGCAGGTCATGGGGCCCGCAGATAATGAGACCGAATGTCATTCTCTAAAAATCAGACCAAAAAAATAGTCTGAGATTTCTAGGGCCGTTGTTCAGTCTGTTTTCCAACCCCCTGCTACTAACCGAGCCTCAGCGTCTTATCTTAGCTGTACTTTCACTCCAGCATTAATTATAGACTATGCTTAGAAGTCAATTCAGGAGACCGTGTAAATTAAGGTCACAAATGCACATGTGTACTAGGCAGTGCAGAACAGAGCCCAATATTCTTTCTCCCATTCCATGAATAATGCCGGCGGTGTGAGGTAACCACAGAAACAAGAGAATCAGGACAAAAATGCAACAAATAAAAACAAGCTTTGACAGCAAACAGATAAAAAAACCTCTTTGTTAATTATGTTCCTGTCACTTTGCTAAGTGTTCTGTCACAGTATGCTGTAGAAGTTTTTTTTAGATGAACTGAAGCAGAAAAACATATATATTCACATTACTGCGCATTGTGTTTCCACACTAGTGAAACTAAAGCCATAAAATATACTACAGTCTTGTTGTACATATGACATACTGTATGTTCTTCCATCACTGTGGCAGAAGTCACTTCTCAAGTGGCCGATATTTTCATTCATATGTCTGTAGCATTAAACTAGATGTGTTATAGCTACTGTAGATATAAACATATTGACTACTGACTTGCAGCAACAATGAAAATGCAACATACTTGCATTGTTTGAAGGTGCACTATAATGAAATCTTTATTATTGTTATTATTATCATCATCATCATCATCATGGTTGTTGTTGCTATAATTATTATTGTCATTATTATAGGCGTCTATTATTTGTTTTTTCCACTGGCTTCCCTGTTTTTTTTTTAATGCTTCCTCCCACACTAGAACAAATGACACGTAGCCTCAACACACACACACACACACACACACACATGCTCACAGACACATGAATACATTTACATGAGTTATTAGAATGGACTTGTAATGTTGATATCTTTTATAAGATGTTTGTTGGTCCAAGTGATTATGTACATGGCACATGTAAAATATTGTCACATAATTCTTTGATGCATAATAAAAAAATTTTTAATTAAAAAACCTCGAAGGTGCACGATACAAAATATGTTTTGCACAATTGGTGTATATATATATATATATTGTGCTGTGAAAAGGTTTTTGCCCCCTCCTGTTTTTTTTATTTTTTGCATATTAGTCACACTTAAAAGATTCAGCTCATCAAACAAATTTTAATATTACACCAAGATAATGTAAGGTAAATGCAAAATGCAGTTTTTAAATGATGATTCATTTATTAAGGGAAAAAAGCTGTACAAACCTACCTGGCCCTACGTGAAAAAAGAATTGCCCCCTAAATCTAATAACTGGTTGTGCCACGCTTTGCAGCAACAACTGCAATCAAGTGTTTGCGATAACTGGCAAAGAGTCTTTCACATCGCTGTGGAGGAAATTTGTCCCACTCTTCTTTGCAGAATTGTTTTAATCCAGCCACATTGGAGGGCTATCTCTTCCCCTTTTTTCGAGCATGAATGGACTGTTTTAAGCATCTCAATCGGATTTAAGTCAGGACTTTGATTTGGACACTCCAAAACCTTAATTTAGTTTCTTAAACCATTCAGAGGTGGACTTGCTGGTGAGTTTTGGATCATTGTCCTGCTGCATAACCCAAGTGCGCTTGAGCTTGAGGTCACAAACTGACGGCTGGACATTCTCCTTCAGGATTTTCTGATAGAGTGCAGAATTCATGGTTCCGTCAATTATGGCAAGTCGTCCAGGTCCTGAAGCAGCAAAGCAGCCCCAGACCATCACACTACCACCACCATGACTGTTGGTATGATGTTCTTTTTATGAAATGCTGTGTTGGTTTACGCCAGATGTAACGGGACACACACCTTCCAAAAAGTTCAACTTGTCTCATCAGTCCACAGAATATTTACAAAAGACAAAAGTCTTGGGGATAATCAAGATAATTTTTTGGCAAATGAGAGACGAGCCTTGTGTTCTTTTTGGTCAGCAGTGGCTTTTGCCTTGGAACTCTCCCATGGATGCCATTTTTGCCCAGTCTCTTTCTTATTGTTGAATCATGAACACTGACCTTAATTGAGGAAAGTGAGGCATGCAGTTCTTTAGGTGTTGTTCTGGGATCTTTTATGACCTCCTGGATGAGTCGCCATTGCGCTCTTGGAGTAAATTTGGTAGCCCGGCCACTCCTGGTAAGGTTCACCACTGTTCCAAGTTTTCACCATTTGTGGATAATGGCTCTGACCGAGGTTCACTGGAGTCCCAAAGCCTTAGAAACAGCTTTATAATCCTTTCCAGACTGATACATGTCAAATGTTTTGATTCTATCTGGTTCTCGAACTTTCTTTAGATGCGCATGAAGTGTTGCTCTTAAGCACGATGCACTTGTACAGACAGTTCTATTTAAGGATTTCAGATTTACAAACAGTATGGCCGTAATCAGGCATGGGGTGGCTAGTGGAAATTAACTCAGGAGACTTATAAAATATATTGTGGTAATTGCGTTATTCAGGATTTAAACGGAGGGGGAATAATTTTCCCGTAGGGCTACGTCGGGTTTGGACAGCGTTTTTCCCTTTATAAATGAAATAATTATTTCAAAACTGTATTTTGTATTTACTTGTATTATCTTTGTGTAATATAAAATTTGTTTGATGATCTGAATCTCTTAAGTGTGACAAATATGCAAAAAAATTTAAAAACAGGAAAGGGGCCAACACTTTTTCACACCACAGTATATATATATATATATACCTTAGATATATACATATATATTAGATATAAATATATATATAGATTAGATATTTAAAACATATTTTGGAATCTTTAACATTTTGTATAATTTAAAAACAGTTCTTTAGGATATTTATCATTATAACAACATTACAAACTGAACAAATAAGCAGGTTGCAAGTTACTTATTTGGTGTCATTAACTACTTATATACATATCTAAATTATTGATTTTATAAATTTCTAGTATATTAACTTGGTATATTTTTTAATTATATATCTAGCCTAGAATAGATAAAATCATTAAAAATAATAAAAATGTTTAAAAATAAATATAAAAGCATATGTATACGATTGATGTTTATCATTTAAGAACATAAATATGTAAATTTAAAAAATATAATTGAATACAGTTCATGTAGTTTTTTTTTTGTATTAAATTTTTAAAGTGGTGTAGTATATACTATACAGAAAATTGCGTTGGTCTTGTACTGTCACGGTACCTTGTACAGGGTCGTGTGCTTTGCTTGGCCATTTTGTTGTGATAAACAGGAAAGTGTGTCTAGCTGAATTAAATTTGAGTTTTGTTAAACGAATAAAAAGAAGCTTAGTTTACCGCGGAAGCGGTCGCAGATGCGGTCGTGTGCAGAACGAAGAGTGTAAAGACCATCGACTCTACAGTGCGACTCCACCGGGCAGGGACACCACCAAAGGATAAGTATCGCTTTTTATTTCTCCTCTTCCCTATTACTTGTTTCACTTCTGTTTCAGTTTTTATAAACATTTCTTACTATGTGTCAGTAAGTTGTTGTTATTTTAGCAAGTGCGTTTGGCTCAGTGTTATTTTTTTAGGAATACTGATAAACTAATGTAACTTGATTTGTATTAGTTATCTAGTTTAGTTACAGTTGTAGTAATGTTGTAATTTTATTAATTTTATATGTCTATAAGGTTTTTATTTAAGTTTAGTTTGATGTAATTGCGAGTAGATTCAGTACTTCACAACCTACAAAATGGACAGAAATAATTATATACCCCCCATTTATATATACTGAATTGTATTATTTCTCTATAATATAGATATATATATACATATATATATTCAGTATGTAACCTGTATATGTATATGCTATGTGGGCTGTCATACACATAGGTAGTTGTTTTTCTGGGTTTGGGCCTTAGTGTTATGGTAGAACATTATTATAATCATACCTTTGTTCTTTTTTTTCCCTTTTTGAATGTTCCTTTAGCTTATTTTTTGTTTTCATTAAATGAATCGTTTTGAATATGTTGTAGATTTGGCATTTTCATTAAATTTTTCTTTTATTTCTTAAATGTGTGGTGTGGGGGTATATAACCTATAGTCTATAGAGTTTTCCGATTTTAGTTTGAAGTATTTCTTATTTGTAAGTCGCTGTGGATAAAAGAGTCTGCTACAAAGTACGTAAAAGTTAAAGAAAAGTAAATATACCTACTACTAAAAAAAACATTATTTAATCGCATTTTAATTGTCATTAATATTTATATTTTTAAATTTGATATTTTATGGTGTGGGGTGTGTGTATATCTCTATATAATATATATATATGTTTTCGACTATTGCATAACGGATAATATTGAAATAAATGTCTCTAAAAATGACAAGGTTTCTTACTGTGTTGGCAGTGGACACCATCGAAGCCAAGCGGACACCTACACAAATATCCGACAAAAGTGTCGCCGCGGTAGGTCTCACTGAGTTCACACACCCCTCCGTTGTGACAAGGGTTCAGGCGACAGGGCCCTGAATGACAGAAACTCACAGTATCTGAAATCGGAATTTATGTCCTCTTCCCTTTTTTCCCACCCTCCCACCACCCCCCCCCCACCCCCCCTGGGTCATTTTGAAGTGCACTAAAATCCTACAAAAGTTATTGCAGGTTGATTGGAAAAGTTGAACTTGAGTCAGTGCACTGATGACATGCACTATACCCACAGGTCATTTATTATTTCATGTTTTCAGTCAGTTGAAAAAAACATTGTATTACATTATATATTGAAATTTAAAAAAAAAATCCCTTAACACAACAACTGCATTCGTTATAAAAGATGACTCCAGAGAGTGTGAGTTTCTAATGAACGCCTAAGCGATGGTAATTATGAAAACTTAGTGATGCGAAGCAAGGCTGACATACTTTATGTTCCCCTGCTCCATAAGACGACCTCCTGAGCCCTCGTTTAGGATTTTCGTGCGCCACTTAGCATGTCTTCACTCCGATAGGGGAGTCTCAATGAGCAAAGCTCTCTTGAACCTTTCTTAAAATGAGGAAAACAGGCCATTAGAAGAGGCTTCAAATAAACAAACTCACCAATTACAGCTTGCTCTTCCCAGCCTGATGCTGTTGAAAGAGCAGAAGGCACAATTTGTGAGATTCTGTCCTATTCTATATGCACTAATAAAAATTAAGATTCCAAGTAGATGAAACAGTAGAATCTTTTAAAGTTCCAAAGTAAAACCATATTATTCACTCCAAGGTTGATAATTATAACGATAAAAAAAAGGTTTTTAAAAATCATTGTTATTCTATGAGAACAAGGAAATCCACAACTATAACGATAACGGCACAGAGGAACAATTACATTATATTAGCCAATCACATTCACAGTAATGATTTTTTTCCATGCTTGAGAAGATTACCAAAAACTGACCGCCAACCAGAACGTCGACATTACAGAGCTTGAGCATTTAAAGCGACAGACGATTTAACTGTAGCATGCAACAGAGCATTATTGTGCGTTGGTGTGGATGCTAATATCTTTATATTTATCGTTCTTGGTGTGAACGTGTGAAGTTAACTTATCATATATGTTTAATATGTTGCATTATACTGTATGTAATTGTGAGGTAAAATACTCTAAAATACGTTTTTTTGCAAGTAAAAACTATGAATAACTATATAGCCTAATTTACGGTGAAAAACATTAAAAGGACATTCATTTAATCTAACTTACAAATGAAGGTTCTTTATTAGCATCTACGGTTCCATGAAGAACCTTTAACATCCATTGAACCTTTCCATTGATCAAAAGGTTCTTTAGAGTGGGGCTCGCCCCGGGGGGTTGCTCAGATATTAAAATATCTGTTTCAAATTAGCGAACAAAGGGTTCTGGCTTTAAGGCATGATCCTACCTGAAAGTGCTTTTGAGGATACCAAATAGTTTTCTATTGCCATCGCTACAAAAAACTCATTTGGAACCCTTTATTTTAAGAGTGTTTGGAAATCTATAAGACGTAATCTCCAAAAATCGCATATATCAACGTTAAAGTCTTGTAGATCCTTCAATTTGGCCAATAAATGAACCTTTATTTTTAAGAGTGTCAGGCATAAAAACTAAAGGGACTTCATATGATGCTCCTAAACCGACACGTGTTGGGTATTCTGGTGTAATGCAATTGTGTTTATGCTGTGTTTAAGCGTCAAAACTAAAATATGCATTATTACACCTAACTCGCCCTACACTAATTATTCTTTCTCCTCTATGCCCCGCCTTTCTGAATCGCGTCGATTTTAAGCTCATCGGTCTGAAAAGTGAGGTTTGCTCTGATTGGCCAGCTATTCAGTGTGTTGTGATTGGCCGAATTCCTCAAAGGCGAGACGGAAATGTTTAAGTCTCATTACCATATTGTGTATGCCTGCCGGCAACCACATGTGAGACCAAGGGCTGGACTCCGCTTCGTCCAAGGTGAAAGGACGACGCACGGCGATGACAGCGCGAAAGTTTAAGTATTTCTCAGACCAGCACGGATTAGATTATAGGCAGACCCGAAGAGGATGCGATTATCGCCTTTTGGACGACCAAACAAAAAGTAGTTTCGCTTTCCCACCATGCCCCCGGGCCTTACGACCCGGCAGGATTGGTGGCAACACTACCTACAGACGAGAATAATAAGGGGTACGACTTTGATCTTTGCGTGAACAGTTGGGCGGCGCCCCTGTATTGCATACCCCACCTTTCCCAGCTAGTGATGTAGATAGTGGGGTGTGTTAGAACGGCGATTTACGGTAGGGTCGTGGCTTGAATCTTACCTGTGATAAAGAATATCTCTTTGATGCGACTTTAGCGTTGCACTTTGAAGATTATTCTTTATGCACAAGCGCATGTTGCTAACACTCAAGAGCAAGGACCACAACTTGAGTATCGAAGTCATTTGACTCCCTTAAAGTATTATTAACTCAACTGAGAGACACATATCACTCCATACATTTTAAAATGTGTTTTTTTAACAGAGCAAATAGCAAAACATTAGATCTCATGAGCCTTCAGGCTTCACAAATCCGAGCGGACACAGTAAAAAAGTGCCTTAAAAACTCACAGGAAACATTTTCATCAGCCGGTGTACTGGGACAGTCAGCACCGTTCTCACATGGAACCGGTTCACATACTTCACCTACAAACCATGAAGAGATATAAACAGGAAATGAGTAGAGATTCTTTTCTAAAGACAAGTCACCTCTACAACTTGGAAAAAGGCATGTTGCAGAGTGATGCACATGAGTTTGTGATGCTATATTCTCAGCCACGCTGTCATTTCGGCCTGATTTATTCAGCCACAAGAATCTGGAGAGTAACTTTAAGTGTTTACACAGGTGTCCATGTCCACTTGCCGACTCTTAAAGATGCACCGCAGATGTTTCGCGATGACAGAATGCCAATGCTTCAGAAGTGTGTATGGTTAAGTGAGATGGAACATTAGAGAAAACCTTTTGTGTTAGAAAAGAAACACGGTTGACGGAGCTGTCTTGTTTCACACTGATCCGACACAACCTGAGGGCATGACACTCACAGTGGATTATAGTAGCGCGCTACACACTGCCTTGTGCTTTCCAGTACAATGAATTTCACACTGCCAGGATGTTTGTTGTGTTACTTGCATTGATACAAAAACACTGGCACTGCAAACTTGTGGCAATTTGATTATGAATAACACAGTGAATCGGGAAGGAAATGAGTGACTCCTCAAAGTTTACAGTTTTAATGAATCTCTTACAGAAATGTACCATGGTAATTCAGTTCACACAAAAAGGATGTTATTGCTAAAGGATAAAAACTGGGTACTGTACTTCACTAACATAAAGAAGGCCTACTTTAACTTATGTAATACCATATGTGTTGAGTCAAGTACCATGGTTTGAAGTGGACTACCATTCAAAAGTTACGGCCGTCGTACGCGTGTTGGTTTAATAATATGATATTTCTATTCAGAGCCATAGGTATTCATTACAAATGATTAACACGTGACTCACCGTAAAATGTTTATAATGTTACAAAAGATTTCAATTTCAAATAAATGCTATTCTTTTGAATGTTCTATCCATCAAAGATCCTAAAAAATGTATCAAATGTATCAGTTCCCACAAAATATTAAGCAGCAAAACCGTTTATTTAAATCGATTATCTGATTACAAAATTCTGAGCCCAGCAATTGATTTATTAGAATGATTTCTGAAGGATCATGTGACACTGAAGACTGGAGTAATGATGCTGAAAATTCAGTGTTTCATCAATGGATTAAATACTATTTTAAACACATTTTTTAACTAGAGACAACAGTATTTTAATGTCAGAAACTATTTCTCACAAGTGTCTGTTGTAATATTATTTGATCAAAAAGATAAAACATTTTTAAAAATCATACCGACCCCAAACTTTTGAACGGTAATGTATACTGTACCTCAGAGAACAATGTAAACACTATGGTAAATGAATATGATAATCATTCAGTACCATGGTATACACTATTTGAATGAGATCCCATAATGCATTATACATTTTACTCTTAAAACTAATAAATATGATATTTTGGTGGAAATTATGCTTTATAAGTACATTTTTTTGTAAACATAACAATGATTATAATCATTTTAATAAATGATTGACATGTAAAAACATCAGGTTTCAAATAAAACTGCTCTAATAAGTGAAATTACAACATAACAACACTAACCCATGCAGGTGATTTCTAATGAAAACTCAGTGATAGTCCAAACTGAGTCATTCAATGTAAAGGTCAGCCAGAGATGCACAGTATGACATTTAACATGCTCACATTGGGTTCAGCAGCTATTAAAAACACAAGGAGATGTTTCAGGCTTGCAGATGTTTTGAAGACTATTTATTGGGCAGATGACCTCTGGATCACCTTAAAGTAACATCAAACAAATATCCCAGCTCACAACAGCACTGTAACTTGCACAAGCAGGTGTTTACTATTCATTGCCATCTTTATGTGTCAAGCAGCTGTGCTTGCATTAATGCCATATTTAATTGAACGTCTGTTAGAGGGCGCTGATAAAATCATATGCCCGAAATAACCCGACATCTCATTATCATCTCCCTCATGAATTATGTCTGAGGACATTTGAATAAAACACTGAAGTGATGCTGCTGATGTCCGAGCTGTGAATAAACGCACCAAACGTTGCCTGGAAGTTCTGCTGTGTGTTATAAACCGAATCTGGGATTGTTCTGTGCAAATGTGAGGTGTGTGTTAAACGCACAGAGTTGTGATCGGTGAACTCACCCGCAGATGTCGGATGTGGGATGGACGCGACAATGCGGACGACCAGGAACAAAAATAAAGGCACCATCGCGGGGGAACTTGTGTATGTCCGCTGGTTCTCCGTCCCGGCTTTCAGCTGTGATGCAGATATAATGGCAGAGAGACTCGCGGTGAGGATGTCCGGTGATGCTGTGACTCCGAGCAGTGATGCTGCTGCTTCTTACTGCAGTGATGAAGATGATGATGGAGACTCGACACTGGCAGGATTCACAGCATCAGTGTAGACGCACCCGCTGATCCATTCATCCTCAGAAAAAAGAACTTTCATTTTGTGTAGTGCATTGAAATGTAGCTACTTGAGGTACTTTACAGAGTAAAACAAAAAGAAATGAAAGAAAAAATTAGTAGAAATAGAAGCACTTATTTGATTTGACTTCAAAAAACCCGGTCACGTGCAAATTGAAAATTATTTAATGTCCCATACACACACCATATCACTATTTTGTCTCTTTCTTTCCACGATTTTATTGTATTACCAGAAAAAAAATCACGTCTTAAATCGTAGATAATCTGTTGTGCTCTTAATTACTACAAAAGGCTTATTTATTACGCATATAGGCTATTATACTACTTCATATAGCGTAGGCTATTCATATATTTACAGTAGCCTATAGATTTATTAAAAGTTGTGTGTCTGTCGCCCTCTGTAGGCCCACAGCATTCAACAATAATGTTCATGCATCTTCGAATTAGCCTAATTTATCATTTTAACCCGATGTGATTATAACTTGAGAAAGAAAACATAAAAATATCATATTTTAACATAATTTATACAATTAACCTATTGTCAGTGTTGGGGGTAACGCATTACAAGTAACGCGAGTTACGTAATCAGATTACTTTTTTCAAGTCTAAGTAAGTAACGCAAGTACTTGTTTTCAATTTACCAGAGAATTCTGAGTTACTTTTTCAAATAGTATTTAAACGCCAGTTACTTTTTTTTCAATTTTATTGATTGACAGCTCTCCTTTCCCCATGTTGAGAGAAATCAGATGTTACTGTAGTTCTAAAATAAATATGAATATGCATTAATTCATCTCACTCAGATTCAGTATTGCTCAAAATTAATAAAAAGAATGCAACTCAGAATATGACGCAAACCTGCAATAATTAAATGTTAAACAACACAAATATGCTTTATGTATTTAATCCCATTCTATTAACCAATGTCTTTGCTTCTGACCTTCGATGATCCAGTTCAACCGTACTAATAAGCACAAATTACTCTAGACAAACATTTATGTGTCTTTTTTTATTGCTGAAGTGTGTTGAAATGTCTTCTTCAGCATTCCACTGTATGGACGTAAATTTACTTTCCCTTCAGCCTGAGGTTTATTCATTTCACTCTTGGTGTGCAAAGGCTTTTATATTTGCCAAAAATATAACTTTTTTATTTTAAAAACAAACAAGCAAGCCCTGTCCAGATTTGAAAAGTAACGCAAAAGTAACGTAACGCATTACTTTCCATTAAAAGTAACTAAGTACCGTATTAGTTTTAGTATTAGTTATTAGTTACTTTTTTATGGAGTAACGCAATATTGTAATGCATTACTTTTCAAAGTAACTTTCCCCAACACTGTCTATTGTTGCCTCAGTAGCCTACCTCGCATAAATTGCCTCTAATAAGTAAGACGGCTATTCTGATTATCCATGTTGCCTATAATTATACTCATCATTAATGATTAAAAACGTATAGCCTATACGTGTTATAAAAAGTTTCTAGAAAAAGGTTTCTAGAAAACATTAAAAAAACGTATAACATAATTTCTATAGTTATTTTTACCTCGGTACTGTAATACATTAAACCGCCTCTAACAGGCTACTCGAGTAAAACGGCTATTCTGATTATTCGTGAATTTATGTTTAAATAACTTTAGGAGACTATTGGGAGAAACTTGTTACCATGGTAGATTTTGTGAAGGGTGGGTTCACGCGAGGTGGGAGTGTTTGTGGGGCTCAAACTAAGGCTGCGCGAGACTTCAGTTCACAACACAACTCTCAACATGAAACTAGCCAACGTGAGTGAAACAACAGTAACGCAAAACTTCCTTAACATCATCTTTAACTTCTCTTCCCCACTTTTTAACACTCCTACCTCACTGTAAATAAGCCTAAGAGCTCAACTAACCTCAAACGCTGGACTTTTGTGGTGTCAAACTTGGCCAGAACCAAACTAAGCTAACGAGCTAACGCACATAGCCGTCATTTGGATGCAGATTTAATTTATGCTGTTTTTGTTTAGTCGTATTCTTTCTGAAAATGTAGCTCCTCATAATGGATTTGATGTTTATTCCCAGTTAAATAAGATCGTGTTGTGATTACAAAGGCAAAAATGCGCTAGCATCATGTGTAAACAATGGTATTTCTAAGGCATATTACAGTATTTGAGTTTTTCTAACTGTGTCCGTCCTTATTTTCAGATTAGGAGAAAATCAAACAATGAAGACCTGAAGCTGTCTGTCTTGTGTTAGACCCAAACCACCACATTGAATTAGAGAAAACTCTCCTAAAAGGGAATAAAGGTGTAGTTGTGCATTTCAGGAGGGGAAACCCTCCTGAATTTTGTCAGCTTTCATTGTCAGCTTCCCAGGGTGGCAATGATGGCAACCCAGGGTGGCGGTGAGGAGCCTGATCCCTTTTCGGTGGTGACCCGGATGGCTGGGGTAGGAGGAGACGGCACCACCCATTTACCAGCCTGTCGTGGTCAGGGGATACAGATCTCAGACCTAGGCTCAGCTTTGTCCATCCATACCACGGTTTTACCACCTAAACAGCCTCCTGGGGTCACATATTCTGTATTTGGGAAGGATCCGAGACCTGGAACAGTCATGTTTACCTCAAAGGGAGGTGGTATTGGACATGTTATATTGGAGTCTTTTTCAGGAGTTGGGAGGGGGATGTCAGATCCTCCACATGAAGGTGCTGTTGGTCGGATACCATCCACATCGCTGAGTCCCGAGGTTTGCCTGGCGGCCCCTTCGATTCTTCCGCTGGGCATCGTTGAAGAAGGCGATGCTCTGGATGTGCAGGAAATTGTGGAGGATGAGGAAGTTGTTTTAACCCTCACCGCGCCGCCTCCTAATCAGTGAGTCAGTGTAATATGACATTTTGCATCCCTGAGTGTTTAAGAGATTAGTTTCACCCCCCCCCCCCCCCTTAAAAAAAAGGCTGAATAAAAGTGCTCACCTTCAGGCCATCCAAGATGTGGATGAGTTCATTGGAACAGATTTGGAGAAGTTACATGACTTGCTCACCAATGGATCCTCTGCATTGAATGGGTGCCATCAGAATGAGAGTCTAAAAGGCTGATAAAAACATCACAATAATCCACAATAATCCACACCACTCCAGTCCATCAATTAATGTCTTGTGAAGTTAAAAGCTGAGTGTTTGTAAGAAACAAATCCATCATTATTATAATAATAATAATTTTAATTGATGAACTGGAGTGTGTGGAATACTTGTGGATTATTGTGATGTTTTTATCAGCTGTTTGGACTCATTCTGACGGCACCCATTCACTGCAGAGGATCTACTGGTGAGCAAGTGATGCAATAACATTTCTCCAAATCCGTTCAGATGAAACAAACTCGTCTACATTTTGGATGGTCTTGAGGGTGAGTAAATGTTCATTTTTGGGTGAGCTATTACTTTCACTTTGAACTGTGATGAAAATGGTAAAAGATCATTTGGTAAGTACATAATAGAGTTTGTAACTCTACAGGTGGTATCATGGGAAGCTGGACCGGATGATCGCAGAGGAGCGTTTGCTTCAGGCCCGGACGGCTGGCAGCTACCTTATCAGGGAGAGTGACCGCCGACCTGGCTCATTTGTGTTGTCCTTCCTTAGCATGACCAACACAGTCAGCCATTTCAGGTGTTTGTTTATCTGTTATCTTTCTCCGCAGCTTCGGAAATCTTTATTTGCTTTCGTTTTAATCTAAAAGGTTTTGTGCCTAGATAATGGAGGTGATGTCTGTGACCTGAGTAATGAATGTTTGCAGGATCATCGCCATGTGTGGAGACTACTACATTGGAGGCCGTCGTTTCTCCTCTCTGTCGGATCTGATTGGTTATTACAGTTACGTGTCCTGTCTGCTGAAAGGAGAGAAGTTGATGTCACCAGTCACCCCTCCAGAGGTAGACATACAATAAAAACATTTTGTATTATTTATTAACAGAAAAATTGTCATTTTCACAATAAATAAAAAACAATGTTTTTTGTTTTGTAAGCCTGTTGAAGACCGCAGGAGGGTGCGAGCAATTCTCCCATACACCAAAGTGCCTGAAACTGATGAGATCAGGTCAATTGATTTTTGATTATATGTTATTTTCAAATATACACTAATGTGTAAAGTTTGGGGTCAGTAAGATTTTTTAAGAAATTATTACTTTTATTCAGTTAGGACACTTGTGATCAAAGTAGGAAGAGTTATAGACTTTTACAATGTTATAAAAGATTTATGTTTCGAATGAATGCTGTTCTTTTGAACTTTCTATTCATATAAGAATCCTGAAACAATGTATCATGGTTTCCACAAAAATATTAAGCAGCACAGCTGTTGTTTTTTTCTATTGATCATAAGAATCTTCAGCATATTAGAATGATTTCTGAAGGTTACACTGAAGACTGGAGTAATGCTGGAAATTCAGCTTTGTCATCACAGGAATAAATTACATTTTAAAATATATTCAGAAAGCTGACTTAATTAGACTTCTCTTGCTCACAGTTTCTTCAAAGGCGACACATTTATAGTTCATAATGAACTGGAGGACGGCTGGTTGTGGGTGACGAATGTCCGAACAGATGAGCAGGGTCTTATAGTCCAAGACCTGGTGAAGGAAGTGGTGAGTAGAAACGCTGTTTAGATAAAAAAATTAACACGTGTCCATAACTGGAGGAATTTGAATATATACAGTATTTTGACAGGGTGTCCTATATTATCACATTCACAGGGGCGTGAAGAAGACCCACATGAGGGGAAAGCGTAAGTTTGTTTATTTTGTTTTGATTCCTTTTGTTTTGATTGAGTGGTGTTAGTTTCCAGTAGTAGTACAAACTATATACTGCATAAAATTAATAGAAATATTCATGCCACATCTCTTATGATCTGCTCAACGTCTTCTGTCTATTTCAGCTGGTTTCATGGCAAGATCAACAAGCAAGAGGCTTACAACCTGCTGATGACAGGTCAGTCAGATAAAATGTTTAAAAGCAATAAATCACGAAGGGTTACACCTGCTTAACTCCTGTAATCGCTCTCCCCAGTTGGGCAGGTGGGCAGTTTTTTAGTGCGCCCATCTGACAGCACACCTGGGGACTATTCACTGTACTTCCGCACCACTGAGACCATCCAGCGCTTCAAAATCAGCCCCACACCCAGCAACCAGTTTATGATGGGAGGCCGTTACTACAACAGGTAAATGCAACTTGTGAGCATTTTATGGCTTTTGGAATGTATAAAAATGCGTTTCATGACACATATTGCTTGTGTTTTCTTGTTTTTGTTTGTATAGTATTGATGACATCATTGAGCACTACAGGAAGGAACAGATAGTTGAGGGCCACAACCTCAAAGATGCTCTATCTGTCCAAGTATGTGCAACAGCCACTTTTTGAAAACTGATTCATTTTATTGATGTTATTGTGTGAAATGTGTGATTTCATCAGCACCAGGAGCAGGTGCTTACTGACACCGTCGAAGGCAAAGAAATCTACAACACCATCCGTAGAAAGACAAAGGACGCTTTCTATAAAAACATTGTGAAGAAAGGATATGTCCTGTTCAATAAAGGTATTGCTAACATTTCAGCGTAATTTTACATTGAAGGCATTATCAAAATAATTTTACTAAGATATTTTGTCTTGTGGCTCTTATAGGAAAAGGAAAAAGATGGAAAAATCTGTATTTCATCCTCGAAGGGAACGATTCCCAGCTGATCTACTTTGAGAGTGAGAAACGAGCAACTAAACCAAAGGGTTTAATCGACTTGAGTGTGTGTTCTGTGTACGAGGTCCATGACAGCATGTTTGGCAGGTTTGTTTCTCACCGTGTTATGCACCGATAATAGTTCAACTTCAGGTTCGATTGAAATAACTAGGTATTTTTTGTTTTTTCTGCAGGCCAAACTGTTTCCAGATAGTTGTACAGCACTTTAGCGAGGAGCAGTGTATCTTTTACTTTGCTGGAGAGACACCGGAACAAGCTCAGGTAACGATGCCTTCATTAGCAATGCTGGCTAATACACTTTCATCAGAGTAACACTGTGTCCAAGTGTTAAATGATATTTCATATAAGTGCTCTTTTGAACTTTGTTTTCATCAAATAATCATAAAAATGTAATATGTAAAGATACCAAAGATATTTTTTTCAAATAAATTCAGCCATGGCAAGCATAAGAGACGACTTTGAAAAAATATTAAAATATATTACCGAAACCCAAACCTTTGAACAGAAGTGTATATATATTAAAATTAGATTAATAAATAATCTGTTTGGCTGTAATATTGTCATTTTGCAGCAGTGAGGATGGAAAATTTGTTTTGGTTGCACTGTAGAACACTGAATATAATTCTGTTCAGTTTATTTGTGCTCACTTCTTACACCCTTCAACTGCATAGGACTGGATGAAATGTCTGCAAACCTTTTGTAATAACCTTAGGAAGCCCAGCCAGCCCTGCTCAAACAAACGCCTGCGTCAGGTAAATGCTCACTTACTTCCTGTTGTCTCATGTTATATGAATTACAGCAGTGGTACTCCTCATTTGTTACTCACATGTATCTTTACAGGTCAGCAGTTTATTTCTCAATGTTGAGGAGGCTCACAAACTTCCCAGTAAACATTTCACAAATGCCTACTGCAACATTTACCTGAACAGCATTCAGGTAGCAAAGACCCATCCGCGGGAGGGCCAGAACCCTGTGTGGACAGAGGAGTTTATTTTCGAGTAAGCCGCCTCCTCAGATATTGATATTAATTTTCTAAAATTGAAAGTTTTTATGAATGTTTCCCAATATTCCTGCAGTGACTTGTCCAGCGAAATCAACAGGTTTGAGATCAGCCTGAGCAACAAGACGAAAAAAAGCAAAGAGAATGATATTTGTACGTTCCTTCTTATTACTTCATGTTCAGACTTTCAAAACTGTTTTTGTATGAGGAATGACATACACTCTTCTCCCGTAGTGTTCATGTGCTGCCCTCTGTGTCGGCTACAAAGGGGTAAGATGATTGACGAGTGGTTTCCCCTGAGTTCCCACGTGCCTCTAAAGAACGTGGCATCCAGTTCACTCCGCCTGAGAGTGCGCTACTCTGTGGAGAAGATCATGCCCGTGGAAGTGTACAATGAGTTAAAAGAGGTGGGATTTCACTGGGAACACACATGAGTTTACAGTGGGTACGGAAAGTATTCAAGACCCCCTTAAATTTTTCACTCTATGTTATATTGCAGCCATTTGCTAAAATCATTTAAGTTAATTTTTTTTCTTCATTAATGTACACACAGCACCCCATATTGACAGAAAAACACAGATTGTTGACATTTTTGCAGATTTATTAAAAAAGAAAAACTGAAATATCACATGGTCCTAAGTATTCAGACCCTTTGCTGTGACACTCATATATTTAACTCAGGTGCTGTCCATTTCTTCTGATCATCCTTGAGATGGTTCTACACCTTCATTTGAGTCCAGCTGTGTTTGATTATACTGATTGGACTTGATTAGGAAAGCCACACACCTGTCTATATAAGACCTTACAGCTCACAGTGCATGTCAGAGCAAATGAGAATCATGAGGTCAAAGGAACTGCCTGAAGAGCTCAGAGACAGAATTGGCACAGATCTGGCCAAGGTTACAAAAAAAATCTCTGCTGCACTTAAGGTTCCTAAGAGCTCAGTGGCCTCCATAATCCTTAAATGGTAGATGTTTGGGGCGACCAGAACCCTTCCTAGAGCTGGCCATACAGCCAAACTGAGCTATCGGGGGAGAAAAACCTTGGTGAGAGAGGTAAAGAAGAACACAAAGATCACTGCGGCTGTGCTCCAGAGATGCAGTCGGGAGATGGAAGAAAGTAGTAGAAAGTCAACCATCACTGCAGCCCTCAACCAGTCAGGGCTTTATGGCAGAGTGGCCCGATGGAAGCCTCTCCTCAGGGCAAGACACATGAAAGCCCACATGGAGTTTGCAAAAAACACCTGAAGGACTCCAAGATGGTGAGAAAGAAGATTATCTGGTCTGATGAGACCAAGATAGAAATAAGGCCAAAAAGTTCTAAGCAGTATGTGTGGAGAAAACCAAGCACTGCTATTCACCTGTCCAATACAGTCCCAACAGTGAAAGCATGGTGGTGGCAGCATCATGCTTTGGGGCTGTTTTTCTGCGGCAGGGAAAGGACGACTGGTTGCAATCGAGGGAAAGATGAATGCGGCCAAGTACAGGGATATCCTGGACGAAAACCTTCTCCAGAGTGCTCAGGACCTCAGACTGGGCCGAAGGTTTACCTTCCAACAAGACAATGACCCTAAGCACACAGCTAAAAAAAACGAAGGAGTGGCTTCACAACAACTCTGTGACTGTTTTTGAATGACCCAGCCAGAGCCCTGAATTAAACCCAATTGAACATCTCTGGAGAAACCTAAAAATGGCTGACCACCAACGTTTACCATCCAACCTGACAGAACTGGAGAGGATCTGCAAGGAGGAATGGCAGAGGATCCCCAAATCCAGGTGTGAAAAACTTGTTGCATCTTTCCCAAAAAGACTCATGGCTGTATTAGATCAAAAGGGTGTTTCTACTAAATACTGAGCAAAGGGTCTGAATACTTAGAACCATGTGATATTTCAGTTTTTCTTTTTTAATAAATCTGCAAAAATGTCAACAATTCTGTGTTTTTCTGTCAATATGGGGTGCTGTGTGTACATTAATTAGGAAAAAAATTAACTTAAATGATTTAGCAAATGGCTGCAATATAACAAAGAGTGAAAAATGTAAGGGGGTCTGAATACTTTCCGTACCCACTGTATATATAAAAAGGGTCAACAATGAACTAAAATTCAGTTACTGGCCAGTTGGCTAGTAACTGGCCTAGAAATTACAACATAGCGCATTTCAGTTATAATATAAAAACATTAGTCTGACCTCTGCTGATGAAAGGGCAGTTATTTTTACTGAAAAAATGCTGATACAAGGAACTGAGGAATCAATGCAATGTTGCAACAAAAATTCTGTATTATTGATTATTCAGTGCAAGTTGAAGGTTGTTTTTTTCCCCAATTTTAATGTCCACCATTTAAAAGCCAGTTAAAAGTCGATTACTTAGAAAAGCTTTAGCACACTTCTGTCTAAAAAAAAAAAAAGCCACATGATTTAAGGTATTATTCATCCAGTTATATCCTGAAGTCAAGTAACGCACTATATAATTTCCCTTAGAAATATGTCACATTATTATGAAAGCCCGTTTCTGCCATGGAATAAAAAAGATAGGTAAAAGAAAGGTAATTTAGACTTTTTATCTCACAATTCTGACTTTTCTCTCACAATTTTAACAAATAAAAAAATATAAAAAACAGAGTGCAAAGCACTGTATAAACTCAGAATTGCAAGTTAACATCATTGCGAAATATAAACTTGCATATGCGAGGAAAAAATTTCACACTTGAAAGATTTTTTTGAGAATTCTGAAAATACAGAGTAATGACCAGT
Source organism: Sinocyclocheilus anophthalmus (assembly GCA_018155175.1). Classification (NCBI taxonomy): domain Eukaryota; kingdom Metazoa; phylum Chordata; class Actinopteri; order Cypriniformes; family Cyprinidae; genus Sinocyclocheilus; species Sinocyclocheilus anophthalmus. The sequence goes on along the minus strand of JADLZN010010655.1, from coordinate 233,034 downwards.
GAGAAATATTTTTGGCAGTTGAGACCATTGTTATTTTAGTTAATGTTTTATTATTTATATATTTTTAGGGTATTTTATTAACATTTTTAGAATTAGATTTGTATATTTTCAGACTACATTTGAATTTTAGTAATATTTTCAGTAATTTTGTTGTGCTTTTGTCATTTATTTTTTAAATATTACCATTTATGTTCATTTCCTTTTACTTCAGCATTAGTTTTAGTTTAGTCTAAGTTTTTATTTATTTCCATTTATTAATTTTAGTGCTTTAATTTAAAGTTATTTCTGTTAGCTGTCAAGGTACCATTTCAGATTTTAGTTTAAGTATTTATTTGCATTTCATTTCAGCTGTATTTCAATTAACAAAAAAGTTTTTAATAGTTTTAGTTAATAGTAATAACCCTGGTAGAGACGAAAATTATTAGTAATTAGTTTACATTAGAACTGGTAACTCATTCCAGCATATATTATTTGATCCTTTACAGCTAGTTCTGCTGAAGGAGTTTCATGTGATCAACGCTTTGGCCCACGTGTGTGGACAGGACCGTACTCTCCTGGCCAGCGTTCTGCTCAGGATATTCAGACACGAGAACCTGGAGGCCCAGCTGCTCAGAGAGCTCAATGACCGTGAGATCAGCGCTGAAGGTACTTCTTTTATTCCTCGTTATGCTGCATGGCTGAATTTGTTAGAATTATTCACAGAGTTGCTTGTTTTTCCAGATGAAGCTACGACTCTTTTTCGCGCCACCACTCTGGCCAGTACTCTGATGGAGCAGTACATGAAGGCCACGGCCACTCCGTTCGTTCACCATGCTCTTAAAGACACCATCCTCAAGATCATGGAGTCTAGACAGTCCTGTGAGGTATCGCTTAGATTTTTTTAATGCAAACTAAAATGGCATAGACATGATCATGCTTAAAGGCACCATATCCTTCTTTTGTAGCACCTTTTTCCACTGAGGTCTACTAAAAATGCTAATTAAAATGAAACGTGCACATCTGAGAAAAAGTTTGAACTCTGAGATGTTAACTCACAATTGCGAGTTTTATAACCTCTTTCATTTTTTTATTCCATGGTGGAAACATGCTTCCATAAAAATAAACAAATAAATAACACGATCATTTAATTACTAGTTTAATTATTAGGATTAATTATTATATTATAATAAATTGTATTTGATAAAAAAAAAAAAACATCCTCTCTTTAACATTTTGAATTAAACTGAATCTGTAATACTTTAATATCTAAATGACCTATTATGTTTCATGACTGGCTAACCTGTCTGCATGTCAAATTATGCAACCAATAGGCTTCAAAAATGAATGAACCATTTTTGGATCTGATGTGTCTTAGTCTAGTCATGTAGATTGGTCATTTTTGAATGTATACTAACATTTTTATGCCTGGTAAACGTACTTTGTTTCCACTGTAAATTAGCTCAATCCCTCTAAACTGGAGAAGAATGAGGATGTGAATGTAAATCTCGCTCATCTCCTGAGCATTGTGTCCGAGCTGGTGGAAAAAATATTCATGGCTGCTGAAATCCTCCCTCCGTGAGTCACTGACATGACTTAAGGACTACTGCCAATAAATCAGAACAATGATATAATGTGAAAGAATAAACATCGGGACATATTTGAGACTTTTTGCAGACTTCCGGTTCATTTATGGGTGTTTACAGAAAGCTGTACAGCAGAAGTGGCCCAGAAACACAAACATAGAAATAGAAGGGAAGGTATGGACATTTCTGTTTTATTGCAGGACGTTTTGGACTTTTTTAGAATTAAATATGATTTAATAAAAGTAAATAAAGAATTAATACATTTAATTAAAAAAAAAGTACAGTGTTCATTTCATTAAATACTATTTCAACAAGTATATATGTATGTAATATATTATTTAATAATAATTAAAAAAAAAAAAAAAAAAAAAAGTATATTTAATCTTACAAAATATTCATGTTATTGTGATTTTTTTCCACCCATATCGTCAGTGGATTTGTCTTCCTCAGATTGATCTGTCCTGCTATTGTCAACCCAAGAATTTTTAACATCATTGCTGGTGAGTGCAGATGAAAACAATTTTTTTTGTGAGCTGTGAATTACCAATTGAATTTGTAAAAATTCAAAAGCATCACCAACATTTTTGGCAAGTTTTAAATGAATAAACTTCAAAAAATGACATTCTATCTCTGTAGACCCACCTTCCCCTGTCACATCCCGGACACTCACCTTAGTGGCCAAAGCGGTCCAGAATCTGGCCAACCTGGTGGAATTTGGTGCCAAAGTAAAAGAAACACTTTAAATGGATTTGAATAGACTTTAAAGACTTCTCTGGTTCTATAATTGTTGCTTTCTTTAAATATTTCATTTTGTCCCATCTCAGGAGCCGTACATGGAAGGAGTAAATCCATTCATCAAGAGCAACAAACACAGAATGATCACATTTTTGGACGAACTTGGGGTTTGTCAGTTTCTCTAAAACTCGTTTTACTGCAAATGTTGCTGAAAAAAATGTGGTGTAGGATGAAAACAATTTTTGCATTAACAAAGAAACATCAAGTAACATTGAATTAAACAAGAAATTTTTCAAATACAAAGACTGAAATGTATTTCTTGTTTGGATATATAGATTTTTTTTATTATAAAAAAAAAAAAAAACGTTGTTGCGTGTAACTCAGTCTTGTAAGAAATAAATTAGATGTCCTCCAGGGGGCACAATTGCTCCAGGGTCCACATTTATCAACATGGAAATACTCAGGGAATAACCACACTAACCACAATGATTAAGTCATATTCATGTGCCTTGTGCCATATGTCTAGTGTGTCTTTACTATTTTCATTTGCTCTTTTCAGAATGTCCCAGAGCTGCCTGAACCCACAGAGCACTTTAACACTGACCTGGCCCGTGACCTCGCTGCCCTGCACCAGCTCTGTGTCACACACTTAGATGAGCTGAGGATACTCAGTAATGAGAGGGGCTCGCAGCAGGTACCATTATAACTTCTGAAATGTTTTATGATGATAGCCAGTATTTATGGTCTCATGTTGTGTGAAATTGTTCTGTTTCTCTCACAGCACATCTTGAAAAAACTCTTGGCAGTCACTGAACTTCTGCAGCAGACCCAAACTCAGTATGCAGTGACCAACAGCAGCCGATAGACTGCAGGATTTCACTCTGCTACACACTTTAAAAGCTTTTACATGTCTGTTTTGTGACATTATAAACCACTTTTGATCATAGACGTTACATTAGACAGAAAAGGCAGTGAGTGAATGTTTGTTTATCTGCACTCCCTTATTTACAGGATGTGTTTTCATAAAGAGAAGAAATATGAAGAGAAAGGTTCCACAGTTGTCATAAAAAGAACAGTGATGTTGTCCAGGTTCATAACAACTGTTTGCGTTCTGCAATGTCAAACACTATTATAGCTTCTTCTCTAAAAACAAATTATAACCACATTTTACTGAAAAATCTGTGATGCTTGACAAGTGGAGAAGGAAAAAACACAAGTAAACTAACTGAAGCTGCGAAAAACATGCCTAAAAAGACCAAATATACTTTCGAAATTTACACTCTGATTAAGAGAAAACATTCTTTATATCTGATTTTATATATCTGTCTGATATAGGAACTACCCAGAAGTGCAAAAGAAGGTATTTTGTATCAAAACTATTTTCATACTTGGAATCACAGAATTGAAAATAATGCTTTTTGCTTTGGAATTTTGCTTTTGAATGATTTCCTGACAATATGCATAAAGATGTGAGTGAAATTACACTTTCAGGTAGGCATGCACTCATTTAATACGGTCTTGTAAAAATACAGTGATTATGTTTTCTAATATATATGCAAATAAATCAAAGGAATTTTGTCATTTGTCAATTTTATTTTTGAATTTCTTACCATTTCTTGATTTTGGTGTTTATTCTGTGTCCTTTTAATATGTTGTATATTTAAATTGGTGATCTTGCCTCACAGGAATAAAACTCTGAATATTCAGATTAAACTACTTTTTTTACAATTACACAACCTTTAAAATCTCAACAGATTTTAAAACAATAGGCATCATATACATAAACGGTAAAAACCTAAACGCATAAATGAAATCAGTGTGTTCTGAAATCAATCAATGATAGTCTCAAGCTTAGTCTGAAGCCTGAAAAAAAATCAGCCTCTGATTTTCTGTAAAAAGTCAAGACTTTCCTAAATCTGCAGACTGGCCCTCAAATCTTGGCAAAACTTGTGTAGTGTATTCCAGCCTTAAGATCACAATAATGGATTTTTTCACATAATGAAAATTTCACATTATATATATATACTGTATATACTCACACACACACACACACACATACAATTAATTATATTCAATAAAGTATCAAAAAAAAAATACTAATGTTCAAAATGTTACCTCTAGATGGCATCATTGTATTTCATTCACTGAATCAATGATCTGTCGAAAATAAGTCCTCTGTGCTTCTGTGGAGTTCAAAGTTGTGCTATGTTTTTAATTATTTTATAAAACGTTCACTATAGAATATAATCACATCACTGAAATATAATATACAAGCAAATTTTAAAAAACTAATTGTTCAATCCTTCCGCTAGAAGATATAGTTCCGGACATCAACGTTAATATTACACATCTATTAGCACTGCGCAGTGATACACACCGTAACCATACGAAAAGTTTTTTTTTTTTTTTTTAATCTTTATTTTTTGTTCTATGTTGAAGTCGTGACTTTTGACTGTAGACAAACGCATATATTCACTCACACTTCTATGAGCGTATTTTTCATTCTGTAATCACGATATTTCTCCGCGTTCAAACCCACAGGCCCTGCGTTAGCAGCCTTACAGCTCCGCAGGACTCCGGTGGAGTGATTTAATTGTCCTGTGACGAGGCACAATAGAGATTACAAGCACCCACCGACAACACAGTCGGCCAGCAGAAGGGACTCTATGCTTCGTATTCCTGCCTCAGTTTTCTCTTTATTTTCCCCTTTCAAAGGGCCCAAATAGAGCCCAGCAGGTTCGAGTAAAGAGATCTGAAAGAACGTCTTCCTGCTATTTCAGCCAGGGAACAGACCATTAACATTCATCTTTTCCAAGCAATGTCAGCACAACTAAAATCAACACAAGATCAAATGAAAAGAGCAGAAAATCATAATCAGCACTGTTTTGACAATATAAATTACAAAATGGGATATGTCATCCATGGATCATTTTCAAATGGAAAATCTTACATTTCCTTCGGATAGGAAGGTAAGCTGATAATGTAGATGCTAACTGTAGATGCATTTACACCCTTTGTGTGTCTTCAGTCAGAGTAGCCTATATAAACTGCAGCGAAGAAAATTGTATTAATAACTATCATGATTGATGGAATGTGGAAATGCAACATGTCTATAAATATCTTTAGCCCATGACCTCGTGCCCAGTGGAGTTCATATGTCAGGCCCCGCACCCTTAACCACTCTACTGGTTTTATGAACTAAAGGAGGACAAGGTCTATTTTCAATTATGGGTTTTGGCCCCTCTGACACAAACCATTTAACCCCTGACCTCCCTTAGGGCAGCCGGACTGCCTACCGCTGGGCCGAGCGTTACTGCCACCTTGTAATCCATACGCTCTGAATGACCAAAGACCACGAGCAGCTGCCCTCTCACTCCACGCACTAACAACCTGCCTAATCCATTGAAGTCAAAACCAACAGACCTGCCCTCCACTTCAGGGGAATAGTTATTGAACTCTTTCTGAGTTTACTACGTCCCCCTGACTGTGCTTACGTTTTTCACAAAGGACTACAGAACTGACTTAATTACGGACTGTTTGTTCTATTACGAAAAAAATAAATAAAAATTATCATAGTATATTGACACTTCAAATTGGTAAATACACGTGCAAACTATTTTTAAGTAACATTTTGTGTGAGCAATTTAACAGTGATAAATGGTGGTCAAAGTTGATGAATCTTGGGTAAAGCAGTGCATTGTGGTTAATTTTGTGAGCACACTTCCCACAATAGATGGAATTACCTTAGAACAAGCAGGATTTTAGGACTGTGGGAACATAATGGTGACACTGACGTCAGCCATTCAGTTGCTATTCAATGCATAATTATTGCTCACAGATGGTTTTAACAATATGTTAAAATTTGCATTTTAGGGAGACAGCTATGGGGGACACTCGTTTCTCACAGTCACACATTTATTGTCTGTAATCCTTGCTGACATTAAACAATTTTTAAATACTATTTACCTAATTATTTATATTGTTTAAATTCTGTGATCTTAGCTTAGGTTTGCAATTAATTAATTAATCATGCCATTTATGCATGAAAATATCTATATATATATATATATATTTTTTTTTTTTTTTTGATAAAATAATTTCTTCTAAGAAAATAAATGTGCACATATTTCAAATGATTATTTTTAAGAACTGGATTTTTTTAAAAAAGTTATACTTTTTTTTATACCAAAGCATTGAAAATGTTTTCAAATAAATGTGCACATATTTCAAATGAACTTTTTTTTCAGATTTGGAATGGGTTAAACATTTAGTCGATTACAGAAAATATCTTTTACTAGTAGATATGAAACTAGTCACTTTTTCAAATATTTTTATTACCATTGTATTATTTTATGCTTGTTGTGATTTGTTTTTAATTGCTGTTAACAGGAACAGATTATGTAGCAGTATGTGGTGCGACGTGTGTCGTGGTCAAGAACAAGGCCAGACGGTCAGCAGGTCAAACCAATAGTTGACCAAGTGGATTTCAATGAATCTCTGTGAGCTGTGGTCACTTCACTTTTGTGTTCTACTGGTGCCCTTAAATGAAGACACTCACCAGACCTCACTTGACCTGCTTCAATGTCTGTCCATATGGACATGCCAAAAGCATGCTGTCCTGGGGTCAGAGGGGAAGTGGACGACACACATTTATAGGTCCCTGTAGACTTATATGACATTAAATGATTGGTACTTGAAATCTGAAAGACAGAAATTGAATTTGCTTTGGTTTGAACATTGAACCATGACTCAAAGACATTTTTAAATGTTACATTTAAACATTTATCACATAAAAAGTAAATCTAAAAATGTTCATAGTGTGTGTGTGTGTATGTTTGTGTGTTAGCGACAAACAGAAAACAGTCCCTGAGTGATGAATATAGTTGTAAAAGAAAGGCTTTGTCTCAAACCAGCCCTGTTGCGATGAAGCATTGTCACTGGCTGACCTTTTGGGTCAGTGCGAACTCTCCCAGTACCAGAAAGCTGACCACTTTTTCCCACGCATTGTAAAGCTCTTTGTCCCATGCAGAGAGCTGCCATTAACGTTTGAACCTTCCCTTTTGGGCTGCTGCAGTCAGCCACTGGGTCGCAGGGCATCTCCCCGGTACGTTAGATAAAAACCCACCAATAGCTCCCTTGAAAACATGGATAATAAGGATCAGCTAAGCTAACTGTGACAGCGTGGGCCAATTTTCTGGCCTGCTGAGTCTGTAAGGGGTTTTTCTGGAACACACGACTGGAGCCGAGGAGTTTCAATGGAGTGTTTGTGTGAGAGGGAATGCCATACGGAGTTCAGAACGAGAGTTTGGAAAAAAAACAAAATCGAGATAGATAGATAGATAGATAGATAGATCTGTAGTATTTTTAAGGCTACTGCAGAACATAATGGCAGAAGTGGAGTCTCTCAGACAGGAAGCATGCTGCCTTTTAATCAGTGACTGAGTGAGAGAAAGCCGGATGCTGCCATGCAAACCCCAATAATGCTAATCACCCTCAGGCTCAGGGTGCTAATGGCGGACCTAGCTCGTTAGCCGAGCGCTAATTAGCGTGCGCGCCGGGGTGGGGGCCGTGAATCACGGTGTGATGTGAATGTCTAATGTGCGAAGCCTCAGCCTTTTTAAAGCCTCTTTACAGTTGGCTAATGCATTAGAGATCTGTGTAACGCGCTCTCTTGTACACACATTAGTACAGTTATAATGCCGCGCAAGCTTTTTCCTGCCTCTTTGTCCTCGCCAGGCGAGACAAGAGGCCAGAGCATTAATTTCCAAAGACAGCCTTTATACCTCCAACAGTACCTTGTCTAGATCATGCCAGGAGTCACGCTGTGGGATGCCAGACGGGGAAAGATAGTTTTGGCCCTCGTACCCTGGCAACTGTCCTCGGAGACAGTGGGTCAACGGCTACAGACTCCCCTTTCCCTGGCCAAGGCTGTGCTGGAGCCCAGACGTGCCTCTGATGAATGAGGCCTGGGTGAAATAAGCAGGCCCTTGATGTTTGAAATAAATCTGACAGGCTTTGCTAGCATAGTCCCAGCCTGGTTTTCATCTGTCTCTGCCGTCAGCTCGTTTTGTTATATATTTGCACCATGTAGCGGCATGGCTGCTGATGTCATAATTTACAATCATGCATTGTGTTCGATTAAAAACATCCAGGCTGTAGTTTTAAATGACGTCTCGAACACACACAAAAAACTTTACGTTTTGCACAGTTGGAGGGATGTGAGACCAGATTTTTTTGTATGGTATAATGCAGCAAGAACAAGTAATCCTATGAATTTGTGTTGAATTTTCTTTCTTCTTCTTTTCATTTCTGCACACGAGTCATGTTTCACTACCATTCAAAAATTTGGGGTCCGTAAGTTTTTTTATTAATACTTTTATTCAGCAAGGATGCATTAAATTGATGAAAAGTAATAGTAAAGACATTTATAGTGTTACAAATGATTTCTATTTCAAATAAATGCTGTTGTTTTTGAACTTTCTTTTAATCAAAGAATCCAGAAAAAGAAATGTTTCTTGAGCATCCAATCAGATTCCTGAAGGATCATGTGACACTGAAGACTGGAGTAATGATGCTGAAAATTCAGCTTTACCATCACAGGAATAAATTACATTTTAAAACATATTCAAATAGAAAACAGTTCATTTAAATTGTAAAAACATTTCACAATTTTACTGTATTATTGATTAAATAAATGCAGCCCTGGTCAGCATAAGAGGCTCCTTTCAAAAACATAAAAATAAAAAAAATCTGACAGACTCCAAACTGATGAATGGTGTACATGATTTCAGTGAGCGGTTCTCAACTGGACAGCAGAGAAAAACAAAACAGTACAAACTAACCATATTATCATACATAATTAGGACAGTACTAACTAACTATGATTATCTCTTTTGTTGTTAACGCCAAATGCTGTGCTTTCATTCAAACCATGAAGAAAAGTACGCAGAGCAAAAGAAAATTCAACCCAGACTGCATTAAATACAGGTTCACATGCGACATTCCAAGCACACTGTGTTTCGTGAAGTGAGTTAGCGACCACTGAGAGCATGAAACTATTAATCAAAAGACATTTAGAGACTAAAATTCAATAGTTTTGAATAAACTCTGGCCTGTAGAGTTCACACTAATATTAATAAATGCCGATATTTGACTTAACATTTGCTCACTTTTGCACAACAAAAAATGTCAGTGTTGTGTTGGGTCACCACTTGATGTCGGAAGCAGTGCTGTAGATTTTGCTGCAGTGATTACTGGCTGCCGGAGAGGGTCGCCTCTCAGGACTGGCTGCTTTGAACAATTAGGTCTGTAGAGCTGCTGCGGAGGTCTTTTGTGAAGCAGCACTTTGAGTGAATGTGCACAAGCTGTCAGAAACCTGGGATTTTACCTCCCACGGAGAGATCAGTGACACCGGTGGCACACAGATTTCTGGGACAGGGCTTCAAATTCATACCCGAAATCAAAGTTTGCGAAAGAAAGATTAACTTGCAGTGCATAGATGCATTGGTAAAATACAGAATAATTAAATACAGCATTGTTTAGCACTATTTAGCTATGCTTAAATTCAGTTGTTGTTTCAAACTGGTTGGATTTACATTTGTGAAAGTAGTGTCAGTGACACTTCATTTTCATCGCACATTACACTGAAAAAAAAATCTTCCTCAGTATTTTTCAAGTACAAATCTAGATACATTCTTGTTTTCTGACAAATATATCAAAATTAAGAGACTTTACGCTTAAAACAAGAAAAAATGTCTGCTAATGAGGTAAGAAATATAATCTTGTTTCTCTTTAAATTACCCCATTTACACATATGTTTGCCATTAATTTTTTGATACATTTTGTTTTCATAAAACAAGTCTGTAAGTAATTTAGCTTCTGAAGTAAATGTATCTTGATTTAACAACATTTAGATATTTACTCTCAAAAGTAAAACAAAAATGAGGAAGAATTTATTTTTTTTGCAACGTAGCTTAAGTCATTATTTGCTTTAAAAACCATTCCACTGTAACTACAATCTAATTTAATAATTGGCTTGAGAGACACCAGATTTGAATATGCAAATGAGTGCTAAAGCAGAGTAGAAGATTTTCAGGGACGACTTAAATTTGGGCTAATTTTCCACACACAAATTTCTCATTTGAGAAAATTTGTATAATTTACAAATTTCATCTATTCATTCAGCAGACATCATTATCCAAAGTGACTTATCTCCGGCAGACAATCCCCCTTATCCAAGTGACTGTACAAATGGGGACGTAAACCATCCTCAAGCACATCGGTTTCGGGTCGTCGTGGCCGCGGCGCTTGTCTTCTACAGCCTAACAGTAATTCAATTTAATGGGCTTATCACTAAGTGACCCAATGTAATATTGTTTCTTTCGCTGAAGGAATAAAATGGGTGTTTTTTTTTTTTTCATTAGGATCACTGAAACATGTAACCCTGTCCCACGTTTAGAAGAGAGGGAAGAGAGAAGAGGGTAGTCGTTTTATTTTATTATTTTACCATCCCAAAAGATTCATGTGAAACCTCAACAGATTGCGCCCTGAAAATGTCCTATCTAAATTTCTTTAAAAAATCAACCCCTCTGAAAGTCATTGTATAGGTCTCACACTGCATGAGAATCTTAAAAGCTTTTTTAATCTAATAAAATCTAGTTTTTTACACTTAACAGATATTGAAACTTCAAAAAAGCCACAAAATTCATTCCCCGATACAAAACCCTCCGATTACACCATCACAACCTCTGTTCTCGTCTTCCAATTCTCCTCACACCAAAAAGAACCTGTCGTCTCCCATGTCACTTCCTCTGGGCGTCAAGCACAGACGCATTAGGTGTGATCTAGATCGCAGAGGTAATGGCAACGTCTCGATACATTAGGGGAGTTAAGCGACTTGACTCTACTCATGGCCAATTGAAGGCTACAAATTTCTTAGATGCGTCACCTCTCACTTCTTCGAGCGCTCGTTCGCTCATCTGCCCTGTGTGATAGGACCTGTGCCAACATATCATGTAGATCTATCTTTGACAGGACAAGAGACATCACATGAGGGCCGATATTAAGTGATTACTTTTTTCCAAACCATTTTGGTTGGCAGACAGTGCCTGGTAGATTACTTACAAATTGTAGCCTGTTACTGATAACAAATTACATAATGAAAATTGTAGTCAGTAATGTAATCTACAGTTGGTAATAAGAAAATATCAAACCCCATCACCCACACCCCCCCCCCCCTTTAAAAGAGTCACATTTTGTTGCTTTGCAGCCTGAAATGAAGATGGGCACAGTTTTTTTTATCCCGCTGTATTTACTCAGTGAAACTTATAACATCCAAGTGAAAAATCATAACAATGACGTCAGAAAATAAAAATAAAAACCTGAATCACTGAGCTGGAAAAAGGATCACCCCCTCCTAAAAATGACTTGTAAACTCAATCAAGTGTAGCTAATCACCTTCTCAACGGCACACAAAGTCATTTGACTTTTCACTGTGATCAGCTATGCGCATTTTGATCAGCTCAGCATGAAAATAGCTTTCCTGGAGCATTTCAGTCCTTGGTAGTGCAACTGAAGCACACAATCAACTATGGGTGGTAAGACACTGTCAAAAGATCTCCGGAATAAAGTTGTGGACAGGAGATAGATGCAAAAAAAACTTCAAAGGCTTTATCAATGCATAGAAGCACAGTGAAGTCTATTATTAAAAAGTGGAGGTTATTTGATACGACACAGACCCTCCCTGGATCAGGACGACGCTCCTAACTGGATGAAAGAGCAGGAGGAAACTGGTCAGAGAGGCGACCAAGAGGCCAACAGTAACTCTGAAGCAGTCGCAGGAATCTGTGACAAAGAGTGATCTTTGTGTGCATGTGACAAACAATATCACACACAAATGCAGAGTCACGACTCGCTTCCTGCTCCAAAACACACGTGAAGATTCTGAGGCAGGTGAGACTAAAATTTAATTATTTGGCCTCAACACTAAACGTTATGTCTGGTGGAAATCCAATACAGCTCACCATCCAAATAATAGCATTCCTACAGTAAAGCATGGAGGCGGTGATATCCTGTTATTGGGGTTTTCTCTGCAGCAGGGACTGGAGCACTTGTCAGGATAGAAGGAAAAATGGATGGGGCAAAATACAGTCAAATTCTTGAGGAAAATCTGCTGCCCTCTTCTCTTGCCAGAAAGGTTGTCACAGGAAACGAAGCTTTAACCTTCCAACATGACGATGAGCCAAAGCACACAGCAAAACTAGCCCCCGTGGCTGAAGGATAAGGGTGCATGGCCTAGTCAGAGCCCAAACTTAAACCCCACTGAAAATCTGTGGAATGACTTGAAGACTGCAGTCCACAAACGCTAACCATCAAATTTAAATTTGGGAATCCCTGCATCACATGAACAAACATGAATAAACATAAAAACAGCAATTTTTGGGAATCTGATAACATAATCCAGATGTAATCAGTTACTATCCAGCACTGTTGTCAGGAATACAGTGGACTGCCATGAAAGTTATTCTTCTCTGAAATCACATCGAACACAAGTACAAATAGGCTGCTTTTTCTTTCTTTAATGTGTCACTAACTGGTTTGGCTTCAGCTAAACCGGTGGAAAAACTCAGGTCCATGTGCTCTATTTGTGTTGCGGCTATAGATTCGCTGCAGTGTTCTTGAGCTCATGGGGTATGAAGCTCTTGTTTGACGAGCTGATCACAGGCTCATTATATTGGCCCCAGGCTTGGGTTTAAGTCAGTGGGGGCCCAAGGTCCCGCTTTTAAACAGTAAGAGATCCAGTTGTTGCTACGGAGATTGTAAACCATGTACAGCTGTGACTTTCCTGTGTATGCATGTGTATGCATGACCAAACCTACAACACGTCTTATTAAAGCAAGATCAACCTTATTTATGATGTTGTTTACTTATGGTAATGTACGATTAAAAACCATTTTACCATGGTAACAATTGTTACCTGCTTTGTTATATAATATGAAAACCAATAAAAACATAATTTACAAATGATTGAGTTAAAGAAAGCCAACATCAGTTGTTAGAGTATAATGTCACATGATTTGCCATAGTATCGCCTTTAAAAATGACCATGATACTCTTAGTTTCCACCAAAATACCACAGTAAAACTGCAGTGTCTTGAGATTAACCATCAGAGTGTCATCAAAAATAAATGACAAAACATTCTGAAAGCTTTTTACACTGATCCCATTTTTATGTACTATGTGTTTTACAGTGGTAACAATAACTCTATCATGGCAGAAATTACTGTAGCTTACCATGGTGAATTTTGTTATTGTTAACTAAAACTAAAAACTATTCAAAAGCATTTTTGGCCATTAAAATAAAGCTGAAATGAAATAGAACATAAGTTTTAGATGAAAAATAAATAAAATGTACAAAACTTAAATTTTCAATGCTACCATGAAATTTTGATTTTTTAATTGCCTTGGCAATTAACTGAAATAAATACGTTTACATTGAACTAGGATAGCTAAACTGAAGCTGAAATAAAGTAAAGATAAACAGAAATATTAAAAAATAAATAAAAATGACAGAAGCACACAACAAAATTAATAAAGCTGAAAATAAAAATAAAACTATAACAGCATGTAAATAACACTAAAATAATGCACAAAAAATTACCAGAAATGTACCATGGGCTTGTGGATATGCACTATGGTAGTACCAAGTTTTTAGGTATGTACCATTGTATATATCATCACAGACCCCTCTCACCCCGGCCACAACCTGTTTTCACTTCTCCCCTCAGGCAGACATTACAGATCTCTGTGCACTAGAACATCCAGGCATAAAAACAGCTTTTCCCCCATGCCATCTCCAGCTCAAACAGCTAACACAGAAACTACCACCTGTTTTCTGTCATTCATTTCTTAATAACTAATTATTACCTCTCTCTCTCAAGTATTATGTAAATACATATTCATGTTTTTATTTATACAGCTGCATATACAATAAATAATGCACAAAATCTGTACATAAATCCATATGTATACCAAATTATTATTATTATTATTATTATTCCTTAGTCTTATTTAAATGGTCTTTCTGTTCTCATGTCATACATTTTTTATTTATGGTACCCTAAGAGCCTCCTAAAAAAAAATTACAAATTCCAATTGGCGATAAAGGCCTCATTCTGGTTTTGGTTCTTTGAATTACCTGTTGAATCATAACAGTATGTATATATATATATATAATATATATATATCATATATATATATTATATATGTATTTATGTTAATGCCATACTGTACCATGGTACTGCTAACTACATCTAAGAGGAAGCCTCACTGCTTGTTTCATCAGAATCATGAATAAATTCTTTAACTTTTGATGTAATTTTGTTCTCCTTATTTTGTCTCCTTGGCGAGATAAAATAATGTAAGGGTGACAATAGATCTTCCCCCACAGGTCAAGCACGTCTGCTTAACCTGTCATCTGAGAAAGGCCACCTCACAAAGAGCTACAGGAATATCTTGTGCATTACCAATGGGTAACAGGCGGGTTGGAATATAGCCAATCAGAACCCCCTTTGAGGGGGGGGGGGGGGGGGGGGGGGGGGGGGGGCGGGGTGGTAAATTCCAACGTTGCTACATACAGCTGAAATTGCTGCGCAATTTTCCCCCCTTCTCTTGCAATTATCCCAAAAAGGAGAGAGGAGAAGTAAGAGAACTAGGGGACTCACTTCCCATCATTTTGAGAAGCTAACGACTAGGACAAACTAAATTATAAACTATAATATATTAAGTTTTATTTGTTATATATTAAAATTCTTTCCACCAACTACATCAAAAATGTCACTCTGGGCCTACTGGTTTAAATAATTTTTCTCACAAATGATATGATACAAAATAAGGACAGTTTTCATCCAAAGAAAATTTGCTAAAAATGTCCAACCCAGGCCAATCAAGGTGTAAATAGTTTTTTTTTCTTCATCAAAACATATTTAGAGAAATTTAGCATTACATTATTTGCTCAGCAATGGATCATCTTGCAGTGAGTGGGTGCCGTCAGCATGAGAGTCCAAACAGCTGATAAAAAAACATCACAAGTAATCCACATGACTCTAGTCTATCAATTAATGTCTTGTGAAGCGAAAGTTTGTAAGAAACAAATACATCATTAAGATGTTTTCAATTTAAACCAGCCAAAATACAAGTCCATAATCCATCCCCTGTTGTCCTCTCACATCAAAATCCACTGACATATTTTTTGGACTGTTTTTACTTCTAAACTGTGCATGATCTGTGCATTGTCTCACTCCTAATTCAGACAGAAGACTTTTTCAATGGAGAAAGCAATATTATAGATCAAGGACTTGTCTTTTAGCCAGGAATTTTTTTTTGTTTTGTTTGGACTCTCATTCTGACGGCACCCATTCACAGCAGAGGATCCATTGGTGAACAAGTGATGTAAGGCTAAATTTATCCAAATCTTTTCAAATGAAGAAACAAAGTCATCTACATCTTGGATGGCCTAAGGTGAGTAAATTTTAAGCAAATTTTCATATTTGGAAGAGCTATTCCTTTAACAGTGCAAAGTTTCAGTATCTTATTATATCCCTTACAAGGTATACCTATTCTAAAAATGACAAAAATTTCAGACTGAATTGTTTGCCATACAGTGGATGTCCCGCTCCTAGACTTGATCCAGCTGACACTGACGTCCACCTTCTGCTATCAATTAATGTCTCACAAATGAGACCCAAGAGAGAAATAATCCACTGAGCATCATAGAGGGTCATTGATTATCACTGAATGTGACCTATGAGGGCGAGTCATGTTGACCTGGATTTAAACAATGGTTGACCCATCATTTACTTGTATTGTGGAGCGGCTCTATGGTCCCAGAGGACGCAAAACAGTTCCTAGTGGACTGAGAATCCTTGAACATTCAGCATTAAAATTACATCTATTTGCTCTTAAAACAAATTATATAACCATAATGTATGGGTGTTTCTTCAACTATGGGCACTGGACAGACTTTTCATACTCTTAATAGTTTATTTTGTCTACTAACAATGTCCAGCTGTGTGTCTGTGTGTGTTTGTGGGCTATATATGCACCACAGGAGAAATATGGTAATTTTTGTAATTTTGCAATAAATATTTCGACCATATCTCAATTATGTTTTGTGTTTAATTGTATTTTGTGGTGGAAATGCACCTAAGGCTAATTTCATGGCTAGCATTTTGTGCATCCTAAATGCACACAATTAAACAATATGTTCATTATTTTTGCATAATTTGGCAAAACCGCAGCTTGAATAGAATATGACAAGTTATATTTACCTTGATTTTGATCTCAAGCATGCTGCTCAGTGACATTGTTGTTACTTGATAACCAAGTTTGAACTTCTGAAAAAACTTTATTAGCAGTAAAACGGTTGACAGTGATGGAAACAGTATCACAACCGAGAATTCGTAATTTTGTTTTTTAATGATTTATGATGATTTCACTCTTTGTAAAGATTATTAAAAATAGTTTTAACATTTTTTGATGGATTTACTGAATCTATTGACAAACTTGTTGTGGGACTAGAGTAAAACAATCAAATCTATATATAAAATGCACTTGAAAAGAAGGAAAATGAAATGATGGAGGCAAAAATGTTCCTAGACCATTTTAATGTGACCTTAATATAACAGAGAAAACAATGAAATCTGTTAGTTTGAACAGAAATCATCACCTAACTGTGTCAGAAGTTAAAGATTCACCACTTTTCAACAGTTGTGTCATCGAATGTATCTTTTTTATCTTTTTTAATATGGAAACCTGTTTTGCTTGAAAATATAAACTAAACCTTGAATTTTGACGATTATCTTGCTGTCTGCACTTTTGGAACATTTTTTTCTGAAATTTAGATTTTTTTTTCTTACAATTCCGAGTTTTTAACCAAATCTTGACAAAACCTTTAATTCCTAAATCAGAAGTGTATGATGGTCACAGGCTCTAATTTTTTAGCTTCAGACTATGATTATACGATTATCAAACATGTTTGAACACATTCATTTTAGAATACATACTGTTTTCATATTTTGTCACGCATCTCCTAGCAGACAAGCAAGTCCGCATGTTCTGTTCTCTTTCTCCTGCGTGATTTTTTTGTTGTGATCAGGAAAAAAAACAACTTTAAAAAAAGTCTGGGAGTTGTGTTAATCCTCAATCGTGTTAGTGTTGTATGAAGCCAGTTTTTTTTCTTTCCTTCTCCTTTCCTCTGTGACGATTACAAAGTCGTTAAGTTAAGTGATGCCCAGTGTTTTAAAAATCTGCTGTTCAGATTTTAAAAGAGTCATATAGGTATTCCCACATCACTAGTTTTTTTTTATAAGTTTTTTTTATTTTTTTTTTTTTGCAATTCTGATTTTTCACAGAATTATCTCTAGGGTTTGGGTACAAACCCCTTTTTTCCAATATGGCACCCAAAAAAACCGGTACCTCTGTAACCGGATCTTTTTCTACAGAACCTCAGCGAAATCCAAATACGGCAATAACGCAGCTTTCGGTGCCGATGCCTTTGAGAGATCGATTTGAAATATTGTCATCGGGTTCTCCGAAACAGACTAAGAAGCGCATAACATAAAACCACAAGCACCGCACGTGAAAAATAATTCCCCGACTGAGAAAATGCACGTGACCTCAAGTCGGAAAGCTCTAATAATACAAACCCAACAAATCTTTGTAGTAACGAGTGTCCATGTTGTTTCCACATTCTGACTTAAAAGCACAACTCTGGAAACGAGAGCATCCGAGGAGCGTGTGAATGCAATTATTACACTTGCTCTGATGGCAGCAGGTAACCTTCCGTTAACTAAGCTAAACATGCTTAAATTAAAATGCCTAAAGCTAAACCTACCTTGTATTCACATTCTAAACCTGTTGTCCAACAAAAGAAAACATTATAACCTTTTTACTTTTTTTTAATTCCTTTAACTTTTTACTCTTTACTTACTTTTACAATACCTTTACCTCACACCCATCAAACCTTCCTTTTTGGATCTGATGGTACTTCTTGTCACTAGAATGAGGCAGAAAATAATTTTCATATCCTAACTTTAAAAAAAAAAAAGAAATACACATCGATTAGCAATGGATTATACAATATACTTTTTTATAATGAAAATACCAAGATGGCTTGAATAACAACGATAAATATAGTCCGCAGTCGGCGGGTGTATTCCTTCAGACGTTGTTTATTGTCTTTTTGTTTTTCATTTTCAAACTTATTATATGTTTCTGTTTACTCATGACGAGCTATGATAGCAATGCCTTTGCTTATATTAGGGATTTCCTGGAGGGTCATGAGTTCTACTATTTCTGTGACTGGATATGTGGATTTTCTGTGCGAACGCGCCCTCTGGCATCCAGTATGAATGAAACAGACATCATGTGTTTATAGTGCTAATAGCCAATCCATCATTTTTTGGGGAATTTTTATTTATTAAATTTTTTTAATAAGTATCGGTTCAGGCACCATTTAGGCACCAAAACTGTTTTAAAAGTATCGATTTGGCACCGGTATCGGGGAAAAAAATGATACCCAACACTATTATTCTCACAATTATGTTTTTTTTTTTTTTTTTTTTTTTTTTTTTTCTTTTTTTTTTTTTTTTTTTTTCTGTGGCTCCACAGAAGAAACCCTTTTTAAACATGTGTAACTGGACTTTGGTTTTGAGCTTTTTTTTTCTCCTCAAAATTAATAATTTTGAGACATAAACTCAGAATTGTCAGAAAAAAAGTCTGAGTTGTGAGATTAAAAGCTGCATTTAGATTTATTCTTTTTTACCCCGTGGCAGAAATAAGCTTCCATATTTTCAAGCATGCAAAAATACGGATATAATTTGTGACAAATGAACTAGTCATCAAAATACTACTTTAACATTTTGTAGTCGACCCTCCAAGTCGTTTTCTGTCCCATGGATGGAGGTAGTAGTTTTTAACACGGCATAGGAGCAGACGGTATATATATATCCATTTTGGTGAGTTGAGGAGTCCTGGTGTTGGACGACAAACCTCGCTTGAAAGTTTTCAGGAATCATTTTCTATGTTCCCCACTCCACTTGCCTCTGCTGATTTGTTGAGTTCGTGTTTGTTTAGCATAACAGCCCGCGGAGATCGCTTCGCTGAACTTGGGGAACTTTTCGGACCGTGCATGGACTCTCCCCGCCGACCCCGACCCCGCCGCTCTGGCGGTGAATAGGCTTTGGCTCTGCCAATAGAGCCCCTCCCTAGCTCTCCTGTTCGTGGCTAAATTGTTAATCAGGGTAATTTAATATAGATTTCAATATGCCTCATCTCTCTTTGGGAGGGCATTCACAGCTTCCCTCTCCGCCCCAACCGAAAAACACCCCGTTCTTTCATGCGGCCCCAGATGGGCAGCTGCAGTCTGGCCTCGTCTGCGGGCTGAAGTGAGCCGGTATCATGCATTGCTGCGGTGAAGTGGGGAGTGAGTTGAGGTGGACGTGAATGTGGAAACCTCTTAGCCTTGTCTGACTCTAAGAATGGGGGAGAGACTCTAGTGGGGTTTGAGACCGTGGCGGGACAATAGTCTGTCTCGAACCGCTCTGCACACAAGCAGACAGCCCGTCCCACCCACTGTCCATTGAGATGTCCAACTTTAATGTTCTCTGGATATGTTAAGCCATAGTTTAGCTTCCCCCATAACTCATGGGAAAATATGAAAGGTGTTGTAGTTTTTGTTTAGATAAATTATATACTCTTGACAATTTAGCATAGAAATCATATCCTTTTTATTCCTCTTTTTAAAAAAGTTAATATACGCTTGCCGGGGTCCCTGGTCTAAACTCGAAAAAGACACATCTCATTAATGTATTTTTAAAATTTCTTTTAAATTAGAAATGTGTTTTTATTTAAAATGCTTTTAAGAGACCCTGGTGAAATCAGAATTACAGTTTGGTCCAAGCCTTTTTTGAGGCAATATGCTAGCGTACTTCTAAGAGTTGATTAAGTAAACTTGTAGCTGACATGCATATTTACTTTCTCTTTAGGGAAAATGTCTTGTCTGTAGGGGCATATACACATTTCTTTTTCCCAATAAAATGCTCTCTAGAAAATGAGTATATGACATACCCTTCTACTATATTTATAGTGACTTTCTAAAGCTAGCTGTATCAAATCACGGTTTGGTTTTGGTGTGGTTTTCCATGCGTCATTTTTTCTTACCTTACCTCCTTTGGTTTTGTTTTGCCAGGACTGGTGACAAATTGGTCAGTGGTGTTTAAAGTACCTGAAAGCCATACTCCAGTAAAAGTACAGATATCTAGATCGCTTACCCATATAAATGACTTTTGTAGAAGTTGAAGTCACCGTTTAGAATATTACGTGAGTAAAAGTCTTAAAGTATGTTATATTTATTGTACTTAAAAGTACGAAAGTATTTTTTACATCTAAACCAAAAAGAACAAAAACACTTACCTAAGTATTGAAACTAAAAGTACAATTAGATATGCAAAAATTGAAAGAAGCCAATATTCAAAGCATGTTTGAAGGTATGCAAGATTGTGTTCAGTTTGAACCTTCTTTTTTCTTCCAATTTTGCATTTTTGGGAAGAATAAGAAGCAACTTCATCCGTCCTCTAGTGCTTTCATTCATTCCAACAGTAAGACAACATTCTGGAATCTGCAATAATCCTGAAATAGCATTAAGATTGTAATTTACACAGTTTAATGGAGGTATATCTCATCTCCGAGGGGGACAATGCATGGATTGTGGCATTTTAAAACCTGCAGTTTACAGTAGGATGAATATAATGTTTTTTTTAAAAAAAACCGTTGAATTTACCCTGTTTATTTTTTGAAATTATTTTAAAATCGAATAAGAAAAGTATCATCGACAATATGTCAGATTAAAACCGCCCTAGGTGTATTGGTGGTCATAGCAAGTGACTGGCTTAATTGAGTGAGACTTTTGCCGGTGTCTATCGTCCCGTGGTGCAGCTGAGAGTCAACCGATTCATTCAAAAACGACTGTGATTCATTCAGAAACACAGCCTTTTACCTGTGTTTCCTGAGTAACCACTGAATCGTTTATTCAACCGATTCGTTCAAAAAGTGATTCATTCAATAAGTAAACACACCGTGCATTGCTCAGAGACTCAAAACAGTGTGTGATCTTTGTTTGGAACTATATTCGTTTGCAATATTGAGCAAAAACAAGCAATATTATTGCAACTTGTATAAAATGATTATTAAATAAGTTCATGCTAATATCTGCAGAAAACGGTACTTCCTTTGTGTGATATCAGTGCATCTCAATAAATTAGAATGTCGTGGGAAAAGTTCATTTATTTCAGTAATTCAACTTCAAATTGTGAAACTCGTGTATTAAAAACATTCAGTGCACACAGACTGAAGTGGTGCTGTTTGTAAGGGTAAATCTTTGGGTTCTTTTATTTGTGATCTATTTTGGCTCAACATTTTAACCACTCAAAACCCACCAATTCCAACTATCTCAAACAACAATTAGAATAGCTTCATAAGGACGCAAATAAAACAACATTTTTAGTGAATTTGTTGGCCTCTTGGAAAGTATGTTCATAGCGGCAGCGGCGTATTTACGTACATGTACTCAATATTGTGTCGGGGAGGCCTCACCTTTATCCTTTTGCTTAATTCGCCGGCCGCCTCAATTCGTCGTGGCATGGAGGTGATCAGTTTGATCAGTTTGTGGCACTGCTGAGGTTTGTATGGAAGCCCAGGTTTCTTTGACATTGGCCTTCAGCTCATCTGCATTTTTTTTTGGTCTCTTGTTTCTCATTTTACTCTTAACAATACCCCATAGATTCTATGGGGTTCAGGTCTGGTGAGTTTGCGGCCAGTCAAGCACACCAACACCATGGTCATTAAAACAAAAATAAAAAACAACTTTTTTTGGTCAATTTGGTCAACAGTGTGGGCAGGTGCCAATCCTGCTGGAAAATGAAATCAGCAAAAAGCTGGTCAGCAGAAGGAAGCAATGACGTGCTCCAAAATTTCTTGGTAAACAGGTGCAATGACGTTGGTTTTCATCCAAAAAACTCACATAGAACCAACAACCAGCAGATGACATTGCCCGATCTGCACCCCAAATCATCACAGACTGTGGAAACTTAACCACTGGACTTCAGCAACTTGGGCTATGAGCTTCTCCACCCTCCTCCAGACTCTAGGACCTTGGTTTCCAAATGAAATACAAAACTTGCTCTCATCTGTAAAGAGGACTTTGGACCACTGGGCAATATTCCAGTTCTTTTTTCTCCTTAGCCCAGGTAAGACGCTTCTGATGTTTTCTGTGGTTCAGGAGTGGCTTAACAAGTGAATAAACGACAACTGTAGCCAAATTCCTTGACACGTCTGTGTGTGGTGGCTTCTTGATGCCTTGACCCCAGCTTCAGTCCGTTCCTTGTGAAGTTCACTAAAATTCTTGTATCGATTTTGCTTGACAATCCACTTAAGGCTGCGGTTCTCTCGGTTGGTTCACTCTTTGTTCATCTTTTTCTTCCACACTTTTTCCTTCCACTCATCTTTCTGTTAACATGCTTGGATACAGTGCTCTGTGAACAGCCAGCTTCTTTGGTTATGAATGTTTGTGGCTTACCCTCCTTTGTGAAGGGTGTCAATGATTGTCTTCTGGACAACTGTCAGATCAGCAGTCTTCCCATGATTGTGTAGCCTAGTGAACCAAACTGAGAGACCATTTTGAAGGCTCAGGAAACCTTTGGCGGTGTTTTGAGTTGATTAGCTGATTGGCCTGTCACCATATTCTAATTTGTTGAGATTGTGAATTGGTGGGTTTTTGTTTAAATGTGAGCCAAAATCCATTCACAATTAAAAGAACTAAAGACTTAAACTACTTCAATCTTGTCATTCAATTTATTAATACCACCCATTTTCATCCATCATTTCATCCACAAGTTGAGTTGAAATACTGAAATAAATGACCTTTTCTTCCACACAATTCTATTTTAATTGAGATGCCACTGTAAGTTAAGTTAACTATATTAAATTATATATAAAAAGCATACATAAGCATTTTTGCCGTCTACAATTTAGATTGCCTGGAATTTTGAGTTTTAATAGACTTATAAATCAACATGCGTGCACTCTGTTTGTGATTTGGTGATATAGCCTACTTGATAGTCACATCGCACATCATTACAACAACACTTACCATATTATCGCAGACGATGCTGTATATCGTACACCCCAGACTTGACTTGAGTGGAAAATGAATCATCCGCTGTTGTGCGCGCACTTGTTTGCACACGAGCAATGTCTAACCTGGAGATGCCAGCCCACTGATTCGTCAAACACTGCTGTCCTGCTGTCAGTGTTCGTACTGATTCCTGTTCTATTATTTTTTAGAAGTAACGAATAGCTCGGGGAAATGGTATCGAGAAAAGTATACATTTTAATTGTTGTAATTTAGGTGGAGGTAAAAAGTAAAAAGTTGGCTGAGAATATAAAAAAATAAAACTCAGTAAAGTACAGAGTACTCACAACATTACTTAGTCCTGTACGAATTATTATATTACTTCCGCCTTACATTACAAATCCACTGGCAATTGAAGCATTTTTATTATATAAATCAAGCGTAGTGGGGTCTCGGCAGGTCACATTAGATCAAGGCGCGCATCAAGCTTGTACCTCATCCTGATCCCCCATTCCTACCTATGGGAATCGGACAACCCGTATCTAATCATTCCATACAGGGTCTATAAGGTCCCTCAGTATTAATCCACAGTTTTTTCCCCCCGCATTGCTCAATAGCTAATTACCCTCCTCCATCCCCAACTCCTCCTCTGTCAGTTGGGATTCAGCCTTCTGATTCTCCTTGAATCAGACTAATTCTAAAATGTGTACATAAATTATTGAACTTTAACGATATCTGAAATACATTTATGTTGATTCTGTTCTGTTTACCCTGGGGGGTTATTGCTGCTGTCCTCCTCCTTATCTTCATCCATGCTTGCTAGGCGGCTGCCAATCCAAACTGTATGCTAATTGTCAATCATCTTTGACGATAGTGGTCCTGAAAGAAATATACATAAATATACATGAAGTGATTCATATGTTTTACTTGGACATATAAAAACACTGTGATTCATTTGTTTTACTAAACGTACAGTATACACTGTACATATTAAATGTTTTGTATTATATTACCTATTTTGTAGAACAATTACAAATATTGTCTTTTTAAATGTACATATATGAGAGAAAGTGTTATATAGACTTATAGTTACATATTAAATTATTTTACATAAATACATTTTACCCCCACCCGTATAGCAGCACACACACACACACACATGCGAGATTTATCTGTAAACACGCCCCCAAAATTGCAAAGCATGCTGGGTACTGGGCGGGGCTACAGTAAGAAACTGATTAGTGTATTTGTTTTGCTATTTGGAACATTTCTTGAGCCTTTTTTCAAACCTGCGGTGTGATTGTTCAACGTCAATATAGATTGGGTTTCATGATGGTTTAAATAGCCTACATATCAGCCTAAATATCAACTGCTAACATTTATACAGTTCATAGTCAGATTTTACACCAAGCTGATAAATAAGCGATTACGTTTGGACTTTTCCTGAAAGAAAACAAATCTGGTGTTGTCCAAACCTTTCTTCATAGGGAAGCCTGTTTCGCTCGCCAGTAACTACAGTTCAGAGCACTGTCCAATAGATTAATTTTTGATTAATGCTAGAAAGGACAAAACATCCACACATTTCTCCAGACGGCTAATTTGCTGCCCACTGCTTCTGGCTTCCCTTTTCTTTCCTCTCTCTCCATCCATTTCATAAGAGATTGCAAAGATAAATTACTTGAAGTACATTGTTAACTTCTGCTGCTTATTTGAACATTATTGGCTTGTTTAGAGTTTAATGAGAGTAAATATAAGCTCCGCATACAGAAACACTTATGAAGAGGCATGACGGTTCTCCTCACCTCCAGGCTGTGGAGTAGATGTAATCCAACGCTAACAATTAAAAAATTTTTCTATTAAATAGGTAACTACTTCGTTTCATCAGCGCACCTCTTGTCTAACAGGGACCTCCTGAGAGATTAGAGTCAGGGCTGTTACTGATACCCCGCGTTCCACGTCACAAAACACTCACCGGCACTGAACAGAACAAGTAGAGCTCTCAACTCCTCAACTTCAATTATGCGATTTATTGGCTACTCATAAATTTATAATGGTGCCGTAATTATGTTGATTACTATTTTTTTAATTTTAAATGAAAATCAATTTATTTGGGGGGACACACTTTTACGTAGTCTTTTCTCGCCACCTATGTCTAAGTCAAATGTAGATCTCCCCCCCCCCACCCCACCCTTCTTGTCTACTCAACACACTATTCATGTTTTCTAAAAGTTTATTGTAAACATTATTTATTTTATGTTGCTGCGGCGATCAACTTGAAGTGATTTTTGAAGCTGTAAAGAGCCCCAGAAAATGTTAGGCGTTTATAGCGATAAATATGCGTTTACAAATTTTTTTTTCTTTTTTTCTTCTCTGATAACATGATGAATTTTGGGAGATAAATATATACATGGTTCACCCCCAACAAACTCATCAAACGCTCTCTAAATGCTAAAGCCCCTCTCATCCACTAAAATAACCTGCATATGTAGTAAGAAATGTCAAAGCACAAAACAGATTATTACCTGCTAATTAATATATAATTCGTCATCCACACTACTATTGGCTTTTGTTTCTTTTTCTTTCAATTTCAGTTGGTTCTTTGTAATCATATCGTCTACAGTGGAGTATGAAGGCTATTCAATTAATATCCTCCTGCCGCATACTGTACTAGGTTGCATCCTGCATACCTGCATGCTCTTCATGTTTGTGACATTTGGAGTCGTCTGATCCCAACTAATAAATATAGCGAGCTGAAAACTTGAACATGCTCTTTGACTCAGCCTAATTGTTTATTTCAACAATTTGTAAATCTTTATATAGGGTTCGACCCTAAAAATAACATATACAGTTATATCACTATAGAATTATTATATAAGTAGTATATATAATCTTTTAATATAAGATATAACTCTAATAGTATATAATCACAATAACCAATATAAAAGCACAGCTTAAAAATGCTGATCACTGACGCGGCAACACGAGCAGTGGCGCTCCCCCTGGGTGTGGCCAGGTGCACACCACTATCGACCCTGTGTGTGCTCCCCCTGTCCTGGCCCCACAAGTTCTGTGGGGTAACGGGTGGCCTATGCGCCCCCCACCCAACTCTGGGTGTGGCGGGTGGCGACTCCAGTACGCGCGGCTAAGGTCTAAGTCTCCCGCCCCCCGAACCATGTGTCTCTCTCGTCTAGGGGGACGGTAGCTGTCGCGCGCGCACCACGCCCGGCCGGGCGAGCGCATGTCATCGGTAAATTTTCCAACTTCTCATGGGGTCAGTCCCCCAGGAAGATCCAGTATATACATACATTTATATAGGGACATTTTAGTTATATAGATATATTTTACCTTTGCTTGAACCCTCTTCGCCATCTTCGTATGATGATCTGTGAACTATGATTGATGTTACTTTCACCATCACTGATGTGATATGAAAGTATCCAGATCATATCCTTCCCATGATTCCTTTAGCATCCTTCATTTGCCTGCCGATCCTAAAAAGACAAAAAATAATGCACTATAAATATAACATACAACATACAAACAGAGTCAAAGTACATGCACGCTATTAGATTTTTGCTGACATTTGTCTGCACGTGGTGGCTCTAGATAAAGACTGTATGAGGTTAAATCCACTGAGTGCCGTGTAATTAATGAACACTTGGTGATTAGTTCAGGAGGAAATTTGGAAGAGGAAACTGAATTCCTGATGTACTGCTATCCACTTCCACATATGACAAATATGAGCTTGGCAGATCAGCAGAAACTCATTTTCTAGTACTATTCCTTTGCATTAGTCTTATTTTTTTCTATTCTGAAAAATTGTGTCCATTTGGCCTTTGGCTATGGTGAACTTACTATGTTCACCCATTATATTAGACGTGGGAATGAGATGCGGAAATATTCATTTCTGAGTGAAATTAAACCATCATTGATCATGATGAGGGAAAGCGATCGCTTTTAATTCTTACTTTAATTACGGTCAGGATGTAAATGTATCAATGTATTGTGCTTTTTCAGTTCAGCGGACCCTGTGCTCTGTCAGGTGTATGAAACGCCTCTGGACTGCGACGGAGAAATATATTGCTTAGCCCAAGCCAACATGAGAAGCTTTTACAGGTACAAATGCTATTTTAAGGGTTATGAATCTGAGAGTGTGTGTGCTCACAGAAGGAGTCAGTCTTGTTAACACATCGTGATTTCACACCTAACCACCACCATCCTTTCAGTGAGTGAGACGTGTGTGTGTGTGGGTGTGTTCCCAAGAGCAAAATACACAAATGTATTTGATGCAGTTGAGTCACAAATATCTCTTAAATGTTATGAATATGAAGTGCTTATGACCTCTTGATTCTTCTCGGATCATTGCATACTTGTCTGATGCATAACTTAACAAAAAAAAAAAACAAAAACAAACGTTTTTATTACGTTTCTTCTAAGCAATATCTGCCAATGTTTATTCCTATTAATAGTCTTAATTTGGAAAAAGTGAGATTTGAGGAAATTTTATAAAAGTCAAAACATTCATTGTATAGTTGCAGTGAGTTATATAATTTGTTAAATAAATGATTATAAAATGTCCGCCCCTTAATAATTAACAGTGTTAGTTAAGTATCATTGAGATACTATTGTAGTTTTTATTAATATTTTGAATCAGTTTTTATTTTTATATTTTCTATTTTCATTTTAACTTTAATTTGGCTGTGTTTTAGTCCTTTTTAGTAGTTTTTGTTTTAAGTTTGAGTTATTTTAGTACATCAAGTTCAAGTAAATAAATGAGAAATGGTTTAAAAAATTATATTTATTGTATTTCAGGTAACAAAACTGTTTTTTAATGGTTTTAATTCTATTTTAGTTAACTATAATAGCCCTGATAATGAACAAAATGTATTAATATATAAATATTCTTGATTTCTCTTATTTTTAAATTAAAAAATAGTTTTAGTGTGTTTTGGTCAGTTTCACTGGTTGTTTTATAGCCTTTTTGATGTATGTATTTAAGTGATCATACATCAATTTGTGTTTTATTTCTCTGTTATTCTTCTAAATCCTTTGTGTGTGTCTGTACTTCTCTCCTACACAACCCTGACATTGTAAGACTAATTTAATGTATCAATTATCCTTATGCTAATTAGGGTACAGTTTCCCAAGGTTAGCATCACAGATGGCAACAAAACCTCACATGCATCTCGTCTTCTTTTACTCTCTGTCAAACTGTCTCACAAAGCCTGTAAGAACTGAGAAACAATATTTGCATACTTTTGTCCACCTCTCAATCCTCATTCCATCGCTACACCCCTGGTGTAGTGGTGTACCCACCACCACACCACCACCCACCACCCCACCAACCACCCCCTCCGACGCACACACACAACGAACACACAACAACAGTCTTTTCTTTTCCATTGTGCTGTTGGCTACTTATGGTCATGTCTCAATTCCTGCAACCGTCCATGCTCAGCAGTCAAAACGGTTGCAGGCTTGAGAAAGTCGATGTCATGATTAGGTTTATCTCTCGTCTCAATGTCAACGTCCGCCGGCCTGTGAGGGTTCACGACACGAGATGTACAAACATGAAGTTTTATCATAAAAACTCTCCATTTTCAGAGCATATATGGATCAGAATAGTTTTAAATCAAATACTTTAACAAATAAACTGGATATGTATATTGAAAATATACATATATTAAAGAACATAAAAAAATATACATTTACTTTAATTAAAATAATTGTAAATATATATTTTTAGTATGCTTTTTTAAAAAGACATAAAAATTAAAATAATATATTAAATAGATATATATAATAATATATGAGGCACTAGGCAGCAATTTTAATTTATTTTTCTTGTCTTTTTAAAAAATACCAGTGGTTATTTGGTTTAAGTAAAAACTGGTTTTCAATATTAAGTATTTGAATCACATAAAAATCTAAATTCATTCCATTTACTTTTATAACGTTTCCAGTCTTGGAGCCTAGGAAAATTCCAGTTAAGTAATTACCTTTTTTTTTTTTAATTCACATCACAAATCATTATGTTTCTGGTCTTATTGCAAATGATTCATAATCGCATATTATTCTAAAGAAGAGAGGTGTTTGTTTTCATAAACTAAAAACTGACTTTTAAAGTGATTCAGCAGTTCATGTTATTGTAAAGGAATAAAGTTTTTTTTCATAATTGTTTTATATTTTTTCGTTTCAACAATCACATCATTTTTTTCAAATTAACCAATATCACAGGCACTTTTCACAATCCAATCAAATGCGATGTCTTGGGTATGATGGCCCTGACACGGCCTTATGTAGTCGTTTACATTGTGTAAATGCAGGAATTTGTGAGACCCCTATAGCTCCCAGTTCCCTTTCTCTGAGCCCTGTCCTGGTTTAATGGCCCGGGGAGGCGGACGCTAGTTCCTCTTTTCCCATTTCACACACTGGTCGAATTTTACCCCCACAAGAACGATGAGTTTTCAACCCAGTGTGCTTTCTGAGATAACAGAGATACTACTGACTGAAGCAATGGCACGAAAGAGTGTCCATTTTCCTACCCACAAAATAGTAGATAAATGGTTCACAGCGCTCAGATATTTCCCAGATTCTAAAACGAACAAAAGACCTCCATTTTCAGCACATACATACTCATTAAACACACATATAGAGGCCATGTCATGACTTAAGGAGGGATTTAATGCCTGCCATGTCTTACTATTATGTAAAATTAGGTGGGGGAGAGAACAGGAAGATGAAAGGGTTTGGGGGGAAATTATCCTTGCGCCAAAACTCATCCGCTGTCTAATTACAGTAACATGCTTTCTTCATGGGAGAGTGCTACATGAACCTCACTCTCTCTCTCTATAGAATAGGAACTACTGCATATGTGTGCCAAGGCTGGCACCCAGATTTGTCCATCCAGAAGTATGAATCCATAATTCTCTAAATCAGGAGGTCACACACACACAAGAAACACCATTAAAAAACCTCATGTGTAAATAAAAAAAATTAATTACAGGAAATAGGCTAAAAAACAGTAGCCAACTTTATCTATGACATTTCCACTCAATTTAAATATTTACTGTTTTGTTAATAGTCATCATTTTGTCATAGGAGCCTTTAGCTTGAATATTTGCATTATGTTTCATATTACCATAACTAACATGAAATATGAAAAATATGAAGTATCTTGAAAGTTATGAAAAAATCCTGAGGTAATACCACTCTTTTTTCTGCTCTCAAAATGCTGCAGGTAAAAAGAGTGTGTTTATCTATTGTTTTTACAGTTAGCTATGTTGGAAAACAGTATTTTCCCCTGTAGTCTTACAGACGTTTTAATTTTGTACCAACCATAGCATGTTAAATAAACTGAAATTCAAATATAAATTTCATGTTGATGTAAAACAACCGCCATTTGTAGGCTACACCTGTGCTGGCACAACATGCCATATTTACGCACAAATTTATGTAACGTCATAGTACCCTCTATTAGTTTATGTAATGTGGCCCTCTAGCGCTCGAAATATAAAACCGCAAGTTACTTGCGGAGAAACATTGCTTAAAGGGGTCATATGATGCGATTTCAAGTTTTCCTTTCTCTTTGGAGTGTTACAAGCTGATTGTGCATAGATAAGATCCCTGAAGTTGCAAAGACTAAAGTCTCAAAACCAAAGAGATATTCTTTATCAAAGTTAAGACTCTGCCACGCCCCCCTAAAACGGCTTGTTCTAACACGCCCCCACATATCTACCTCACTATGTGGAAATATTTGCATAATGCCGCCCAAATGTGCACGCAAAGAAAGAAGGCGTGGTTTCAGTAACCGCAGTTAGTGTTGAAGCAGCATGTCAGGGAGACACTGAGTGTTTCTAGGCGAAAGCAAAATCACTCTATTTGGCCTTCCGAAAGTAGATGCAATAGGAATCTTTAAGATTACTTACAACAGAACAGCAATGCATTTAAATGGACGACCGTTTCGTGAACCTAGGAAAAGAGGTAATTCTGACTTTGCCATGACAATCTGGCGCTTCTGAATTCAGCTACTCTGTTTTGTTATTAGTTACGTTAAGTATTGCTATTGACTTTCAAGCAGAGTTTTGCGCATCTTGGTGTGTGTGTGTGTGGTGTGTGTGTGTGTTTTGGTGTGTTTGTGTGTGTTGTGTGTGTGTGTGTGTGTGTGTGTTGTGTGTGTGTGCGTGTGTGTGTGTGAGAGAGAGAAGAGGGAAGAGCGAGAGGAGAGTGTCTTAGAACTCTAAGAGTTCTAAGACAGGGAGTCAGCTGTCTTAACCGTGGCTTGTGTACTGCAAACACATACCAGCTTCATCACTGTGTCTGTCACACGCCTCTGTTCCCCTTTCGGGCTCTGTCTTTACATTATTTTGAAAGATGAAGCTCGCGATAATGGAAAGGGGCGTTACATTTCCGACAAGTGCTTGCAGAGCAGACTGCGCTTGTCGGAAGGAGGGACTTTTGTTTGAAAACGAAGCGTTTGAGAGAGGTGGGGCCTAGAGGACCTACAATAATGTACAGTATTTTGAAAAATTATGTTTTTTTTTTTTGAACATTAAAGCATGTCACCATATTCTGTTAAACCAAATACACAAAATAATGATCTTTAAAAAGGCATCATATGACCCCTTTAAGAAATTGCGTGTACGTGCTTCTGCGTGTGTAGGTACCTGTGTACCGTTAGTTACAGGTGATATAACTAGCCTATATATAACAACCGGACCTTTTTTCTTTTTGGTCAGATGGAAGCAGATGGAAGTAGGCAATTTCCCGGCAAATCTGACCTGACGTCTATAAAAAATGATTAGGCCTTTAGGCTTATTGTAGGCTTACCATGATCAATCAGGGTGAGGCAAAAACACCGTTTGGTAGACATATTTTTAGTGTACTCGCTCATCAATTACATTTTGTTCATTTCCAACAAAAAACGTTTTTTATTCATTTACGGACATGATGTAAACAAGCACGGGCGATGCCAGAACTAGTAAAATTCGCGACCCTGACCTTTCTAAATATTAGGTTTATTGTAGGCTTTTACCATAATGAATCGGGAGCAAAAAACACCGCTTGAGATACATTTTTTAGTGTACTTTGTTCATTTCTGACAAAAAAAAAAAAACAACCCGGTGAAAAGCTCTAAAATGTTTAATTAGCAGTTTATTGTGGTTTTATTATTGATACATTTTATAATTTATTGAATATACAATATTTTAAAGTTTTAAAAAAATATATTATTATTACATTAAGAGCCCCACACAGTTTATTGCTTTAATAAGCATTTTCACCAGCAACAAAATTAAAATAGGATGTTTTTCGCGCAGACACCATTTGGATTTTATTGATATTGGTTACAGATCACCATAACTCCCTTTCTAATTGATTTTCATGTCATTCTCTCCTGTTGTGAACATCCCCCCCTCCCCCCTCCAACAAGAGCCTTCCGTGAGATTTTGGTGTGAAGATGTCATGACAAGCTTGGCCTTTCTCTCTTTCCTGCGGCTTGTGCGGCCCATGGCCAAAAGGTTTTGTGGCAGAGGGACTGTGAGAGTCCTGTTCCTCTCCCCCTCTGCTCGGCTTTACCCCTCTGGTTCCCATCCGCTTCCGAAGCTCTTAACAGCCCGAGCCGAGAGCTCGTAACCCCCAGCACACCCTAATGAGAGATCCGGGGACAATGCTGGCATTGTTTGGTACCTCAGCCCAAGAACAATGGATGTTTACCCAAGCAGTTGTCCGACCCAAACTCTACCGTTGATTACTGTTGGGTCTCCTGATTAACTCTGCTCCTCGCCCCAGCACAATGGACCCTTTGACTGGGCCATCGTAAGCCCCCTCCAATTTGTCCTCCCCTCCTTCACTTTTTCTCTCCATCGACACTCTTAACACAGAACTCCATCATGGGACCCGAGAGAGAGCAGCGTCTCTCGTAAGGCTGAAATATCGCTGCTTAATCGCCACTCACTTCAACAGAGAGACACTGATAAGTGAGGAATGAAAACTGTCTGGAAAAAGACCAGTAGGGACTCCAACTTAAGTATTGTAAAAAAAAATTTTTTAAAAAGCATCTCAAAATTATTTTAGCATTCAAATAAGGCCTTTGTACTTCAAACATCCTTTGCACATACTGTAACATTTTAATTGTGGAGTGTAAAAGGTTTTCTGAGACTATCAAGTGAAAAATGCTTCTTAGTTATCTAATATATGTTTAGCAGAGTGTTTAAAAGCTGAAAATGGCTTGACCCGTCACATTTGCGTGTTTGTTTACACATTGCATTACTTCTTATAAAATTTTACACAAATATATTACCAACGCAATGACAACTATGCATTAATATGCTCGGTAGTCATCATTTTTCTTGCTAATATGAGCAGCCTAATATAAGGAAGTACTACATATCTATCAATTTAACAAAGGTTTGACTACGTCCTCATGCATTAAATATAGTTCAGACCCTTTCAGTGATCATATAAGCTTGTAAAACTGCTGTTTGCCAATGCAAAAGATATGCTGCATTGCCATATAAATCATTCAAGTGCATGGCATTTAAATGCATGATACCGTTCAAAAGTTTGGGGTCAGTAAGATTTATATATACAGTAAAAATAGTAAAATTGTGGAATATTATTATTTTTTTAATTCTTCCAATTTTTTAAAGTCCCATGATTCTTCAGAAATCATTCTAATATGCTGATTTGCTGCATTTTTATCATTATCAGTGTTGAACAAGTTGTTCTGCTTTACTTTATTTTGATACATTTTTTTTTTTTCAGAATTCTTAATATAGACAGTTTAAAAGAACAGCATTTATTTGATATAAAATGTGTAGCATTATAAATTTCTTTTAATGCATCCTTGCTGAATAAAATATTTTTTTAATATTTTTTTTATTACTGACCCAATACTTTTGAAAAAGTATATTTGAATACTGAATTCCGTAGCATACATTACAACAATGGAAATTGCTGTGGAAGTTTATATCATCAAATCTAACAAGACATG
Organism: Sinocyclocheilus anophthalmus; assembly: GCA_018155175.1. Lineage (NCBI taxonomy): Eukaryota > Metazoa > Chordata > Actinopteri > Cypriniformes > Cyprinidae > Sinocyclocheilus > Sinocyclocheilus anophthalmus. The sequence goes on along the minus strand of JADLZN010010655.1, from coordinate 198,557 downwards.
TTATAGCTATACTATAGCAAAACATACACAAAATGGTTTCCAATTCGCTTACACTTGTACATATATTCATGCAGCCATGTGTTATCAATGATTTTGATTCAAACTTTCACACAACACATTTCAGATGTAAATCCCTGTGTAAAATGGGTTTAAAGTAATCCTGGAATTATAGAGCATGCAAATGTAAGTCCAGCTTCACATACTCCTCCTCCACATCATCACTCCACATACCGTATGAAACAGCCTTCAAACTTTGTGCAAAATGCATTTAACACAGAGCAAAATAAAACATGAGATCTGTTGGGCTAAAACTCAATGCATCTAAAACAGTTTCAGTTTAATTTCTCATGCATATTGCATGATATCAGCTTATCAATCTACTCAAAACAACACTGCAATTCATTAATGTGTCAATTGATTAACAATAGCACTGAAAACATTCACTATGAACTGAATTAAAAAAATAAAAAAACATTTATTTCAGAGCCTGGTTCTGTTGCCTTTAAAATAACGTGCCGCTCTCCAGTGTGTGTTTCTAGGCGCGTCAGCACGCGACATGCGCCCACACACACAGACACACACACACTGCGCTGAATGTCCTGCATTCGGCCCATCTGCCCAGCAGAGCGCTCGCATCCATGCTCCATATTCGGTGTGATTAGGCCCACGCAGATTAATAAATTCATTAAGATGTTGCTGTCATATAACGGGCCATTCACACGCTCTCCGGACACACCGTGTGTCTGCGCGATCCCACGGCATAGACATGCAAGATGTTATGTCGACAACGCTTAAAGAACTTGGAGGCGTCTGTTCTGACGCTGGCCTGTGTACCCTCTCGCATATTGTGTCTGAGAGAGCAGCACCTCGTCTGGGGTAAGAAACCCACTTTTTAATGTGCCAGAGGACAGCATGACGCTAAACATATAGAACCTGCTGCCTAAACAAAACATTGCCTCTTATTTTAAAACAAAACTCTGGTCTAGAATTAATTGTTTCTTTTGTTTTTAAATAAATCATACAAATAAAAATATTAATAAAAAAAAATAAGAATTAAAAATCATGTTATTTCATAACATTTGAGAGACTGTTATAGTTTTGAATTCATATTTGATATTAATTGAATATTTTTCAATTTATTATAAAAAAATATTGAATATTTTTAGATTTTCTATTTTTTACTTTCATTTTAGTTAAAGTTTTAGTAATTTGTTGTGTTTTGTCTATTATGTAATTTTTATTTCAGTTTTAGTTTTAGTTTTTTTAGTACATCAAGTTAAATTAAATAAAAATGAGAAATGTTGCCTGGCAACTAGCAACTAATAAAGTTCTTATATTGATTTATTTCAGTTAAAGGTTTAGGTAAATTTTATTGTGTTTTTTGTCCTGTATATTCTTATTAATTTGTATTTCAGTTTTTAGTTCTATTATTTTAGTACCTCCAAGTTAACTAAATTAAAATCAGACATGTTGCCTTGGCAACTAGTTTAAATAAAAAGTTCTTTATTATCTTATTTCTGTCAATATTTATTTATTAGTAATTATTATTATTGAATTTTTTTTAGTTTAGTTTCAGTTTTAGTTTAACTAATAAATGAGCTACTTTTGGTAAAAATTGTTATAATTGTGGGCTAATTTAAAGAAAAAAACATTCACATACACAAGCTGTCCAGAAAATATAATTTATATCAGGGTTATTATAGTTAACAATCCTAATATAAATATATACATTTTCTTGTACAGCTTGTGTGGGTAATTTTTTCTTTAAATTAGCAAAATATTTTTCCACAAAGATGGATAATTTAATGTTTCTTCCTTGTTCTGTATTTTTCTTTTTTTTCCCATAAAAACATTAGCGCATAGGAAAAGACACCTGTTTTTCTTTTTTGTTCTCTTTTCTGGTCCATTCAAAGCATTTTGTCTCCTGCTTAACCCAGCACTTTAAGTACACAGTGAGGGGGATGATTGCATCACAAAGGAAAGCACCAAGTCCATACCCCTATTTTGGCTTTGCAATTTGCATGCATTTGCATGAGTTTATTATGCACATGCCTTTTGTTCCCTGGGTGAAACCTGGAAAAAAAAAAAAAAAAAGATGAAGCCTGTGCAAATCCACCTCACACACAAAAATATACATTTACGGTTGGATAGGAAGATTTTGATGAAAGCTGGACTGCTAATATTTACACAGCTGTGCATGTTTAGCAACAATCAATAAATTAGCTGCAGAAAAAATATGAATTTATTTATTTGTGGATTGTTTTGTTGTTGCTTATTGATATTTGCATGCCGTTTTATTCTATTATTAACCCTATTTCTGTGCAAACACACACACACACACACACACACAAACGCTTTCAGCTTCATGCAGACCCACCGTTTCGTAACTATAATCTAAATATCACATCATTAGCGTCTGCTATCACAGAGAACGTCAATGGGAGTCTAATGTAACAGTCCAATTCAACCGACTTGATTTGAAGAAATAGGTCATGGGTTTAATGTTGCCTTTGGCCTGGTTTTCTAAACCACCCTGATTCAGACACACACACACACACACACAACACATAGTGATTGCTGAGTCTTCTGGCTCGATAAACATTTCTTCTAACCAAAGTCATTTTTGCAGTGCAACAAAATCTTTTTTCGAACACATCATTGGCATTAACACTGCACCATATCATTAAAATAATAATTTCAGCCAATGAGCTTGTGTCTCCCACCTTTAACCCCTACTCAACCACTCTTTCCACGTTATGTTTATTTTTCCACTCATGTTTTTGGTCATTTGCATGCATATCTTTGTGCTTTTGGATTTGTATGCACTGGGAAAACAAATCTCAGATGTGCTACGAGCATGTTGAGCAATCGCGCACATGTGCATGCGTCTATGAATGGTCCGCAGAGGATGTTCACATCCCTTTTTCTGGCCTCTGGCTCTCCACTCACCTCATGTTGCATCAGCCTCATGAGGCAGCACTGCCTCCACTTCCTCCTGCGGGCGACTCCGAGCTCCAGCTGCCTCTAACACACACAGAGAAACACAGAGATTTCACATAACACCCACAATAAAGGCACTTACTATTCTGTTAGCTTTACTACATAATGGTGAGCTCAGTATCTCATATTTAGAGGTACAGATATAATGTCTAGATTTACATTTGCCATACATTTTTATCCAAAGCAACTTAAATTGGATTCAAACAACACATTCTGTCAGTTTATGTATTCCTGGGGAATCGAACCCATGACCTACTGGTTGGGCTACATTTTTATTTACGCCATACAGGCTATTTTTAATGCCAATTTATGCAATCACTTTGAATGGACATTATTTGATTGCAGTTGAAAAGAAAGAACAAAGGCCACTAGCTAAATCTATTCACACTGATGTGACTCTAAAAGTGATCTCTGGTATCTGTACTATGAAATGTTGAACATGTTTAAAATGTGCACATGGAAAGTTTGTGCACTGTTCTGATATTTATGCACTTAAAATGAATTTAGGCTGAAATATAAAACAAATTTTTAAGCTAAAGAACTCATACTTGTTTTCACTTTAGAAAAGCAGAACTACAACGTCTTCATCCATGTGGTCTCCATCGAGACTCTGTATAATGGTGAGCTGAATGTCACATATTAAGAAGTACATATAATGTCTAGATTTGCATTTTCCATACATTTTTATCCAAACCAACTTAAATTGCATTTAAACAATAAATTTTTTTCAGTTCATGCACACCTGGGGAATCAAACCCATGACCTACTGGTCGAGCTACATGTTATTTACACCACACCAGGCAACTTTTAATGCCATTTTATGCAATAACTTTTAATGTATAGTATTTAATTGTAGTCAGAAAGGAAAATTAAAATCTGTTCACGCTCAAGCCACTGATGTGACTCTAAAAGTGATCAAAAGTCCTCTGTTTTTTATAGTGCATGAGTATCAATGGCACCTATTGTTGCATGAATATCTTAAATGTGTAAATTATTAACAGCGTTTCTCATGTCTGTCATCTATCTGAACCTGTTCTGTTCATATTTTATGCATGCCATTGATGTGAAAAGTGATCAAAATTCCTCTCTTTGGTATCACCGTGCTATGAAATGTTAAACATGTTTGAAATGTGTGCACTGTTGTGATATTTATGCATTTAAAATGCATTTAGGGTGAAATATAAAACAAGTGTTTAAGCTAAAGAAGCCATAAAACACATTTGTTGAAAAGCAGAACTACGCCTTCATTCATATAGATGAACGACTTTTTAAGTGGTTTATACATGCAACAAGACTCTATATAATGGTGAGTTCAATGACTCGTATTCAGAGGTACAGTACATATAATATCTCATTTACATATAATGTCTAAATTTACATTTGTCATACATTTTTATCCAAAGCAACTTGGATTCAAACAACACATTTTATCAGTTCATATTGTCGAACTTATGACCTTCTGTTTGAGCGTCATTTTATTTATGCCGTACCAGGCAAATTTGAATGGAATTTTATGCAATAACTGTTAATGAACAGTATTTCATTGTAGTCTAAAAGAAAGAATACAGGCCACAAGCAAAATCTGTTCATGCTTAAAATTTGTTTCACAAGTGCACAAGTATCAACGGCACCTATTATTGCATGAATATCTTAAATCTGAATGAATTATTAACAGCGTTTCTCATGTCTGCCATCTATCTGTACTTCTTCTGTTCATATTTCATGCATGCTACTGATGTGACTCCAAAAGTAATCAAAATTCCTCTCTTTCGTTTCACAGTACTATGAAAATGTTTAAAATGTGTGCACTGTTCTGATATGCATGCAAATATCAAAGTAAGGTGCAAGAAAATAGAAGTCATAAAACACATTGCTTTTCAAGGTAGAAAAGCCGAACTATCTTCATCCATATGGTCTTTTTAAGCGGTTTATACTGTACATGTGACGTCGACTCAAAACACAAGATGCCAAACATTCATCAAAAGCAGCTCTGCTGAGAATCTCCAGGCATTGTGATTACCACCAATCATACGCGGGAGCTCAGGGTGCTAAATCAATGAAAATGGTGCTAATTAGAAAATTGGTATTCATGGTAACGGGCAGCCATTGTGCTGTGACATATGCAAAGTGCGCGACGTATGTGTGTGTGTGTGTGTGTGTGTGTGTGCCAGCAGACATTTTGGGATTGCCCTCTCAGTCTCCACTGCCAAAGCCATAAGATGGTGGCAAACAGGAGGCATCGCTTCCACAATGGACAATGACGTGTTTGGAGATGCCCATGAACCGCTTACAGTTAATCAAGGGAAGTACTGTATGTAATATCATTTTCAGATTACGTCTTTTCAACATCACACAAATCAGTGCTTTTATTGCTTTTCCTGCAGTCGAAAAAAAAAGCTTTATTTTAATATTTGATTATCAAATTAATTTTGGTTTTGTCAGAATACAGAAATGCATCTTGATAGTTTTGTAATATTTTTATAATCCAAAGAATTCATCGGCGAACAAATAATGCCGACACAGATGGGGGGGGGGGGGGGGGTTCATAAAACACCTTAATTCTCGTTTTATTGGTTCTTCGCCTAGTCAATGCTCGTGTGATTTTGCGCACTCAAATGAAGGAAAAGTGGCTCCTCGTGTCTCTCCATCAAAATCCCAGAGTCTTGCAGCAAATTAGCAGTATATATAAGTCATTTGCAGACTGCGCTATCAGCTGTTGTCGAAAATATTAGAAGATTTGTTATAAATCAGAGATTGAAACACAATCACAGGATATCAGTATTGGGAATTTCTCAGTATATTTGTAGCCCATTCATTCAAGAAAATCAGCTTGTTTTAGCTGTGAAATACAGCTGAACTTAATAACAACTGCTATGGATCAGTATTAATATCCTTCAGTGTTGATGACAGATTATGTTCTCATTATAAATTGCTCTCAGAAGATCTAAGATAGTAATATATCTGTGACTAAAGCACAGTAACACAAGGTGATTCTCATTACACTTATTGCAGCTATAGACACACTGGCACCTCCAGCTCATACAGTCAGCTGGCCTCATCATCTCCATGGAAACCCCAATCAGCTCAAGAGCTCATCACACATGACAGATTAGCCAAAAGTGGGCGGGCACATCATAACTGCAGGATGATTAGCAGATATTCTTGTGATCTCTCTCTCTCTCTCTTTTACTAATAAATGATTTATGGTTTCTTTATTTAGCTCAGGTGTTGATATATCCAGGTGGATGCGGCACACTTGGTGGTGGTTGAGGAGAGACCCCCCAACATGATTGTAAAAGCGCTTTGGTTGTACAGCAATACACAATAAAGCGCTATATAAATGCATCATTCATTCATTCATTCAAATAAAAAGTGCTATAATTTTGGTGATTATATTACATTTTTTCAGTGAAATATTATTTAACAAGTCATTTGATGTCCTCCTCACCCCAAAACAATGAATAATGATAAATAAATAAAATATGATAACACTTTACAATAAGGTTCCATTAGTTAATGCTAGTTAATGTATTAACTAGCATGAACAAACAATGAACAATACATTTATTACAGTATTTATTAATCTTTGTTAATGTTTGGGGGGGGGGGGGGAACGTTATATGAAAATATCAGTCGTTCACTTGTTAGTTGCATGTAATTTCCACAGTTGCATTAACTAATGTTAACCAGGCACAATCATTTTGATATTAAATAATGCATTAGTAAAATGTTCAAATTAACATTAGCTATGGGGGGGGGGGGGGGATTAATAAATGCTGTAGAAGTATTGTACATGCATAGTTCATGTTAACTAAAGTAGTTAACTAATGTTAACTAATGAACCTTATTGTAAAGTGTTACCTAAAATATGGTATCAATTTAAAAAATAGAATGTAATCTGTGTGATCTGATGAATGATTTGGATGTTATATTTCAGATAATTTCTTTGAAATCGTATATATTTTGTTCAGGCAAATGTTCTGACTAACCAAAGTGGTCCGTTTCCTTTTTATTTTCTTGTGAAGCAAACAGCTGAACACTCTGGCAATACATTGGTTTCTTTTCCCCCAAGTTATAGTTTGTTTTTTAGCTCGAGTCCTCGGTGTGACCTCAAGTGGTGACCCGTCTGACCTCTGAAGTCTTCTGTCCCAAAGGAATCAAAGTTCAGAGGTCAGCATGTGCTTCATGGTCAAATTCAAGCTCAAGCAGACCATCAAAACTGATTCCATATGCTAAAATACACATTACAGCTACAGATATAATGTGAAACAATGTCAAATTCATTACACAGCACCCAGAAACCCTCGAATGACTATTTTTCTATCAAGGGTTGCACTGGCCATAAGGAATATTGTCTAATTCACTATTTTTAAAAAAAAAAAAAAAATTAAAAAAAATTTAAAAATTAATTAAATTACTTAATTTAGCATAAAACACTACGATAACACAATAAAACAAAAATAACTTTTTAATATATAATCTCAAATTAAATGGTATGGTTTGGTCACTGGAAATTCTGGGAATTTCCCTTTTTACATTAGTATTATGAATTATGAAGTGATTCATTCATTTTAATTATAAAACATAATTTTAAAATATATTCATATAACCTTTTGTCTCCTAAAAACTATAATACACATTCATACTTGCTAAAACATATTAATTGATACAGGTATAGAATGTATCACTTGTTCATTTAATATACTCGTCAAAAACTATAAGGTAATTCAAACTTGTTTTTGTTTTTGATGGGGGGGTTTTTTTTTATTTCTAAAAAAAAAAATGTATATATTGTTTAATGGGGATTAAAATAATGATTTTCCCCCCACCTTGTGGGGGATATGGTTACGATGGCTGTGTGAAACGTTTATTTAAAAAATTCTAATATACTCCATTCCCTTCCAATATAATTCAATTTTTGATGAAATTTTCTATAAAAAAGAAAATTGCTGATATTTCTGTAGTATTAACAAGAGACTAAATCCATATTAAAATAATACATTATATTAAATTAATATAAAGATCAGTGGGGGGCGGGTTACTGTTTAAGGTTTCGGTAGATAGAAAATATCTTAATACAAAGAAAGAAAGAAGAAAGTCAACTGTAAAGTGCAAGAAAACTGTAACATTATTGGCTAAATGTACCGGCAGCTGCTATAAATGATGTTTGAAGAAGCGACTCTAAATCATTGTCAGCTCTTGGGGTTGGCTGCATCTATATCGGCTATCGTGGACAGTTACGCAGTCGCCCGTTTGGAATGTGTATGGTGTAAGTACAGCATCCCGTTCACATTCCGGCGTCACCACCCTCGTCGCAGGCATCCTGGGCCATTCACGTCCATCTCCCTGCTGTTCCACCCTCGCACAGAGAGCAGATGAGCAGGGTGCACATTGGCCCCCCCTCCCAGAGGGCTGTCCTGTCATATTCTGGCCCCAGACATATGACATTGCGCCACTTCGCTTCTTCGGCGTTGTGATGGGGTCGCACTGTGCGTTCCATCATCATCCCCGCTACGTGCTCTGACTGCATCAATATAGATGAGTTTGCTATGGCGCAATCTTCCATCCATCCCATTATGTCCCAATTATTCATTTGGTGTTGGGGTGGGGGGGGGGGGTTTGGGGGGGGGGGGGGGGTGTTTTGGTGTTGGTTGGGTGTTGATTGAGGAGCTTGAATAATTCGGTGCTGAGTAGTCAACGATACTCGGACGCACTCGGTCCATGAGCTGACAACTACAACAAACTTACGCCTTTGTCCCCTATGCGCTTGGCCATCATCCTTTCTCCAAAAACTTTCATTGTATTCCTGATATAAGCAAAATCCAACCATGCTTGAAGGGTTTTGGCACGCGCACAATACATCTTATGACCTATGTATTTCAACCACGATATATTCTAATGCTGCACGTTGAGATGCAGATAGAAGCTGTGCTTACTTTCGGTGATCTAGCTTTATGACGACCAGCACACTCATACAGCTAGATAACCAAAGATAACAACACGCCTCCAACGTGATGTGTCACACCACAACAAGTGCAAAAAAAAAACCATTTGCCCCAATTACTCCAAGTCAGCAGATGCGAGTAATTAGTTGCACGCAAAAACTCCCTCCCCAACAAACAGAAAGTTCCTGACATGATGATCGTACGGTCATCCAACTTCGCTCCCGCGCGTAATTGTTGAACTTCTTAATTATTGACTCGAACGATTTAGGTAAACCTACAAGACGCGAGCCTGCTACATCCATCCATAGCAGCGAGGATGCTTTTATTCCAGTCGGAGCTCGGCTTGGCTGGATTTACAGTGCGGTACGCATGAAATCCTGCGTATCCAGGCAAGAGAATAAACGGGCACGCAGCAAAAAACGCAAGGCATAAAGACAGCATCGGGCACAGAGCGAGAGCTGGAGAGTAAACACATGCGTGCTTGGGTTTGGGCTTCAAATATCACTCTCGTATCATGCGTAAAATGCGCGCAGGTTTGATCTGGAGGCATTTTCGCTCCTCTTGCTCGGGGTAACATCATGACGTCCTTATGGCACACGGATGACGTGCTCACGGATGACAGGACTGACGCACTCAATGGGCTCCATCTCTAGTGCCCAAAATGCGCTCAAACCTCGTGAGGTCCAAACCTTTAAATGTCCATTTGGAGACGCACGCGGCGACGCGCTTGTCCCTTTTCTGCAGTGCAATTATGAACTTAGACCAGGATCAGAAATTACCCAGGGCTTGGAGTAAAAAAAGAAAAAGAAAAAAAGGTAGCTTACATGATGTGACCCCACATATTTAAAAATGTCAATTCTTCTGCTTTTCTAACATTTATATATGTTATATAATATTCTAAACTACTCTTTTTAGTAGTAGATAAATATTTGTACGCATAAAGGTAATAAATGCAATATTTAAAGATGGTAAATATTGCCCATTAATTTATGATACTATTATAGACCTCATCGTTTCCGTTCCAATGGTTCAGTTTAGACACAAAAGTGAAACTTCTAGTTTGTCTGTTCAACAAGGTTTTCAGAAGGAGCTTGTGCGGTATCCTTGGGATGCTTTTAAGGCTCTGCACTGTAATTATGAATTATGATTAATCATTATGACTAGAATACGTGTCTCTTAAATTTCAAAAATAATTCACTGTTCTATTTCAATGTAAACAGGCCTGTAAACATTTCGATATTAGACATTTCGTTCTTCAGTTTGCCTTATTAGATTCGCTTTAGCAGCAGCAGCTGATTCCAGTTCACTCGTCAACCTCAAATAGTAAATAATACGAGCATAAAAAAATAACGATAAATAAAATATTGTAACTGGAAGGAAGGATGCACAAAATTACCTAACCACTATTTCACCACTAATTAAAGCAATATCTGTATGTAAATATTTCTAAATACATTTTTCTCTTTGTACATATTTAATCTCAGTCCACACATAATCGACACATACAGACAGACATTTATAAATGTTTTCATACTCCATTAGAAAACATAAATGCCTAAATTGCCCGTATGAAAGATTTCCCTAAATACTAAATGAGAGAAAATAAAGCAGCTGAATGAAATAAATTAAGCATCACTTCTCCTCTCAAGGATGCAAATTACAGTAGAACAAAGGTTTAGCTGTATTTGCTTCAGAACGAAAGCACGTTCTTAAAATAAATTAAATATTTAGCAACATCATTTTAAAACAAAATACCATTTTATCTGTTATCTTTTACAGCAGCTCTTAATTTAACCACCCTGAAGCAATTAACCACTTAGGGTGCTCGGCGTGACGTCACACAGAGGGCAATTAGCACTTATTGATCTGTTATGCTTTGTTAATAAAGTATCAAGTCTTTCACTTAGCCATGCGTGTTTTAAAAAGGCGTTTGCTTTTTGGTCATATTTTTTACAAATGACATCAAATAAGCCTATTATTTCATAAGCAAAACATTATGTTCGAAAATAATAAAACATTTTGAATTGGTTGATTTCTCAAATTTCTCAAAAGGACACCCGAGAAAATACAGACCAAAAGCATGATTTTTTTCCTTTTATGAGAATGCAATAATTTTACAGGAGATTAAAGCTACAGATTTCACGTGGCCCATTTTTGCACAATTAGAAGCATGAAGTAGGCTACTTACATTCTCCTTGGACTCCCCATGGCACCGAAGAACCGCTCATCTGGATGTGAAACTGATAAACGAACATCCTCGATTAGAAATCACATCCACTACTAGTGTGCTGGAGATGCACGAGGCATCGTCGTTTGAAAGCATCTTATTCCATCCACAGGATGAGCAGGTGTGAGGAGAGAGCAGAACTTCATCACATGGCTGCCTGAGCGCGAGAGCGAATGGAAAGTCTGGGCGGCGAGCCTTGGGGCAAGTTTTTGGGTGGGGTTATGATCCACCCCTTCTACCTCTGCATTATACGTTGGCCCGCGAATGAGACTTAATATTTTATTCAATTGTCCAAACTCGCTCATATTTCGCATTAGGAGTCTCTGCTGCACGAAGCTCTTCAGGGTACAACATGTCCAAATGATGTGGCCAGGTGTGACTTACCTGAATCCTGATGGGTCAGAAGCGATGTGTGTATCCAACATGTCTTTCACGCCCAAGTGGTGTCTTTCATGCGTATCTATACTGACATTTTCAACAATTTGGCTAATATTATACATTTCCCAATCATTAAGAGTGGCGTTTTTCCTTCTAATAATTGTACTATTATTTAATTATTATATTAATTTAATATCTATTATTTTTGAGACTGAATTTTTTGATGCAGGAAACTGAAGGGGGGGTCCCACGTTTCAAGCGTCCGACTTTGTTTGTTACATGCAAGCCCCAATTTTAGACACTGAGGAAATTAGTGATGCTCAATATGCAAATCGAGCCATAATGACTGCAACATTCAGACGAAACAATGTCCTCGTGCAAAAAAAAACGTAATTTTTCCTAGGAAGGATGTTGGTCACCTGCCGAGTTGAAAATTCCTTAGCAAAACTATTTTGGATGTTTAGTGTCGTTATTGAAAAGAAAGAAATCGGAGCATGTGAGAAATGACCGCCTGTAATAATCAGCTGCTTGATGATTCCCTTTGGTGTTTGTCAACCTGAAGGCACAACAGCGGCTTCAGGAGCTCATCTGTATTCTTTCAGAATTTCAAAGCACCTCAAAGTAGTTTTTCTTCTTCAGCAGGTGAGTATTTTGATTTGTCTAGAGCTGTTCGTTAGAATATTAACTTCAGTTTTTTTCCATGTGGATTAAATTATCATAAATTAAATTGTGTTATCCTTGATTGCACAGTTTAGTTTTAAGGAGAACAGTCGAGTGTTTTTTTTTTTTTTTAAAAACACATTGTATGGCCATAATATATTCTGCAACGTCAAGCAGTTTTGCAACTAGAACATTCGTGTGTTACATTTATGCATTCAGAATAAAGGAAACAAAATGGTTTAACCTTACTATTTAAATATAGGATGTATTCTAAATAACTAACAATAATCCCAAACTTACATTTCCGTTTAAAAGCCATTGCTTGGCGTGGGCATGAATCCTGCAGATGTCTGGAGTTCATGCTGGTTGTCTCAGTCTGTCCATTATGGGGACACAAGAGCAAATCGCAAACATCTTTTATGTTTCTCATAATGCAAAATGGTCATTCTTGATCACATTGATAAAAAAAAAAAAAACCGTGAGTCTGAAAAAGCAAAATAATGTTTTTTTTAGAATGCATCAAATATCGAAAATATAACCAGCTGTGTTTATTAATATTAAAAAACCAAAACAAATTATTGGCCACAATAAGAAAGACCATTTAGATGGAGTGTTTTCTGTTCATTATTTATATTATTAGTACGTTCATGGAAATAAAAGGGAAGGAGAAATAGCAGAACAACGACGCACACACACACACATAGCCTACACATACCCATGATGGTTTTTTTGCCCTCAGATTAAAAAAAAAAAAAAAACAAAAAAATCAGAAATGATGGTGAAAATATATTCTTTAAAACGTAGACTGTGAGATATCCACTATTTTCTAAGGAAAATACCTTTGTAGTCATTGATAAACTCGATGCAAAAATTTGGGATGTGAAATCTGTGCTTAGCTAAATCATTTATTGTTTTTTATATTTTATTTATATTTGTATTTTAAAAAATGTATTTCTTATTTAGTTCATGCGTTTAGACCGGATATAATTATCTCAGACTAAGCTTTTTATATTTGACAGTAGTCCTAATTCTGTCAGAACCCGTGTGTGTGTGTGTGGTGTGTGTTGTGTGTGAGAGAGAGCGAGAGGCGTTTTGAGTACTGGTATTTACACTACAGCGACACACCTGGCGGCAGATTTTATTTCGATTTATATGAATCGTTGATGCTATAATGCCCCTCTTTCATTTATCACAGTTTTTTTTTCAGACAGATACAACTTATTTTTATCATAATTAAAAGACACTGTGATATATATCTTTGTGAGCTGCAATTCTTCATTACATAATAAAATGTCCTGTCCTGTCCCCCCCTGTTCTACTATTCCCTATCCTGTCCTGTCTGTCGTCTGTTCCTGTCTCTCTGTCTGTCTGTTCTCTCTGTCTGTCTCTCTCTCTGTCTGTCTGTCCATCCATCTGTCATCTGTCTGTCTGTTTTCTGTCTGTCTGTCTGCTGTCTGTCTGCTGTCAGTCTGTCTGCTGTCTGTCTGCTGTCTGTCTGCTGTCCGTCTGTCTGTCTGTCTGTCTGTCCCTGTCTATCTGTCTTTCTGTTTGTCTGTCTGTCTGTCTGTCTCTGTTTGTCTGTCTGTCTCTGTTCTGTCTGTCTGTCTGTCTGTCTATTTGTCTATCTGTCTGTCTGTCCGTCTGTCTGTCTGTCTGTCTGTCTTCTTCCTGTCCTGTCTATCGGTCTGTCTCCTGTCTGTTTCTCTGTCTGTCTGTCCCCTCTCTGTCTGTCTGTCCCCTGTCTGGCCTGTTTCTCTGTCTGTACCCCTGTCCCTTGTCTGTCCTCTGTCCCCGTCTGTCTTTCTGTCTTTCCTGTCCTATCTGTTCTTCTCTCTGTCCGTCTGTCTGTCCTCTCTGGCTGTCTGTCTGTTCCGGCCTGGTCCCCTGTTCTGTCTGTCCTAATCTGTCTGTCCGTGTCTTCTGTCTGTCTGTTCTGGTCCCTCCCTGTCTGTCTGCTTGTCTGTCTGTCTATGTATCTGTCTGTCTGTCTTTCTGTCTATCCTGTTGTCCCTCCTCTGTCTGTTCGTCTCTCTGTCCTGTCTGTCTTTCGTTCTAATCTGTCCGCTTGCTTTCTCTGTCTGTTTTCCTCTTGTCTGTCTGTCTCTCTTTCTGGTTCCCTGTTCCTGTCTGTCCCTGTCTGTCCTGTCTGTCCCCTGTTTTTCTCTGTCGTTCTGTCCGTTGTCCTTGTCTGTCCCCCTCTGTCCCCTCTGTCCCCTTCTGTCTTTTCTGTCTATCCCTGTCCTGTCCCTGTCTGTCTGTCTGTCCTGTCTGTCCCTTGTTCTGTCCCTCTCTGTCCCTATCTGTCCTGTCTGTCCTGTCCGTTCTGGTCTGTCCCTCTCTGTCCTGTCCTCCTCTATCATAGATCTCAAAAATATACAATGCTTAAAACCTAATTGATGTGTTTGTACTTTTATTTTCTAGTATTATTGAGTATTCCGAGAAAGTGAAAGGAATGATTGCAGAAGAAATTACCTGGCCTGTTTTTGTGTATGATCAAAAATATGCTTTATTGCGGGAGGCTATTTAAGGAATGATTTTTGTTTTGTTTTTCCCGTTTTTTTGTGTGGTTGCCAAATTTTTAAACTGGGCATAAACGATTATTTATATTATATCAAACCGCATTATGGTGAATTGACCTAATTAATAGGCTAATTAATTTCCTCGTGCTTTCGAGTGATATTTTCTTGCTTTATTTCAGCTCACACACGTGTACAGTATGCGTGATAACTAACTTCGTCTATTTTAATTTTACGGAAGATTTGTCTGAGTTTATTGTGCTCTTATAGATTGAGATGTCGATATCTTTCCAAACCCGAATGATATTTGTAATGTTATAAAAACAATGAGAATGATTCAACAGCTAGCCTATTCTAATTTAACCAAACGCGATATTTGACTGCTTCAGATGCGAATACAAACATGGGCTATTCTCTTCATTTAACCGGTTGCATTTAGAACCAACTTTTTTTTTAAATTTCCTGTCCTCATGTACTATGATGATGAATTGTCTGATTATCACGACACATGGACTCATTAAAGGTGTTGAAAGTCATTTTCAGTCTTACAACAATAAAGATGTGTAAAAGAACCATAAATGTTTTCGAAAATGTGTTTGTCCTTGCAAAATGATTTTAACTTCGTGCAAAAAGAGCATTTGATGTAACTGCAGATTTAGAAAAAAATAAGGTGGGAATTACTCCATCAAAGCAAACACAGAATCACAGCTTACCAGAACCTTTCACCAGTTTCAGCTAGCCTATGAGCCTGTATTTTCAGACATGCTCACTCAAAGTAACGTTAATAGAATGTTCGATTCAAGTTATCTGGTCTTTCATAATGCTCTCAAAAAGTCAGTTATGCATCATTCATGGTAAGAGTTTCTTCTAATACGTTTTTGGTTGCTCTTCTAATGGTTTTTAAATAATGTTTGCAAAATTATCAAATGTAATTGTTCCCTTAACATTGTAAAACCAAGAAAAAAAAAGTTTTTAAAACATTTAATAAACATGTTTTTGTTTTGCAACATAATATGCGAAAACAGATGTCTGTGAATAACCATTACACAGATGACCTGCTGTTACTGTAAATACTAATCAAATTCTAGCAATCTAAAAAAAAAAAAAATCAGCATGTCTGAACCTGAATTAAAGAAACAACAAAAAACTCTATAAAGCCTGAATTGTTTATATGGCTACTTTTGAAACTTTGTATTCATCAAAGAATCCTTAAAAAAAATTATCACGGTTTCCACAAAAAATATTAGCAGCACAACTGTTTTCATCACTGAAATAATAATAAGAATTGTTTCTTGAGCACCAGTCAGCATATCAGAATGATTTCTGAAAGATCTCGTGACACTGCGATGCTGAAAATTCAGCTTTGCATCACAGAAATAAATTACATTTTTAAATATATTCAAATAGAAACCAGTACTTTTAAATTGTAATATTATTTCACAATATTACTGTTTTTACTGTATTTTTGATTAAATAAATCCTGCCTTGGTGAGAATAAGAGACATATGCAATGTTCACAGCCAATCAAAAAAAAAAAAAAGCCTGACGTGAAATTGTTTATATGGCTTTATTTTTGGAGCTCACACTGCTTTACCTCTCTGTTCAACATCGGCAAAGCTTGAAATCACATTCTGACTCATGTGGTCAACAGGTAGCAACAAATGCTCTGCATTTTTATGAAAATATAAGCAAAATGTATTGTACATCTCTTCCACCGGGGATAGGAAATACATGGCCAGGAGAACTTTTAACGTTGTTAACACAGCTCTGAAATATCAACAACATTTACAAGAGAATTTGTGTATTTAGAACACTTCCCGATTCCATTTAGAACTCTAAACGGCGTACACTCCTCAGCCCCGGGCCCGGGTTAGTCTTAAAATGGTGTGTGATGGCTTTCTCTCTCACGCCGTTAATCGTAAATAAGTCTGCAAATCCTGGCAGGCTCATTTACCCAAAAGCCTCATTGTTCTCTATTTACATAAATACGTTGAACCTGCAACACAACAACGTCTGTGATAACATACATTTGCAAGTGAGCATTGACGGTGAGCGTAAAGGCCCCGGTCTGCACGGGAATATTACTTGTACGAGCCCTGAGACACATCAATGCCTCTATTAATAGTTTAATTATGCATAATATATTACTGAAACTAAAAAGTAGCTTTACCAAACAAGAGTACCAGACTTCTCTTTTTAATCCTGTATGCTTGTATACACAGCATAAATTGCATGTATCTTTTCTTTTTAGTTTTTTTTTTTTAGTTTTTCCCCACCCGTTGGCAAACAGCGCTGCACGTCCCATGCCCCCCACCGGGGTCCAGGCTATCTGAAAAAACACCCCACCCCCCATTCCCCCCACCTTTATATATATATATAATAATATATATATATATATATATCTATATATATAAAATTTTAAATAACTTAATGTAAGCCCTCACACTCATGCAAGCAAACAAATATAATAATTAATACTAAGTGAAAAAATCTTTTTTGGCTAGAAAAAGCCCGTCCTCGATCCACGAGCGCCCCAGCCCCTCGTACAAGACCAATAGCGCTTGGACGGACGGGCTATGCCGCTCGTCCTGAGAGGGTCTCAGCAGTCCCATGGGCAAGTGGAAGTCGATACGGTGCTCCTCGCGGTCACTGCCCTCGTACGAGCTGCCACAGCTGCTCAGGCTGTCGACCGGAGAGCGCCCCGCGTCTTGCCGCAGCTGAGACGCTGGCTGCGGCTGTGGCGGAGGCTGAGCGTAGCCGCCCGGGGTGCCTCCGGCCCGGTCTCGGGGAGGAGAGACAGGTTCAGATTTGATGTGCAGGCTCTGATTGGACGGCAGCGAGAGGGTGGAGCTCTGACATAACGGTGTGCTGGTGCAGTTCCTGCGGGCAGAGAGGAAAGACAGTTAGAGGCCGAGGAAAAAACGCAACTGCAAAAAATTCCCACAGTTTTTGAGAGATTAAGCCAAACGATTTCTTTCTAAGGCCCATGTTTTAATGATTCGTCTGCACTTTTCAAATAGTAAAGTCCAAAAATTTGAGACAGCGAATTACATTTTTGGGATTTAATACAAATATTTTTATGAGAAATTATATTATCAGCAAAGTAATTGAAGTGAAAAGTTAAACTGAAAAAACTGACATGAATTGGAGACTCTGTATTATGTTCTTTTATACAAGTTTGACCATTTTTATAACAATTTTTGCTTTGTAATAAAAATAAAATCTCAGATTGTGAAAAATTCACATGAATTTGAGATTACTTTAGAGTTTGACATTTTTTATTTAAAATGTGGAATTTTAATAAATGATCAATTACGAATGTTAATAAATGCCATTAGGATCTGATGCTTTGCTCATGCCCACAGTGATTTTTCTGGGGTTATAGTGAGCGATACAGCTGATATCCAGTGTGTTTGGGTTGCACGGGTGAGGGTGATGCTGCTCACCCTAGATGTCCAAGACCAGAATGCTGCATGTTTTGCTGCCAGCCGGTCATCGAACCCAGATGAAGAGAAGCCGAGCTGTTGAAACCGGACAGAGAGGACAGGTCTCCACTGCTGAGAGAATATTCTAGAAGGGGAGAGAAAGATCTCTGTTCAACTCACTGCATATAGACGGCTTTGAATCTTCAGAGTTACTGCAACAGCAAGATGCTCAAAGAATATTGCGTCAATGCTGCCACCTGGTGGTGTAATCAAGACTCTTCAGATTGTTCAGATTAATTGAGCAGCTCTCACCTGTACCGTATGAGGTAGAGATGGCTGATGGGTAGCCGCCCATTCCCTGTCCTGGCAGAGTTGGCGTGGCTACAGACACCACCGGTGTGCTCAGAGACTGGGCCGACTGGGAGTTGTTTATTCTCTGGTTCTGTGAGAAAGAAATATATTTAAAACAACAGCAACAAAATAAAATCAATCTGGGCAAATAGTAAATATGCAGGTGGTGTCATATCTGCTCCATCTAACCGCTTAATAGATCATGTGACCAATAACGAGTAATTAGCATCCACACCGCCCTCATCTAACATCCAGCCACCACTGCCGGAGTTCCACTGTTGCTATGGGAACCTTTAAAGCAGTCCCCTTGGCAACAGAGGAATGAGACTGTTTTGTGTGCATTTGACATAAAAACTTGTTTCTTTTTATTACTTTGAACGACGGTGTTTGATGATCGTGTTTCACTGCAATTTTAATACTACTTACCAGCAACATGTCAACATCCTCCGACTGGTGAGCAGTTAAAAAGAATACAACGCTAATTAGTTCTAAAAAAAAAAATCAAACGGCATATATCTGATGGTCTGAATTGGTTTTATATGGGCAATGCTGGTCATCTGGGTTGAAATCCCAACCTAACTGCAGCTGAACTTGACATCCAGCGATGGTATTGGATGTGTTGTAATGGTTGTGTAAACTTACGATGGAGGGCATGGTGTGCTTTGAGCCGGGCGGGATCAGGACGCGCAGGTCGGGCTTGCGGTTGCTCATGGTCATGGTCATGGGCGGAGGAGATTTGGCCTGCATGTTCTTGCTCATGCTCCCCGGAGAGACCAGCAGACCAGGGGAGTTGCGGTGGTTTCCATACCCGTTTCCTATGGGACAGTCAGAGAGGACGCGTCAGTCTAACACTAGTGACCATACAGAACACATTTACTATATTATATTCTACAGTAAGCGCTGTAAGCCATGTCAGAGCGATTTCATAAATACAATATAGAAAGAACTATCATCAAAACATTAATGGAGACTGATGGAAATATATTTAAGTTCTGTTTCATTAATTGTGGAATAGAAAAAAACAAAGCTTTAGATGTCAACAAATCATGATTCTATGTCCCCACATTTGCATAATTGACAATTTAACCACATAAATGTAATCTTCACACCATGTTTTGGTCTAAATAACAGATAAACACTTTTTTGCACTCTTTACTAATTTTGTGGAAAATAAATGAATAAATAAATAAAGAGTGACAGCAAAGACATTTACATTTTTTGGAAAATGTTATAATAATAATAAAAACTTTTCTGTATAATAATAATAAAGTTAACAAGCATTTACAATAATAACTGTAAATGTTTTTTTATTTTTTGTTTATATATTTTTAGTATAATTTAACTTTTGAAGATTCTATTTCTGTGGTGTTATAAAACATCTTTAATAATAATCAGAAAGAGCTTTTGAACTACTTCCCGTTCGAAGAGGTCATAAAAAAATCCTTGAACCTTAAAATGGCTTGGTGAATGACTCACAGATTTATCAAAATCTGTGACAGCTGCCTAAAATGTAAAAAAATAATATTTTTTTTAAATAATAATGTCACATTTTATAGTATCTGTGGTTGTTTTCAAGATATTTGATCTTTTCATATTTTATGTTTCCACATGTTTTCTAAGAAGTCAGCTACAATATTAGATCTGTGGTCTTTTTCAAGACGGTGTCACTAAATCGTTGCCATCTGTCACAGTAACACCACAGAACTGTCTCACGAGTAACAACTGAAAAAAAAAAAGAACATTATGGAAGAAAAAATGGCAAATGCCAAACGTACATTTGTACTTTTACTTGAATGTTTTCTCAGATGTTTACAACAGTTAGCAAATAATCACTTTTTGATGTTTTGATATTTCCCGAGACTTGCATTTGGGGGAAAAAAAAGTGAAGACAATTTAGACTTCTAGTTTTCAACATTTGCATTTCATTATGGTCTGTTTGAGTCGTCTGCACCAAACCAGTGATAGTGTTGACAGCTAGTGAGTTCAATCCCACAGCTGTGACAATGTGCAAAGTCCATTTTCTGTGAGCTTCGCTAAAACTCTTTCATGCATGCGTTGGCTCAAATGTAAGCGGCTTTTAATCTCTTTCATGAATGAACAGTGTTCACTAACGAACTGTACATGATTGAGACTTTTTTGGACCTTTTTTTTTTGGTGGAATCAGAGCCTCAAATCTTGACGTTCTATGAATATGTTGTGTTATGCTTCCTCTCGCCTAACGAAGGTGTTGATGGCTTCATCATATTAGAATTCACCATAGGATGTTTTTTATGAAACGGTTCTTTAAATATACTATTTAAGACCCTTCACCACGACATCCTACAGCGGTGCGCTGGATAAATATCCGGGGAGGAACTAGCCAAGCGAAAGGAAGCTTTGAATCAAACCAAGTGGCTCCGTCTGTCTATTGAGACAGCAAACATACACGTATGGTAAATATACATGACTCTCACCAGCACTGGTGCCCACTCCGCTGCTGAGGTCTGGACCCATAAGGCCACCTGAGGATAGGACAGAGAAGACATTAAACAAGACTGACACTCAAAACACGTACGCCACGCCTGACTGACGCCTCCTTCCTGCGGCCAGACGGGCCGTTCGACATTCAAACGCTCACCAAGATATATGTATGAGAGCCAGTGTGAAAAAAACCCATCTATCCGAACCCACAAACCCCTGTTCGGCCCTATGGAGAAGATGCCACCGTCCAAGAAAAACCTTTGAAAAGTCTGCGCGGTTTCAGACGTCGCGGTCTCTGCCAAGACTCATATTTAGCTTTGCTCCCGTAATACGAAGCAAATTGTTCCAGGAGAGCCAGGGATAATGACAGGACAGACGCTGCGGTCAGAAGGACTGACCAGAGCACAAAATAGATCTTTCAGACAATAATAACAAGCCCACAGTAGGATTACACTTCCCACACGTATGTCACCACAGAGTCTTTTTCTACTACTTTGTTAATTTTTCTTCCCCTTCCTTCCCCTTTCTCTTTCTATATAGCTTCTAAACACACATATCTGGATGTTTCTTTTGGCACTGTGGATTTTTAGAAATGAAACTCCTTTAAGACTTTTCATGCTGTCACACTTGTCTACTAATATCCAAAGGTGCATATATGTGTATCACAGGAGAATACTGTGGTTTCTTTATTTTTTCGTCCCTGAAGCAAATGCCATTTCCACCACGTCTCAAATCAAAAACATTTTTGCAATAAAAAGGCCTCCTTTTTTCATATATTTCATTTAAACTTCCTACTTATTTATATTTCCGTTTTATTGACTTTATATACATATATGTGACCCTGGACCACAAAACCAGTCTTAAGTCGCTGGGGTATATTTGTAACAATAGCCAAAAATACATTATATGGGTCAAAATTATAGATTTTTTTTAGGCCAAAAATCATTAGGATATTAAGTAAAGATCATGTTCTATGAAGATATTTGGTAAATTTCCTACTGTAAATATATTAAAACTTTTTTGATTAGTAATATGCATTGCTAAGAGCTTCATTTGGACAACTTTAAAGGCGATTTTCTCAATATTTGGATTTTTTTTGCACCCTCAGATTCCAGATTTTCATATAGTTGTATCTCAGCCAAATATTGTCCTATCCTAACAAACCATATATAAATGGAAAGCTTGTGTATTCAGCTCTTAGATGATGTATAACTCAAGTTCAAAAAATTGAACCCTTATGACTGGTTTTGTGGTCCAGGATCACATTATATTTATCTGTATTTAAATTGTTTTTCAATTAAGCTATATAAACAAAAAAAAATTCGGATAAAGTTTGCATAATTGTGTGTAACTTTCAACATTTTTTTGTTGCTTGTTTTTACAAACTGACAGACAGGTCCATCGGTTTCTTCGGTAGTTCTTCCATTTCTTTAATAGACAAGTACACAAATGTTTTCACTCTTTGTTTAGATTATTGTAGTTAATTAAATGTAATAAATCTAAAATAATGTAATCAATTTAATGAATTAGTATTATTTAGTGATTAATTTATTTTGTAAAATTACATTAAAAATATAAGATAATTTTTTTAATGAAATCACACTTCATTTAAATTACAATTTTCACTGTTTAATATTTGTTAATAGTTGAAAAATTAAATATTTTAAGCTATATTAAAAATACAGAATATAAATTAAAAAAATCACGAAATATAAAATTATTTGTCCCATTTAATGTCTATTTTTTATTAGATTTTATTTCAACAATTAAATAAATAATCCTTTGGATGGATTTCCACATGTTAAGATTGAATCTATACATAAAAGGTGTAAAAACACTTTCTTTAATGTAAAATATGAAGGCATAACATTTAAAATAACAAAAATTTTAAAAAGAAGCTAAAATCTGTATATTTTTGTAAAAATCAATCCCTGTGACAGTTGAAGAAACACCCATATACATGTGCTCAGAGTACGGATAATGTGTTTTGATAAATCATAAGCTGACCAAACTTCCTCTGGATGAAGCCTAGACCACAAATGCAGAACGGGAGTTAAAAGGAAAATATGGTCATCTTTGTTTGCCCGCTAAAAACCGGGAGTTCCTTTACAAGCAGCCAAAACTCCCATCGAGACAGACACTTTTTTTTTCCGGCTCTGGGACAGCCTCAGGAGTTCTGCTGAGTACACAGTGTTTATATTACAGGCCCAGCTGAATATGGCTGAAAGAAATATTTGAGCGTATGTAATGATCTGTATGCGGTGTTTGAATACATGCGAGGCGTGTTTTCATAGCCTCAGTGGAGCTGTTGGTGGTCCTCAGTGGAGCTGCTCTCTAATGATGTCAATAAAGTGTGGAAATGAACATTATTTGAAACTATAATCCAATCCGGAGTCCCTGGCAAAGTGGAGAGCCCGGTGCGGGTCAGTACCTGTGTTGCCTGCACTCGGGGGCCGGTGGGTCACTCCAGGGGACATGCTGTTCCTCTGGAGGGAGGGGTGAGCCAGCGGCAGCATGTTGGGGTTGCCCAGGGACGCTCCTGGGTGACTGTAGATCAGGCTGTTGGGGTTGCTCACAGGGATTGAGATGGGCATGTCGTAATTAGACTGGGGGATGGCCTATAAAACAAAACGCATGGAAATCAATCAACCCTGTAAAGCAGAATTTTTCAATTAAAAACAGATACAATGCTGAAAAACAAGTCCACTTACACACAGTCTCTGCCTGCTGATCATCAGGTCAATGTCCTCGTTGATATTACGATCTGGACTGTGGCCTGAATCTTCAGCATCAATATCAGGACTGTCACAGCCATTTAGACCCTTCTTCCTCAGAGTCTGAAACAAATACACAAAAATATTTACACTGTAAAAATACTTAAAAATCTGGAGATTAAAATATATATATACTTCTATAGATTACACCCAAGACACATCAAGACAGAAACACGTTCACAGATGAAAAAGGAAAAGGCATGTTCTGGGCTTAAATGAAATAGAATGATAAAATCCATCCTTTGGTGAAAATCTGTGTCAGTAAAGTATCTACATGCATCTTCCTGATTCTTAATCCAAACTGATTTATTCAGGTTTCCAAAAGATACAACAGAAGCAAACAAAAATACACTGTAGAAAAACATGTGTCAATACATAGTGCAGAAACATTATATTGAAAACAAAAATGATCAAATAAACACAGAAAAATATATCCCCCCCATTACTACCACAATAAAATAAGGCAAATATGCAGTCAGTTGAACATTATGAGCCATAACGAATAATACTAAAAATACCATATAATCAATAATCAACAATCAAGCTCAATCATTATATTATATATATATATATTATATATATTCTCTATCAACAGTATTCTGTGGATGTAATATGTAAATACGATTTATATAATATATTACATATATATATTGTATATATATATACTAGTATTATAATATATAGGATATTATTATATATATATATACTATATATATATATATTTCCAAACATGATAGAGAAGTCCAAAGTATTTTCGGTGTATTTTTTTCTAAATTATTTTCTGTGGTAATCGACAACATGCCACAGATGCTGTTAAATGATCTTGTATTCAACCACAAATATCCCTTTAAGGCTGGAGAAATTTCTTGTTTGACCACACGAGGGCTATATTTGAAAGCAAATAAAGCTTTTCCTGCTTGTGAAACATGAGCCTTTGATTCCTCAGAAGAGCCTAATCCTCTCATCTGAAGCCTTTGAGAATCCAGTTTGAGCAAACGCTGACTTAAAATGGAATAAAACCATACACTAATCGCTTTGCTGTCATTAGCGGAGCTATTAGTTTGCTTAGGCAAAACAAGACTATTTGTATTACTCACACTAAAAGCTAAATGTTTGATCTTACGTATTTAATGGCCATGTCAGAATAATGCGCCTATTTGTGAATTGTCCATGTTTTTGTGAGTTAAATTCAAGGTAAAAATCTGATCTAAAGTGACATACATACAGCAAAGCAGTTTGGCTTATCTTTCTGCTGGGTCTCAGTGTTTCGCTCGCTGGCAAGCAGCCACATCACTGGACCACAGCAATTCCACTCATTCAAGACATCTCCACCTGTCAGGGCCTTTGCACCTGTCCCAACAAATCTCCTCGGCTCAAGAGGAAGGGGAGGAGCCGGGGCCATAGCCAATCACGGCCTCAAACCCCAGGGATGGCCGTAGAAGGCTATTTTTTGCCCCAGTGCCACACAGCAGCGTCCCAGCAACCCTACACCCCCCTCCCCACCCCCCTCATCGTGCCGTCTGCGGGTCGCTGACACCTTCAACTCACAGTCCGACCTGGCTTGGTGCTTTTAGCAACACGGCTGGATCCCAAATCCTGACATCAGCAGACTAAACATTCAGACCGGTACGGACTGCTCCAGACCAACAGGGGGAGGGTCTTGCTCAGCCGAGCATTCCTGCTCAGTTCATCACACACCAACGACGAGAGCGTGACTCAACTTTAAGATCTCAATTATTTCTTCTAGATGACAGTCACATTAAATAGAGAACTGAAAAGTGGAGACTTTTGCTTATAAATGATTCAGAAATTCAAATTCTGTCATTTAATCATCTTCATGTCACAAAAGAAGATATTTTCAAGAACCCAAAAACATAGAGTTACATGACTCTTCACTGCGATGACAGCAATATGATTGAGTATTATTTATAGAATTAGTATGTTTTTTATTAATATTTTGAAATTATTACAGCTTTCATTTTAATTTTAGTTTATTTGTACTTTTGACATTTGTTGTCTGTTTTATGTTAAATATATTGTTATTCTAAGTATACATGTATTTTTATTTCAGTTTTAGTTTTAGATTTTATTTCTTTTTTTCCAGTTTTTTAGAAATTTATTTTATCAACTATATTTACAAACTGATTTCCTAGTTTCCAAGGACACCATTTTCACCTAATATTTATATTTATTTTAATTTTATTCCCCAGCTTATGTCAATTAACCCCAAAGGTTTAATATTCTGTTCTACAGACAAAATGCGATATATTATATATATATATATACGTATATCTTCTTTAGTGTTTTGCAGAAGAAAGAAAGTCAAACAGATTTGGAACGACACGACGGTGAATAAATGATGACAGAACTGTACATTTTTGGTGAGCTATCCCAGTAAGTCAGATTTTTTTACATTGGAAAAGGACTTTATGTGTCTTCTCACAGAGATCTCCACAGTGTCTCAAATCATGCTCAGACCTGTCAAAATAAGTCTGAGATCCCAGTATGAACTCAAGCATTTCTCAACAATTTCTCCCAAGACTAAATTATCTGGAATATGCTATCCAGATTCATTTTATAGCTCTATATTCTTACTGTACGCCAACTCTTGACTTATTTATGCATATTTGAACTTCTAAAAGAGAAACACAGACAAAGTTAATTGACATTCCATTGTCAGTATTGTTGTATAAATGTCTATTTATATCTATTTAATTTTCTCCAAAGGACTTGTAGGAAAACCATCTGAGAGTTGATTGATTCTAAGACTAAACATTAGCCTAAGTGAATATGAGAACATATCAAAGTTATAATATATTTATAAGTTTGTTGCATTTCTATGCTTTAAGTAAAAAAAAAATCAAGTGAAAAAAATGCATTCAGCAATGATTAAAGTTGAATTGAGCTGCCGTGAGGGTGGAGAGGAGAAGAAAGGAGAAGAGAGAGAGCTATCAGCGCCTTCTGCTCCTAGTCTTGTCAACTCTATGGAGACTTGCTCCTAATTAAACCAGCGCTGCATCGCTCTCCCACATGACAAAGACAGCCCCAGTCTGTCCGCATGTAGACATGGCGTCCTATATAGCGTGCTAGCCGGTAACCTTCAGCGGAGAAATTATGTTGTGCGTGAGATGATTAGATAGCACGAGGTGATAGGTACGAACTACTAATATAAATTTAAAGTTCATGTGTGAGCGCAAGACAGCTGACTGATGCCGTTTGCTGGCCAGCAGCTGACGGACTGACGGACTGCCTGACTGACTGAGGGCGTCACGTCACCTTGTACCCTCCTCTGAGACGTCCAAATGCTTTTTTTTTTTTTTTTATGAGCACGAGGGATCTCGCCTCACCTCAAAGCAGGCTCATTACAGTCCACTGTGTCAGGAAACACTTTAAACAAGAGCAAAGACTGAGAAACTGCAGTCGAAAGGCGCACACACCAACCCAGAGGAAAATTATATCACTCATAGTTTGCTCAATCATCGCTCGGGAGACTTCATGGAGTTCTCATTCATACTTTCTTTAAGTCTCAACTTTTTGTTGCTGACATTTCTCCTCAAATGCATGAGGAAAAATAAAATTAGAAACAAATGAGACAATTGTTGACATACAGAGACTTAATGGAGCTCCTATGTTTAATTTAAGAATCAACACTCTCAGATGTTTCTCATAAAATGCTTTAGCATATATATAAAAATAAAAACAAATGAGACAATTGACATATATTTAGAATGTATTGAGGTTGCTCCTTCATAACGCATAATTCTCAGTTATGTTTCATTTAAGTATCAAATTCAACTCAGGTGTTTCTCCTAAAATGCCTAAAGAGAAAGCAAAAAACAAACTAAAAAAATAATTATTGTCTTTACAGTAAAAGTATATTGCGTTCATAGCTCAAGAGACTTAATGGAGTTCTCAATTACAGTATGTTTCCTTTAAGAACCAAGTTTGTCTCAGATGTTTCTTATCAAATGCCTTCTGAAAAAATAATATTCTTGACATACAGTAAGAATGTACTGCTCAAAAGGTTTTCTTTTATAGCTCTCATATCTCATTTAAGAATTAGATGTTTTTCTTGAGGAACATAAAAATAAGATTAGTTAAAATACAGTATAAGTATAGAGCTGAACAATATGCGATGCAGGAAACATGCAAACATGCTCTAGCGCCATTGCTGTCTAAAAATCGAAACGTTAAAGAGATCTCATGTGTGACTTGTCTTTCCTTTTCTTTCCCTTTCCTGCATTTTGCCCATCAACAGCAACACAGACCACATCCAAGACACCCAAAAAAGCAATCAAAGTGAGAGCATGTGACCACAAAAAGGCAGCGCAGTTCAAGGAAATGTCGCCTTATTGTCTCACGTGTCAGTAGGGATATTCGACTAAGATGTCTAAGATCTTCAGACATGCATGTGTGTGTGTGTCATGTTTGCCTGTGTGGAAAGTTGTTGATTTAAGCAGTGAGTCACAAAAACTGGCAGCACATCATATGCACAGACAAGTGCAGCAGGTATCATAACAGAAACGCATGTTGAAGTGAAAGGAAACGGCAAATTATCAGTTCACAGAAAAAGTCCAAATAAGATTTGATTTGTGCTGCCTAAACACTGGTATATCAAGCTCGGTTTATCAAAAGCAGATGGATCTGGATGGAAAAACCAAAGCCGTACTGATTCAGACCGTAAAAGAGGCGGAATCCTATTAGAGTCATACGGGTGAGCCAGCGGGGACGCCCCCGTTCCTGTGGCAGGTCGCATGGCCAATGCGTGGCACTGTCTGGCCCTCCTCCAGGGCTCTTTCCACCAGCTGCTCTGACCACAGCAGCTGGGCAACGTTTGGAAAATGCCACACTGGGGACCTCTGGGTAATTTACCTTCTTTGATGCTCTCAGTACCCTATAATAACGAATCAAAGGCCCTCTCTTTTACTGCCATGAGTTGAGCGCCGCGTGTTTGGTATTAAACGCACTTGAGAGCATAATTACGACAGTAACCGGCCCGGTGGATATCCAATCCGACCGCAAGGAAGCGGAAGAGTATCCCAAAACCGAGTTGGCCTCGAAAAAAGTGAATGTCCTGTGCTCCCTGGTGCTCTTGGGTGGCTTGACTGTCAGCCGACTTCTTTGCAACTGACGTGAGGCAAGAATTCCTCACCAGGATCATTCCCGGGATGAAGCAGCCCCACATTTATGAATTTGAATGAATTCCCTCTGGGCCCTTCCTGTAAATAATCGCATATTATCACACAAAAGCATGTCATCTCTTTATATTTGTAGTCATGTAAAGCAGGCTGCATTGTTTTTCCATTGCAGCATCTATAGAGGACAGTACAGTTATTCATGTTAAATTATAACTGATCAAGTCCTTTTGAACACAAAGCCCCTCACTGTTGCCCCATAATGGGATCTTGTGGGCCCTAATCACTCACAGTCACCAGACTGAACTGTACTTGACACGTTGCATGCCACAATAACGGCCAACCACAGCATCTAAGATCAGTTGCAACACCAGTGAGAAACAAAGCATTCCTCTCTCGCCCGTCGATTAACAGCTTTTGTCTCTGGAACTCATCAAGGGGAGCATACCTGGAAATGGGCTTCAAAAATGTTATTGCTACCAGCTAACAATTAGCACTCTCAGAAAGAATAGAGTCTTGGTAAAAGTGAAGCATTTTGTGCTGCGCTGGCTAGCCGTTGGGTCTTGGAAAACCTGACTCACGCAACAAGGTTCAGATTAATCGTGGAATGTAAAACCGCCCTCTGATGTCGTTCAATCGAGGATGAAGAAAACAGGGCAGTAAATACTGCGTTTCAAACTCTAAGCATGAGCGGATCAGAACAATGACCCAAATGTGGGCTGAGGTCACTGCACGCTCGAATTTCACACCGTGTTTTCAAGTTTACATAGCTGAACAGATGGCAGATATGAGCCGACAGAAACAGTCTGCGAAGTGCAGAGGAGCATGCCTTTAGAAGTCACGTTATCAAAAGAACTCTTCTATCCTCTCTTAAAAGTGTGAAAACGACACCATAACAAATTTGATTTAAGCTTTATTGAAGTACGCACCCATCTGTGGTCAGTTGTTCTCTGAGAGAGAATGGATCAGTGAATGGGGGGGCGGGGGGGCGACGCCAGGATTTCTCTCTCTCTCTCTCTCTCCAGCACTTCACGCCTATTCTTCTTCATTTTCCTTGGCACGACTGCCGGGCTGGAGCTATTTTTAGCTGTGCGCCTGCTTTCTATTTTTTTTTGTTTTTTTTTTTTTTTTTTTTAGAAAACTACCGTGTTTTAAGGCATATTTCTAATGGGAAGGACACATCAAACACAATAGCCGGGGATTGGGGAGGAGGTCTGGCACACAAATTGGGCGTCTGCTCCTTATTTCCAACGCTATGAGAACTTCAGCTGCTCTCTGCCCAGGACAGAGGACGGAAAAGGGGCAGAGGGGTAAAGAATGTGAAAGTCCTCCATCTTAAAAATAACCACGAGTCTCAGGCCAAAAGCGCAAAATACAACACGCTGTTACTAAGTGAAGCAGTAAACTCATGTTAACCCGTTTGTTAAAAAGGAGGGGTGAAGGAATGCAAAACAAAGACGTCTCTCTTTTGGTGAAATTCCTGAGGGGATGAGTGTGCCGCTGATTTCTTTTGGGGGAAAAAAATACTAAAATTAGTTTATTTATAATATTAAATACTTATATACAGTACATATACATATCAAACTCAGATCAGATCAGAAACTGTCTGTAATGGAATAAAGGTCTCGTTCCTGGCATCCTCTTGATGTTGTGACTGCAATGTGACACAGTGTTAACACAGAGCAGTATAAGCCCAGCAAATCTGATTCACGGATTTAATCTGTCAATCGTCATCAAGGTTCAACGGAAGATCAAGAGCCATCATGCGTGCATGCAACCAACACCTCCGAATACACAAGGGAACCGTTGCCGCAGCAAACAATCCCATCAAAACACTTCCAAACATAAATTTAAACAAGGACTAACAAACTGCACAATGGAATGTGAAGCAATGACTTTAAGGCAAACCTTCTCACATGGAGAACTGTGAGTGAACTGGGAATGGGGGGGGAAATTAAGTGCTTTAGAATGCATTGGCATGCAACTACATGAAGACAAATTATCTAAATTAGGAGAGTAGAAAAACGTTTGAGGCAAATGTGCCTGAAATGTGGCCAGTTTATAAAAGTAGGTTGACGATGTTTTCTTCGTTACATTTGAAATCAGATCGATGTGCCAAGCACTGGAGGCATGTTTTCTCAGAGGTTTGTGTGGGTGAAATTGGAGTAGGGGAAGGTTGTCACCTCCAATGCCTTCCAGCACAAGACCAAACATAATAGGTCAACTACCATACGCACAGAGCTTTGCTCAATCTCATTAGCTGGCCATGTAGTCATTAACAACGTGACCTTTGGAAATAATTAACATTTTCCTTCCTTTGTGCCAACGGTCTCGTTGACAATTCTCCGTAGAGAGGAAATCTAAGGGTGTGGGGTCTGGAAAGCGTGCCTTTCCGGGTGACGACATAGGGTTATAGTGCACGCTGTCAATTTTTAGGATTAAAAGGAGCATTTTCAGATTACACTAATCAAGGAAATGGGATTAACGCGGCTCCTTACTGGCTTGGCAGGGTGTCCGTGAGATTTGCCTCGTGGAGACTTGATGTTTCTCCTCTCATGAGGCAAGCCATGCTGTTTTCCCTCTCAGCCTCATAAAAAAATCCAGCAGAATCCCAGCTAAGTCTGACCCCAGGGCTTTGCTTGTAATGCATGTGTCAACGTTGCAAATGGCCTGTCGAATGATGTTACACTAGACTGAACAGTCAAAGTATAATAATAGAGTTTGAATTTGCAACTTGTTATGTGCAAGTGAAGTGAGTTGCAAAACAATAACCGGCTCATGCTCGAACGCACAAAGATAAAGAGATCCCTCACCATAATTGAGCTCCTAAAAACGCCCCTTTCAGCATCTACACTGTTATTCCTCATCCTTATGGCGTATTTTTCTTTATCCCTTACTTAGTAAGAAGAGAGAGTTTGTTTGTGTGGCACCACCAGGCCCCTACGCAATTCAGTCGGGTGTTTTTACTGGAAAAGGGACTTTTCCAGGGGAAATATTTTTCCCACTGCTCCCGATGGGAGTGCCATGGCCTTTCATGCATGTGGGGTGGGAACCTTCATGTTCTCTCTTCCCAAAGTCAGGCCTGACAGGTGGTTTGGAAGAGCTGAGAGCAGTTTTGCAGTTGCTCTTTGGTCTTTCAGTGGCAGTTTCAGCAGAAGACGCTGAAGTCTTAGATTAGCGGACAAGGAAACCCTTTTATTTCACACAATCATATTGACCGCTTAATGGATTTGCCCCCACTCTCGTGACCCGTTGAGCTGTAGCCTACAAGAGACCCGTCCCCTCTCCCTTTGTTCGACAAGTTCTCTCTAACAGCGTGTCCGTGTTGGCCCTTTTATTTTTTTTGCTTGCTCCCCCCCTTTTCACCCCCTCTCTCCTCTTCCTTTCTCCTGTTCCTTCTAAGTGTAGCAAGCACCAGACGAGTCTTAAGTTCGTGCAGATCCCCCTGGCTCCTCGGTCATCACCGGTCCTTGTGCATTTTCCTTACTCGTTTCTTCCCTGTCCAGCATCATGTCTTCCGCTCAACCCGGTGGCGTAACATGGTTGATCCGACGTGATACAGTAAAGTCTCGTCCCTCGTCCTTTAGCGATCTGCCGTTCTTATATGAGCGCCCAACCTCGGCATGGCTCCACCATATGTCCTTTTGCACAGGTTTGTCTCAGTTATGTCCTAGATCGCTCGTCCACGCCTTCTTATTTATCTACTTCGACCAACCTCTCTTTCTTTCGTTACTACGCAACCCGACCTTCCATGCGCACCGGGGTCACTATATCTCTCTCACAATTCTCTAAAGCATACTCTTCCTAACTTGATACTGATGTACCTATATTCATCGTGATATATCGCACTCTGCGCAAAAAACCTTGGTTGGGATATCAAATGTGCTTATTGTAAAGGGCGGGAACTCCATCACTATTGTCCGGAATTAGTCACGATCCATGGGGCTCATTGTACTAGTATTTGAGCAGAAACTTTTCATGTCGGTGCTGGAGTACTGGAACAGCTGCTCGTAGGCTGTTGAAGACTTGACACCGAGCGGCGATCTCTCACAGTCGCACAGAACATCCAGCTCAGTAGGCCTTCATCATTAGTCTCAAACTGCGGATTTGTAAACGTAACTGATAACACAAAAGAAACACGCGGACGCTCCCCGCGCTCCCCCCCTAACTGGATAGATTTGTATCTTCGTTCAACGGCAATGACAAAAAAATTCTTAGATTGCGCGGAAATGATAGCTCGCACATGCAGGCGCTGTCGTCCAGTTTCCATTGTACACGAGCGTTTCGCTGGTTTGTTGTCAACCACTTCGTTGAAAAGACAACAGCTCAATGGTTCGATGCTTTACTCCATCTGGCCACACTCCTTACACTTGCTACACACGTCAGGGTACACCCGTTCTATCCAGTCATGCCATACCCTGGGAATCGAACCCATGACCTTGCCATTGCTAACGCTATGCTCTTCTGCTTGTTTTTCAGGAATGTTTATCAAATTTATCCAACTTATCTTCAAGATTTCTCATCAGATTCACCAGGCAGCAAATTTTTTCAACAGGCAAGTAAGCTTACTGCTAATAGCATTTCTGTCCAAGCAATGCTTGTAACTTTTTAAACACGCTACTCACACTCTTCCAACAGAGCAATATATTCTTGTGAACTCAAGCACCAATCAAATATATTCAACATTTCATTACACATTGTTTCTTCACCTATGCCCCATTGTTCCATATTTTTCTTGCAGTTGCGCAATGTAGTCATATAGAGAACATTTGACGATCTAACAAAGCCTGCTCCCCCCTCCCAAAAAATGAAATTGATTGCTAGAGTGTACAAGGTCCCATCCATCCAAAACCAAATTGTTTGACATGGTACTCTGGTTAGAGAGCTATCAGAGCTCTGCATGCCATGCTAAATTTAGACTGGGGAGTTCAAGGTGAAATTCTGCCCAGCACGCTTCACAAATTGACAGCCCCTGGGTGGCAGGGTTCATAGGATTGCTTTGGCTAATGATGACCCAGCATCACCTAGGCACGCCGGCAGCGTTGTGCACGTTCCATTTGGAAAGGACAGTTTCCCAAAGACACCATTTAAACCCTCACAGAACAAACTCTCTATCTGTGATGAGATGACAATGAAATTGAGTGTGAAACAGCCGCACAAAAACCCGAAGAACTCTCTTGGGCATCTGCCTGAAATATTCAAACTCTGGATTATTCAATTCTGGCATCAAAATGAGATAGAAAGGAAGTGTTAGTGCTAAGAGTTGGCTTGTAGATGTGGAGACTTAATGGAGTTCTCAGATAGGTCTCATTAAAGCAGCAAATGTTTCTCCAGAGGAAGAATGAATGAATAAACAAATTTGAAACAAATGAAGAGACAAATCCTGAAATACAGTAATAGTGCATTGCTCAGAGGTTGCTCTTTCATAACTCAAGAGTTTTCAATTATGTCTCGGAGAAGCATCAATTTTCAAAAAAAATTCTCTTAAAATGCAATAATGGGATGTTAACATGTAGCATGAATGCATAGCTCAGAGGTTTATTCTTCATAACTCAACAGGGTTCTCACTTATGTCTCATTAAGTATCAACTTTGTCCCATATACCATTTACTCAACCGGCAGACGCTTTCATCCAAAGTGACTTTGCATTTCAAGGTAAACATTTTATGATTTCATGCATTCCCTGGGAATCGAACCCATGACTTTGGCATTGCTTTACTTTTTGATACGGAGCTATTTCTCTCAAATGTTTCTCTTAAAATTCCTCAGGAGAAATAATAATACCAAACAGACTTGCATGCAAGAGTACAGATATATAAAATTGACACTTATCACAAAGCTCAGCTCATTTGGTTAAACTCTTGAGTAGAGACATATGCGAAATTACTGGGTTCTTTTTTTTTTTAAGTTTTGAAAAGCAGAATGTTCTCAATTGAATCTAATTTCTGTCTAAGAGAAATAAAAGACATACTCAAAAGAATTTTCTTTCCTAAAAGAGCGTATACGTAAAGCATGCGTGCATGTCAATGCACACCAGACATGCATGTGAAGCTCTAATTTACATGGTGTTGGTGGTATTTGTGTGTTGCTGATCCCTGTGCGTGAGTTCGGACGTCATGCTCTCTGTCACAAACAAACTCCAGCAGGGTGATCTTCTCACTCCTACCGCTCAGCACGCTGATGCTCTCACCTCCACATGATTTAGATTATACTCACACTCACACACACATGCACATGCACCGGGAGCGACAGATGTCTTACACATGCTGCTCACTGAGACGCCCCCACACACACATACGGGCAAAAAAATGTTCGCTTTTCGCCTGCTGCACACATTCAGTGCCATGTTCAGCCTGTCTTTACCTTAGATGTCTGAGTCACAAAGACAATTTTTTTACATTTTCCTACATGCTTTCTGATGCTAAACTGCACTTTGAGGCTGCAGCTTTACTCGACCGTGCTTTCCCTGTAAAAAAGCATGTAAGTTTATTTGCTGCGAGTTAAGACATCTCACACAGAATATCCACGGAGAACTTCACCACAACACGGGAAAGGGTGGGGCGCTGAGGGGGGGGGGGGGGGGGGGGGGAAAAAAGGGGGTTATAATCATGCCAACGAGACTGGGGGTCAGGAAGCACATTTTAGTGCATTTCCTGTCATAACAGGAAGGGTCCAATGGCTTCCCCTCCACAATGGCTTTGCCACGGCTTCCGGCCCTATGCTGGTCATTGAAGGGGGGGTGGAGACAGGTGGGGGGGGAGGAAACATAGATGACAGGCAGCCATTTATCCTGTGCCCTGAGCTGCTGTCCACTTGAACACTAAAGCATTGTTCAGAAGCAAAGAAAACACGTAAAGCAACAGGCTGAACACTTAACCTTTCTTCTAAGCACTTTACTGACAAAACCTCTGAGAAAAACGTACAATAATTTAAAAGGTTCCTTTTTTTTGTGCTGCATAAAGTTCTTGAGTTGGCTGAAGATC
Source organism: Sinocyclocheilus anophthalmus (assembly GCA_018155175.1). Taxonomy (NCBI): domain Eukaryota; kingdom Metazoa; phylum Chordata; class Actinopteri; order Cypriniformes; family Cyprinidae; genus Sinocyclocheilus; species Sinocyclocheilus anophthalmus. The sequence continues at coordinate 162,703 of JADLZN010010655.1, read as the reverse complement.
TTGATGTTATACTATAGGTCCTTCAGGTCAGCGATTTGGTTTCTGGGTTTTTTTTAAAGATCTTGTACCATACCATGACAGCTTCCAATTTATTTTATTTATGTGACAAGAATATTAATACTTTTAGTCTTAGCAAAGTGCAAGAAGCCACAGATAACAAATTAGAAACGTTCCGTGCCGTTAAGAATCAGGCCTACGCTGAAAATTCAGCATTGCATCACACTAATAAATTACATTTTAAAATATTTTCAAATAGAAAAAAGTTGTTTTAAATTGTAATAATACTGAATTAACAATAATCAATTGTGAATGCCTTTTACCTTCTAATTTTGAATAGAGGTAAAACAGGATGCAGAATTAAAATTTCAATGTAATACCTGTAATTTTAACTCAAAAAGCAAAACTCTAAATGCTGGCTTGGCAATCCCTTTATTTAAAAGTTTTTTTTTTAAATGTTTCTAGATCAATAGACTCAAGAACTTAATTTCCCAGAATTCATCACATGTATTAGATCTCTTTGAACTGCAATTCCAACTTGAGTTTAACTGAGTTCATACTAGCTGAAACCTGAAGACGGTGAGTTCAATTCTCATGGATTCTTGACGGTTATTAGCTTGTTAAGAGCCAGCGCTCTGGTGGTATGACCTGCAGCTATCAGCGTTAGCCATGAAATTGAATAGTTCCCGCTCCAAACCATGATTTCATGTTTGGCCCCGCATTTGCGCTCCTGCACAGCAGATGCCCAGATTTATACATGGTAAATATAAACACTAAAAAAGCTGCAGGAACCTAATTGACAAAGTTCTGAATGAAATAAACCATGTAAACCCATGCCACAAAGTCACAACATTAGACATGACAGGGAAAAGCTGGTTCGATCAGGAAGGTAAGAGGTTGATGTGCTTCTTAAGTGTTGTCAGATGCGGCTTCAGATCCTGCCTGCTAATAAGCCCGGGTGAGTAATAGTTTGGAAAACGCTGGTTGTGGTGAAGGACACACCCGCGGGTAGAGGCATGGTTTCCTCTACTCCGTTACAAGCCTCAATTATTCAGACTCTCCACATCATATCCTCTAAGGCAGAGGCAATGCATTTAATATTGCAATTAAAGAAGTATCAAAAACAGCAATTATGATGATTTAGGACAACCATATTTCACATTCACAAACAAAAACGCAACACACATGTGCAAAAACGAAAGCAGGCAGTCTGAAGTGAGAATCTAGCTCGTGAGTGTCTTGTGACGCTGTCGTCAGAAGCTGCTGGCACTTCCTTAAGTGATGTATACTTTTGGTGTATGGGTGTGTGTGTGTGTGTGTGTGTGTGTGTGTGTGTGTGTGTGTGTGTGTGTGTGTGTGTGTGTGTGTGTGTGAGAGAGAGTGCTGAAGATTTATTGCATTTCTGTGAAATGACGCCACATCTCCATTCTTTCCATCAAGATAACATCTCTTTTTACCTGTCTGTTACGTTCGTCCATTATCCGTGCAATCTGAATCTTTTTCCTCCCCATTATTTCGGTCTCGTATTCCTTCCAATTCCAAAAGTACTGTACACACTTGTCTTCCTTCCTCTCTCGCTCTGATCCTCAACGCAGTCTATTCTCTTTGCTCGTTCCTCTTATTTCAAAGACTCCGGCGTTCGTTCCTGAACAGACAAGACAGAGAAAGAGACAGATTTGATCAGACTGATGTGTGATATCGCTCAGTGCATGAATGTGGGAAAAACAAGGAGAGTCTCGGTTAACAACATACAAAATCAGGAGTTTTGGAAAACACAACTGATTTATAAAACATGTTTAACTTAGCAAAAAAAACAAAAACTTTTGAAACTTTAGAACACACATGATAGATAGATAGATAGATAGATAGATAGATAGATAGATAGATATAGATAGATAGATAGATAGATAGATAGATAGATAGATAGATAGATAGATAGATAGATAGATAGATAGATAGATAGATAGAACCCTACATGCTCACACAGATGTGGCTGTGGTCGTCAGCGGCCTTCAGAGAACACAAGTACCCAGCTGAAGACCAGAGCAACCTACACAAGAGGAAATAAAACTCAAGGGCAACCCACAATGCAAATAAGAGAGAGCAGAGAGCTTTGGGGAGCAGAGGTGAAATGCTCACACTCACAACGAGAGGGAGGGAAAACACGCGGCCTATATAGAAATCGAAAATCAGCAGCAGAGATCTTCAGGGGGCTTCTCTTCTCTTCACTTAGACATTGGCAATGTATGCATCAAGATGTGACCTTTTGATTATGTTTCAAATCGACTGATAAAAGCCAGAGAGATGTGGAGGATTTATGAAGGAGGGATGGAAAGAGCAGATGATACATCAGAAGAGGAAGTTACAGGAATGTTGTGACAGCTTTTCATTTGAATTTGAAAAGCATACCAAACGATAAAAGCCTCAGCAAGCTCCGCTCGGATAAGAGAGTATGACAATAAAAATGGAAACTTACAGTAACTTCAAGACAGTGGAGATCAAATACTGTGTCTTTTGGAATGTGCAAAAACTAAATTCAAAGTCCCATAAAACACTATTTCTTATTGACTTTTATGGATCCCATTATAAGTACTCAAAATCTAACTTAGCTTGTAGCGTGGTGGACGGTCATGCAGTGAACAACACCTTACATAACTTTAAGCTGTTCAGGACATGTAATCCATTAAACCCAGACTCAAAGAGTTCCCTTTAGCCACTGGGCCAATGATGTCCAGCTCACTCATCTCCAACTAACTGATCAGTCTGGTTATGTGTAGCGGTTTCATTTCAGGATTAGCCGTTCAAGCTGAAGTTATTCAAGGACATCTTGTACATGCTCTGGGGAACATTGTTGTCTTGTTTAATGATAGTCATTTATGCAGTTCAGCGGCTATTTTTGAGCACAGATTCAAGTATTCAAATAATTTGTATTTTATAGCCAATAACCAGATTGACAAGATGGTAACTGTTTAGCACATATGCAACCTGGAATATGAAAATCAATGCTTTTTTTAAATAAAATAAATCAAATTAAAATAATTTGATCACGTAAAATAACTAAATTATTTTATTAATTACAAGTAAATTAAAATAATTAGTATTTTTTAATACGGCAAAAATAAATAAAATTAATAGTCTACATAATCTACATAAGAAATAAGTAATCAGATGGATGTTAATACTTAGTTTAAATATAATATATTTTTTACAATTTGTGTAACATCATTTTTTTCCGGAACAGTTAAAAGAAAAGAAAATATAAAAGAAAAGAAATCGTACTAACATAAACTTGCAAAATAAACTAAAATAAATTAAATGTAACAATCTACTTCCAATATCAGAACAATGCTAATAGTTACACATTATTTAAAATATTTTTAAAAAGCTAAAATAGGCTAATATTGGAAAAGAAAAGAAAAGGAGTCCTAACATCCTGCTGCCAAAATCGGGCTAAGGCCAAGAGAATAAACAGGGAATTGCCAGGTAAATGTATTGAAATTCTGAACAGGCTCTCGGCAAAAACCCCACAGGAACTGGACATGCCGAGGCAAAATGGCTTAGAGGTCAGAGATGCTAGTGTGTTTACCCATGTGACGGAAAGATAAAGACGGAGAGAGACAGGCGTGGGAGGAGCCGCTGTGTTACTTGAATAGGAGGGAGGGCGGCCCGGTGCCAAGAAACCAAGAGCAGGGATCTCCAGAGAGTAATGTGCAACATTAAGTCACTTAGTTAATCTGCCTCTCTGCTTCTCCTGAGGGCAGCAGGAGAGGACAGATATCTCCTCGTCCCGTGAAGAGCGGCATGGTGCCACCGAAATAAAACAGTGCTGAGATAACACCTAGATATGACTGAGACAGTCTCCTGAGGGGCCATTAGACCCAGGACAACATCCAGAGAAGGGCAAAAAGACCTCCTAGCTAGCAGCTAACGCTTTGCAAATTAGCTGTGGTAAAAGGGCAACCTGAAGGGGAATGTGACGCTCATGCCCACATAAGTAAATTTTGAACAAATCCTGTGTCTAACTGCAGTCAATGAATATGTATTAATAAATGCCCCATAGTAGTAGATTTTTTTTACAGTGTAGGTCCCACAAGAGCATAAGTTGGATCAATTAGAAAAGCAATAGCACACCTCTCTTCAACAAGTTGTATGATTTGAGGTACAGTATTATTCACATTCAAAGCACAAACAGTGCAGGATGTAATAAACAGGGAAAGTTTACCCAAAAATTAAAGCTGTCATCATTTATACATCCTCAAGTTATTTCAAACCTATACCAGTTTCTTTCTTAAGCTAAGCACAAAAGAAGATATTTTGAAGAATGTCGGTAACAATAAATGGAAACGTTGGCAACGGTACCCATTGATTTTTTAATAGTATGAAAACAATTCAATGGAAGTCAATGGCTACCTTTAATTGTTTGGTTACCAACATTTTTCAGTGCCCAACAGAAAAAAACAAACTCATACAGGTTTGAAACAACTCGAGAGTGAGAAAATTAGGAACTTTTACTTTTTTTTGGTGAACTATCCCTTTAAGGTTAGGGGATCTCAAAACGTTAATAAAGACCTCAAAAAGACAGAAATAAACAAAAGAAAACCCTCAAAAAGCATTTAGAGACAGCCTCTGGCATAACTTGGCTAATGTCAGTTAACAATTGAGATTGGAGCCTGTACAACTTCATTATCACCATCTTTCAGGGCATCTGAAATGCTGAAGACGTGCCAGGCAGCGGAGGAACTTGTCGAAGCACGTCGGAGCAGATCCTCAGAGCTCTTGGCAGACCCCTGAGGTGTCAGACAGCTGACTCTGACTCGTAGGAGGAAGCATCTCTCTGCAAACAACACCCATCAGCTAGCACAAATGGACATAATGACAGGAAATCTTCGCAGACGCCCTCATAAAGAAGTGACATCATTGAGAAGAAACAATAAAAGATGCCTCTTACCATAAACTGCTCCACAATGCGGAAAATGGGAAGTACCAACAAATCTCATGGTTCAAAAGGGCATGATGAGTTTTGCTGTGATAAAACGAATATTAAAACTAATAATATTTCCCTTGCATCGTGTGTTTAAACCAATCACATTCAATGTGAAGTACAGATTCATTTTTGTGAATATTGCAGGTGAAGGCAAACTACATACTACATACAAATGCTAGGGCATTGCTATGCGTTTGCTAAAGTGTTCTGAGCGATTTTAAGCACAATGCTACAGTATGCAGTTGCTAGAGTGTTGTTATGCAGTAGCTAAGGTGTACTGAGCGGTTTTAAGCACAATGCTACAGTATGCGGTTACTAGGGAGTTGTTACACGGTTGCTTAGATGTTTTGAGTGGTTTTAAGCACAATGCTACAGTATGTGGTTGCTAAGGTGTTATGAAGTTGCTAAGGTTTTCTGAGTGCTTTTAAGCACAATGCTACAGTATGAGGTTGCTAGGGAGTTGTTACGTGGTTGCTAAGGTGTTCTGAGCGGTTTTAAGCACAATGCTACAATATGTCATTGTTAGGGTGCTGCTATGTGTTTGCCAAAGCGTTCTGAGCGGTTTTAAGCACAATGCTTCAGTATGTGGTTGCTAAGGTGTTCTGAGTGTTTTTTCACACAATGCTACAGTATGTGGTTGCTAGGGAGTTGTTATGCAGTTGCTAAGGTGTTCTAAGTGAATTTTAGCAAAATGCTATGTGGTTGCTAGGATATTTTTATGCAAATTAATGGTTTTTAGCACAATGCTATGTGGTTGCTAGGGTGTTCTTGGTGGCTACTAGGGCATTACTATGCAGTTGCTAAGGTTTTTTTTTTAGCACATTGTCCAATTTATTGTCTAATGACTTAGAAAGTAGTACATTAATTATTTCATTCGTGAACGTAGCATTATCGATGTTTAATACTTTAGTTTAGGGGGTTATCCAGGGATAAGCAGTAGTAATAGAACCTTAGCAAACACTGCCAGTCAACCAATCTCAACAACCCAGTGGCCTCCAAATACATGCTCGAAATGTTCAAGAACATACGTTCTGCCAGCTATCCCCCGGCTGTATTTCATGGAGAGGACTGCTACATCTCTTTGCTGTCTATCAAGGGAGCATGCTACGGCTCAGAGCAGCGGCCGCCAAGAGACTGTATCAATCAGTGCCGGAATGGGGACAAGTCACTCTCCACCCCACCCTTATGGCTCGCCTCAAAACTTCCCAAGGACAAAGAGGAGACAGCGTCTGTCTTTCTCAATGAGAGCACACGAGCTGTGGAGGTTAGTCGTACCACAGAACGAGTCCAGCTCCCAGACGCCCCGCTACATTCCCATATCCTGAACCCACGGCTCCTGGTGGAGCGCTATGCGTGAACAGCCATGGGCCATGTGAGTCCAGGTTGATGCTGTCCACTTAGCGCGAGATTAGAGAGATCTGACTTTGGCTCACACTTCAAAAAAAATCATTCTGTAAATCATATTCAGGAAAAAAGAAGATAATAAAAAATAGAAAAAAAATCTCGTACACCGTTTGTAAAACATTTAACTAAATGTGAATCAGAGTTATTATATTTAAAAATACAAAGAATAAATACATTTAAATTTATTTAAAAATTAAAGAAAAAACTTAAAACCAAAAAATAAATAAAAGAAAAACTTAAAATAAAATCATAAAAATGTCAAGGTCATAAAAGATATGCATCAACTACCCCTAGTAATATATATTGTATTTTTACTTCTTTTTATTTCAGCTAATTGCCAATGCAACATTTCTGATTTTTGTTTAGTTTAACTCGGAGTGCTAAAATAAATAAAACTGATAAAACTAAAAAAAATACATTTAAAAAATAACAAAAACTATATAGACATAATTTAAAAAAGCTACTATGACATTTTTAGTAGTTTTTTTAGTAAAAATTAAAGTGAAAAAAGAAAACAAAAATGAAAAAGAATTAAAAATATTAGCAAAAACTAACAGAATATCAATGAAACTAAAATAAAAATGCACTTTTAATTAAGCTTACTGACACATATAAAACATTTTATAGCATAAACCTCAGAATTATATTACATTTATGCTTAAAACAAGAAAAAAAATGCCAATGGGGTAAAAAAAATTATGTATTATCGGAAATCATATTTGGCCTAGCCTGGTATGCTACACTTCCTTATATGCCCAAATCAATGGAAAATCTAAAATTATGTCCTAGTTCTTTGCAGGACTTTCAGTGACCTAATTACAAAAGCTAAGCTTGCAATCACTGTCAGCTACGATCGAGCTATTAGCAACAATTCGGTTAATATTCTGGAGAATAACTCTCAAAACTATGACAGCGAGAGCACAAGGCATTTTGGTGCTTTGCTCATAGTTGGTTGCTCATTTGCATGGCTTCCTTTTGCTGTGGAGATGTGTGTCACACAGCTGTGTTCTCACAGTGTGTGCGCGCCGCTTTGCGCTTCACCGCTAACCGATACACACTGCCAACTGAAACTCTGTGGCCATTCGTAGCCACATGCTAAGATATCACTTCTGTTTTCTGTTACGTTATTTTAAAAGCAGTGCATTCATGACATTAATATGGCTTTTCTTTCCCCCCCCCCCCAAAAACATGTGTCCTCTTAAATTACACTCTTGCTAAAATCAAAAAAACTTTTTTTTACAATATACACTGTTAAAAAATGAAAATGTGCAGTTGTTAGCGTATAGTTATTCTAAATATTGATGCAACATTTTAAAGATTAATGAAAGATTTAGCTAATCATAAGAAATCCTTTCTGATGAATAAGATGGGCTGTACTAGTTATAATAAATAAATAAATAAACAATCAAAAAATCGATGTTACTTTGTAAAAATAATGAGATGGAAGAATGATATGAGGCACAAAACTGGTACATATATGTAAGAAATTGATTACTACAATTTTAGCATCTTAATCCATAATATTTGTCCACGGATTGCCACAAATGACCAATCAGAATCAAGTATTCCAGGGAAAGACGGAAAGACAGTTATAACATTACAAAACATGATCATCTATTTCAAAAAAGTGCTAATCAAAGAATCCTGGAAAAATGGATCATGGTTTCCGAAAAGCATTAAGCAGCACCAATTGACTTTAACTGATAAAATAACGAATAAATAGTTCGGAGCTCCCAACAGCAGATTAGGAAAGATTCTGATAGGACATGTGGCACTGAAGACGGCATAGGGTGCTCAAAATTAAACTTTGCCATCACAAGAATATATTACATTTGAAAATAAATCAAAATGGAAAACTGTTCTCTAAAATGTTAATAATATTTCACAATATTACTGATTTTTTGATCAAATAAGGGCAGCCTTGGTGAGCATAAGAGACTTCTTTCAAAGGTTTTTAAAAATCTTAAAGGCCCCAAAGCTTTGAACACTAATTTACATTTTTAACAACAATAACGTAAAGTTATTACATTAGCAAAATCTATCAGTAACGATAATAATAAATATAATGTGAATACTTGTCCTGCTGTTAGCAGTTCATGACTAAGCCACGGACCTGTGATCGATATCCTTAAGTGTTTTTGTCAGGCTGCCCGACGTGGAGAACAGATCTTGCCAGCTGGTTGGCCCTGACATCAGAGCGAGTCTCACAGTGTAGGCTGATCTCTCCGCTCCTGGCACTCGGAGCCGCTGGCAGCGTGTACGGGGCCGCGCTCTCACGCAGCAGGTAAGTGACCTGAAGAAAGCAGGTGGCTGTTTCTACCTCTGATCCTTTGAATTACACCCTGAAGTTTAATATTTCATTTTGGTGGTTTGCTTAAATCCTTAACCTTAAGTACGAGCACCAGTAATAGTGATGCTATCCTATCCCTCTTATTTTGCAATGTGGAAGTAAGCTATTTTCTGTGAATGTGCGAGACTTGTGTGAAACATTATATATTACTACTACAAGAGATGATAATGTAAACAATGACTGTTATTATTATGAGTGACTTTTTGCGACTATTTAATCATGACAATTTCAGCACACAATAAAATGTAATGCCGAGAGAATTGCACATAGAAACATTCTTTAGGATTTTTTAGGATTTATCATAAGAAACGCTCTTTCTTAAGATTTTCGTGAAGTTTACAGGCTGGATATGCTTCACTAGATCTGTTTATCTCACAGTATCTGCATCATAAGAATTGGATTTGATCTTGCAGTGGGGTCTGGAGGTCTGGGTGTGGGTGTTTACTGCAGCATGGGAATGATCTCATGGGAAGGAAGTGACGTGGAAACTCGGGAGCATTGTAAACCAAACCAGGATGACAGCAGGTATTCAGCTCGACAGCCCCCTCAAACTCAAACTCCCCCTCGCAGACTTCCTCTACCAAATATACTGCACATGTAAACGCAGCAGAACCAAAAATAAAATTATGAACTTTTTACCTTGAACAACAAAAGCAGTGGCTGAAATTGATGGCTCATCACAACTGAGACAAACATTGTCTAGAAGTGTCAAATCAGAGGTGTTGTGGGATATGTAACTTCAAAAACCAACATATTTTATTTAATTTACAGCTCTCAATGCTTTCTGTGACTTCAAATGCAGAACAGAGATGCTAGTCTTCTCTAGACACTCATTTTGAAAGTAAACCTCATTGTGGGAATGGGCGGAAAAACTCTGACACATAATCAAAGAACAAACTTACATGATTCGAGCAACATAGTCAGGCCTAAAAAAAGACCACAAACATGCAAGTTTGCTACAACCAAACATGGATTGCACCTCTGTAATTTTGAGGATGGAGAAAAGTTGAGGTCAGTGCTATATTTAAAGTGTTAGTTCACCCAAAAATGAAAATTCTGTCATTAATTACTCACCCTTGTGTTGTTCCAAACCCGTAAGACCTTCGTTCATCTTCGGAACACAATTTAAGATATTTTTGATGAAATATGAGGGCTCTCTGACCCTCCCATAGACAGCAAGGTAACTACCACGATCAACGTCCAGAAAAGTACTAAGATGATCGACAGTAGTCCGTGTGACATCAGTGGTTCAACTGTAAAGTTATGAAGCGGACGCGCGTTCACGACAGACTCAGCCGCAGAGGTGTGGAGGGATCTCCGGCGTTACATGATGACGTCCATACAAGCAGGATCTGGGGCCAGACGCGCCGGTTTGCCGCAACACGCTAGCGCTGGTACGTCGTGCCCGAAGCGCCAGTAGACCGAAAAATGTGGAAATAAAGTCAGTTTGTTGCTTTTGGCAAAAAAAAGTATTCTCATAGATTGGAACCTTACAGGAACCCATGATGTACAGGAAGACCTTGGCGAATCATTCTTGGTACTTGTCGGACGTTGCGTGGTAGTTACATTGATGTCTATGGGGAAGGGCCAGAGAGCTATCAGATTTTACAAAAAATATCTTAATTTGTGTTCTGAAGATGAACGAAGCTCTTACAGGTTTCGAACAACACGAGGGTGAATAATTAATGACAGAATTGTCATTTTTGGGTGAACTAACCCTTTAAGCAATATTGGAGATATATACCCAACAATAGCACAGCTAGACGTGTTCTTAAAAGGATGTCATAAGAGGTTGTGCTCATATTATCACCTAATGTTGGGCAAATCTTTTCAATGTTCGGAAACCAAAAGCAAGAATTTTGAAGACGCTGGAAGTCCAAAAAAAAAAGGGACCAGACCTTTCATGAAGGCTGGTTCTACAGAAGGTTTGGACCAACATGAGGGCAAGTAAATTATGACAATTTTCAATTTTGGGTGAACTTTCCCTTGCTTTTCAGAAGATACTACAACTTTTAATTGAAATATTGTGTTATTAAGCCAATATAGTAATATACTAACTCTTCCCTGGCCACTAATATGTAAACTAAGGTTAAAACTTGCATGTTGTAGTAGCTGTTAAGCATGTATTTTAGCACGTCTGGAACGCTGTACTGACCAATCAGTATCCAGAAACAAAGCAATCAGATTTATAGAATCACAAAGAATGACTTCAACTCCTGCTGTCAAGCTTTGGCAGTAACCATCCTTCATCAGCTGGACTTCTGTAAGACCTCAGGAGGTCAAGAATGTCCATTTGTCCTTTGAGAGACACCTGGCTTGGGATTCTTGCACTGTTTGAAATCTGTCAGTGTACAGATGTCATAACCAATTCCAAAAGGTGGACAGACAGAACCAGGAGCCCAATGAAACGGCTGACTATCCCGTTAATGGTAATATCTGGACAGGATTCCAGTGCCGTGTTACAGTGGACGCAGTATCTGTTACCTCAGAGCCGACAAGTCACATCTTAAATACTAACCTCACACTAAACTATGAACACATGATCCACTAAAAATATCCCCAGATGCACGCATCGAGCGGTGGGGGGGGTGCGGGGGGGGTTGGTGTTCGCTGATTAACACTATATACGGCCCACCATACAAAGAGTTCTCTGTGTGAAGCCTCCTCACTGGAGGATGTAACGCAGTGAATTAAGCATTTTACACCAGTGACAAAGATAGATTACATGACAGGGAAAAAAATCTGAAGGTTTTTTTTGTGGCAAAATCAAGCTATGCCGAAAAACTGCTTTGAGAGCAAGATCAGCAAAGCCACAGACCAGGAGAGCTTAGGTTTAATTTATGAGCTTTTCTAGGGTTAAAAACCAGGTTGAGTGCAAAAATAATGAACACTCGATTTCTTCATTTACAATGAATCCATAAGAATCCATATTTTATAAGTGTTTTATTTTATAGTCATATTGTATATTATATATTTACATATAGGTAGGCCTATATTATAAGTATATTTACACTTTTTGAATGTAAAAATTATTTTAGTGTCTGCACGAATGCAATAGAAACATATACAAAATAAATATATACTTATTGAATATATATTTTAAAAATTTAAGGAATAACGGTGTGTATATATATATATAATTTGTTGAATATTGTTTTTTTAAATTGTAAAATTATTTACATTTTGGTTTGAAATAAAAAACTGTATATACTAACAACTTATAAAGTTCATATATTGTCCATATATATAATTAAGTTTTTTTGAATTTTATATCCTCACTTTATATGTAAAAACACATGCCACGACAAATCGCGTATACGATTTTTGTTTAAATAATATGAATAGTTAGAAATTTGTCAGTACTTACAAACTCACAAATTTTAGAAACCGGCTCTATATGATGACATGAAAGTTTTTCAGAATGCTCTTCATCAGGAGGATAAACAGCCCAGCTGTTTTTTCAAGCAACCGAGATGTGACCTACTTTGAGGTTTTGCTGCATCGTCAAATCAGGGGACCTAATGAAGGAAAGGACAGGAAGTGCCTGTGAGGTCCGACAGCACCAGGACCACCCAGCAGGATAACCTACAAACTAATATAATGACTGCATGTAACATATACAGTGGGTTACGGAAAGTATTCAGACCCCCTTAAATTTTTTTCTCTTTGTTATATTGCAGCCATTTGCAAAAATCATTTAAGTAAATTTTTTTTCATCATTAATGTACACAAAGCACCCCATATTAACAGAAAAACACAAAATTGTTGACATTTTTTCAGATTTATTAAAAAAAAAAAAATGAAATATCACATGGTCCTAAATATTCAGACCCTTTGCTGTGACACTCATATATTTAACGCAGGTGCTGTCCATTTCTTCTGATCATACCTGAGATGGTTCTACACCTTCATTTGAGTCAGCTGTGTTTGATTATACTGATTGGACTTGATAAGGAAAGCCACACACCTGTCTATATAAGACATTACAGCTCACAGTGCATGTCAGAGCAAAGAGAATAGAGGGCAAAGGAACTGCATGAAGAGATCAGAGACAGAATTGTTGGCAAGTCCACAGAGTCTGCCACGTTACAAACAAATAACTTGTTTTTTCTGCGCACTTAAGGTTCCTAAGAGCACAGTGCCTCCATAATCCTTAAATGGAAGACGTTTTTGATGACCAGAACCCTTCCTAGAGCTGCCCGTCCGGCCAAACTGAGCTTATCGGGGGAGAAGAGCCTTGGTGGAGAGGTAAAGAAGAAACCAAAGGTCACTGTGGCTGAGCTCCAGAGATGCAGTCGGGGAGATGGGAGAAAGTTGTAGAAAGTCAACCATCACTGCAGCACTCCACCAGTCGGGGCTTTATGGCAGAGTGGCCCGACGGAAGCCTTTCCTCAGTGCAAGACACATGAAAGCCTGAAAGGAGTTTGCTAAAAAACACCTGAAAGACTCCAAGATGGTGAGAAATAAAATTATCTGGTCTGATGAGACCAAGATACAACTTTTTGGCCTTAATTCTAAGCGCTATGTATGGAGAAAACCAGGCACTGCTCATCAACTGTCCAATACAGTCCCAACAGTGAAGCATTGTGGTGGCAGCAGCATCTGCTGGGTGTTTCAGGCAGGACCACCGGACGAGTTGTGCCCAATCGAGGGAAAGTTGAATGCGGCCAAGTACAGGGATATCTAGTACCAAGTACTTTCTCCAGAGTGCTCAGGACCTCAGACTTTGCCGAAGGTTTACCTTCCAACAAGACTATGACCCTAAGCACACAGCTAAAATACGAAGGAGTGGCTTCACAACAACTCACAACTGACTGTTCTTGAATGGCCCAGCCAGAACCCTGACTTAAACCCAATTGAGCATCTCTGGAGAGACCTAAAATGGCTGTCCACCAACGTTTACCATCCAAAATGACAGAACTGGAGAGGATCTGCAAGAAGGAATAGCAGAGGATCCCCAAATCCAGGTGTGAAAAACTTGTAGCATATTTCCCAAAAAGACTCATGGCTGTATTAGATCAAAAGGGTGCTTCTACTAAATACTGAGCAAAGGGTCTGAATACTTAGGACCATGTGATATTTCAGTTTTTCTTTTTTAATAAATCTGCAAAAATGTCAACAATTCTGTGTTTTTCTGTCAATATGGGGTGCTGTGTGTACATTAATGAGGAAAAAAATGTACTTAAATGATTTTAGCAAATGGCTGCAATATAACAAAGAGTGAAAAATTTAAGGGGGTCTGAATACTTTCCGTACCCACTGTATGCTGCTACTAGCTGTTAACGCCCACAATTACAACTTCATCCCGTCAAGCCCTTTATGAAACTGCTGGTTTTTCCTTAATACGACAAACCGACGAAGCTCCTGAAACTAGCTTTAACATCATCACCAGGCCTCTCATAACATCTAAATCGAGAGGTTTTCGCATGATTAGCTTTTCCAAATGATAAAATACATCAACGTTAGCTTTACTTACGATATTTATTCATTAACGTCTCACCATCAAGTGACTCCGTGCACAGCTTGTGTGAAAGAAAGCACAGTGGCTGTTGTTGTCATCATTTATTGCTGTTAAGTTGTCATCATTCACCACTAACTAATGCAATCACACGTCAGGTTTATAGTTTCCTGATGGCAATAAACAGATGAAGTGTGTGCCATACTTTGAGAGGCACATTGCAGAGTCTCAGTGCATGGCACACGTTTCCGGTTTGTGTACAAGCATTTTAACTCATCTAAAGCTTCTCTGCATTTTAAAAAATCACGCGTATTTGTTCCTTCTTGCCACTCTTTCAATACTAAATACTAAAACACTCTCCCAAAAACGCCACAATGGATGTTATTAAGTATAGGGAGGAGCACTAAGCTTTCCTGGATCACATTTTGCCCTTTGGTCATTATTATTGTACAAGCACCAGAGGAGAGCACTTCTCTCTCATCTAAACGGCTGGGAACCCCATCCTGGATATTCCAGGTGAACTGTTAAGCCATTAGTTTCAGTTAGCACTGCCATAAAAAATAACTTGTTTACAGTTCTCCAATTACCACAGCGGAGTATAAATAGAGATGCTATTCACATAATTACACCATTTTGGAAAAGTTGCTTGTTTAGTGTTAAATAAAGCATGCCAGACAACAATTCAAATATGAAAAAATAAATAAATAAAAACACAAACTTAGTACTGCCAATGCAGATATTTGGATTTCTAAAAGCACAGTTGTTATACTGTTCCATAGTATATATTATTATTTTATATTCTGAATTTTAAACTATACGATTCTAGTATTTAATGTTATACGACTTAAACTATTATATATATATATGACTAAAATTACTTGTAGATGATTCTATTCTATGATTTTCTATTACTTTTTCAACTATATTACAGTATATAATTACTTCAACTATACTAGCATTATTTGTAAACCCATTCTTTTCTATACTAATGTATAGTATTTTCTATTCTATTACCTTTTAAACTGTACTATTCTAGTATATATTACTTATACTATTCTAGTATACTTACACTGTTCTATATTACACTAGTATATAGGCTACTATTCTACTGACTGTTAAACTATACTATGTTATTCGACACTAACTAGTCACACTATTCTATTAACCACAAAGCTTAGAGTTGTGACAGTTCAACTTACTTTGTAATGCATGAGGGTGTCAGGTCCAGAAAGCATGCATGCGCTGGTGTTAATGGTCAGACACGCACCGGTCCAGAACTCTTCACGCGCTCTTCAAATCCAGAACCGCGTCAAAGCGCTTCATGTGCGCGTCAATGTGAGAATGATCGCTGAACTCCGCGTCTCTCATTGGTTTTGACACATGCAGCGATGGAAGCAAAAGCGTTTTTTAAATAGCATGAACAAACAACTGAAGATGTCCAGAGTTATCCTGGGTGGATCAGTGTTTGAGGTCTCCTCTAGTTTACTGACACGATCCTCACGAGCGTCTGTTCGTTGCACAGAACAGAAGAGAATCATTCTGTCTCGCTCTATCTTTGTAAAGAGGGCGGGGCTAACGCGTACAGTAACTCACACCCGCACGCGCGTGACGCGACGCGTCCTAAAAGAACGCTCAGTCGCGTTGCGTCTTTAATTATTGCACTCAAGGGTTTATATCTGTTTTCATTTTCTCCAGTTATTTGAAGGGAAACTTTTTTTTCTTTCTGTGACTATCTTTTATTTTTTAGTTTTTCTTCATCTGATTCAATTTACAAATGAAATTAAATAAATACAAATAATAAGATCATAATATTCAATAATGAATAATTGTTACAACCAATACTCTAATTGGTATAGCCTATTAATATATTTCATATAATTACTATTATTGGTTAATTTACGGTACAATTTTATAATAGCCTAATTATTCAATTGAATAATAAAATTAACGGCTAAATTAATTAAGCATACAATGTCTAATTATTATGTTTAAGTATATAATTTAAACATACAACCAAATATTTAATACATTGAATCATTTATATTGACTTGATTTATTGACTTATTGAAATTATTCTTACCAATCACTTGCTCATAACCTTCCGTTTCAGCTTTATTATCTTCTCCCTCTGAATCTTCACTGCTTTTGTGTCTCCATCAAATGGGTATTTTTGGCTTTCGGGTCCTTCGTTTGGCACCTAGAAAAAAGAAATATTCATCAAATTATATGAATTAGTTATTAGTCTGGGGAATAATCACTGAACATCACATTAAAACGCATCAGTGCGGCAGCGAGAAGTGTCTCTGTGACTCATCAGCGCACGCTAGTGGCGGGTTGGAGTATTACACCTCAATGAATCCAGACTTACCACACATCCTTTCAATAACCATAACAGCTCGATCAGAGGGCTTATGTATTTGTTCATTCAGCTGAGACCAGGTCTGTTAAAGGCTTTTAAAGTGTATCTCGATAACTGAGCATTAGGGAGAGAGCGGAAACTGTTTAACCACTCTTGTCCAAGAAAAGCTATGTGCGTGTTAATAAACACAGAACTCTGACAACCCTTTACCTTTCCAACACTTTTCCTGGCAGGCCACTAATGCTGACACTCACAAAGGAACATGGGCACTCTGAGGGGGGCATGTTTTTCATTGAACAATTTCCCCTGGAGCTGCCAAGTGCGGGTAAGGGTAAAACCTCCATGTGAAGTTTATCAACTTTGAGTGTAATCTTAAGTGTCTGTGAAGATTTGGTGGCGGTTATTAGGATTTTGCTATTGTTTGTGTTTTCTAAGGCCACGTACACACTGCAACTAAATTTGGTTGTTAATCACGTTTTAGTGCTTAATCCTGTTCTATACACACACACTTCAGTCATTTACCGGAGTGACAACCGCATTCTACAACTCCCGAAAAATTCAGGTAGGCTATAATAACCGCATTTACAGAAACCACATTTACACTTTTACGCAGCGTGTACGGAACCGAAGTGAGCAACTAGTTGTTAATGACTTATTTAAACCATAGACTGTATAAAAACATGGACGTAGTGTCCGTGACGTCACCCGTAGGTTTCCAAAAGTGGGCGGAGCCGGCCGTCGCCATAGGCGTGCCCATCCGGAAATATACGACAATGGGACCAAGAGGCGGCGAGAGGTTGCTGAAGCCACGCCCACCTGCTCGACAGTTGGTGAAGCAAGCGGCAATATAACACTGTCACTCAAGTGGCCACGCCCCTTAATTATGCAGAACTTTAAGGCTTAAAATAATTTAAACGGATGAGTGCATTGTGATTGGCCGAACACCGCAAGCACTCGTCGGAAATGTAACGCCCCTTACCATAATTGCGAGCTTCATATTTCAAAATAAATGTAAAGACAGAGCCCGAAAGGGGAACAGAGTCGCGTGACAGAAACAGTGATGAAGCTGCTATGTGTTTGCAACAAAGCCACGGTTAAGACAGCCGACTCCACTATGATGTGTCTCGCGCGCTCTCTCTCTCTCTCTCTCAAATACAAACACGTACCAACACACCACACACACCCACACGATGCACAAAACTCCGCTTTGGCAACAGTCAAATAGCAAAACTTAAATACATAACGCGCCAGATTGTCATAGCAAAAGTCACCGAATTAATCCTCTCCTAGGTACACGAAACGCGTCGTCCATAAAGGCATTGGTTTGTTGTAAGTAATATTAAAGAGTTCCTAAAACGGCATCTCACTTCCGGAAGGCACATTAAAGTGCTTTTGCTTGACTAGAAACAACAGCGTCTCCTGACCTGGCTGCTTAAACAATAAAATGCGGGTACTGAACCTGCCTCTTTCTTTGGTGCCACTTTGGGTGGAATTACGCAACATATTTTCACATAGTGAGGTAGGTATGTGGGGGCTTGTTAGAACGAGCCATTTTAGGGGGGCGTGGCAGAGTCTTAAATTTGATAAAGAATATCTCTTTGGTTTTGAGACTTTAGTCTTTGCAACTTCAGGGATCTTATCTATGCACAATCAGCTTGTAACACTCCAAAGAGAAAGGAAAACTTGAAATCACATCGTATGACCCCTTTAACATGGGGAGTCTATGGGATTGACTCGCCTGTTTGCAGCAAGGGCCCTAGCGGCCAGTTGATCAATTACAGTTTAAGTCACTTCCTTGTTGGCTTCACGAGAGAGAACGGGAGGGTGCCGCTTGATTTAAATGCGTAGGCTATCATTTACGGTGCAAGAAATCAAATGGAAGGAGGTACATTAGTGTTGCCAGATCTTGCTATAAAAAACAGCAAATAAGAACAAGCCCATAATCAACTTAATTCCAAACGCATTAACTTAGAAATCAGTAACATGCCAAAATATCGCGATCTGCACCTACCTACTTTAGGTTATTGACTCTATAAAATGGATCGCTCTTTAAGCCGAGCCCAAAGAGGCTAGCTAATAAGTGGACATGGCGACACTTAAAGAGCCTCTCTGCAAACCTTCCAAACATAAACAAAATACGACGTCTCTGTCGACGGTGGTTTAGTTAAAATCACCTAACGTAACGCGTTACTTTGGTCAAAAATAGAGGATACCAAACACGAGTCGGCAAAACGTTGCTATTACCATGATGTCAGTCATGGTCATTTTGAGAGTGAGTTCTGTTCCGTACAAACACGAAACTATAATTTAGGGGATTCACTTCTGTATTTAAATGTGGTATCACTGAAACTTAAGTGTGTATGTAGACTAAGATCAACACATTTCCATGAATGCTTGATAAAAATCAGATGAAAATGAAAGATGAAAATGAGTAACTCTGCAGAGATGCACCATGCATTTTACCTGCAGTCATAAAAAATAAAAAACAGAAAGACAGGCAAGCTGGCCCCCAGACAAAAGATAAAATAGTCTGTCTTGAAGCACACTTCAAGTTCTGTTTTAAAGCAAATAACAGATTTGAATTTAAAAAGACAAATATTAATAAAATATTATATTTTTGTTTGTTTTTTTGGACAAAGTGAATATTTTTGAAGGTGTCTTTCTGTGTTAATTGAATAGCAGATTGAAGGAAGAACTCGCACAGTTTGGGAATGACATGAGGGTCAGTAAATATTGATCACATTTTCATTTTTACTAAAACTATTTATTTAATATGAAGTTTCCTGTCAAGTACCAGTCTTTTTGCTCAATCCATTTTGTTGTAACTGCTGCAAAATTATTTAATGCGATCCCAGAGGAATTGTTAGTAAGAATCTCAGGCTATTCGTGTCTAACCCATTCACAGAGGGCTTATGTAGTTGTTTGCATGTGTCGCTGAGCCCACGGCTCATGGCTAGACACCTGTAATCCACAACTCATAATACAGAATATAGAAAACATGCTTTCTATTGTTGTAGCTCACACTCTGGTTTCACTGGGGGAGACCTAGCGTGCAAAACTCACTTCAAATCGTGCTGCATTATGCTGCTCACCTGACGAGTTCTCAGGCATTGATGTCTGTAAACCTGCCCTAAAGGCACGTCAACCCAGAGTATGTTACATAAACTGATATCTATGCTTACAGGTATGCCTTTTAAAAATATATATCTCATATTACACTACATTATGCCGAGAATTTTACATTATATTTATGATGTTGCATAAAACCTATATGTACAAAAGCGTACATACAGCATCAAACAAAAAGAAAAATTAATAATCAAATTATAAATTGAGACTCCACCTTCTTCAAATTTTTTTTATAAAAATAAGAAAAAAGGTATTTTTAAACTATATAAGAAATTAAACTATATGAACTATAAGATAAATTTTTTTGGGTGTTTATGACAAGAAAAGCAATGTTTTAATATATTATTTATAATGATATATTGATGTATATTGTATATTTCTTTGTGTGGTGTGTGTGAAGCCCTGTTTTTATCTATTTTTGGTTTATAATTAATATTTTGTATATATTCTATATATATATATATAATTGTGTGTCTACACACTGCCCACACCCACACACATATTTATATATATAAATACGTAATAACTTATAAGTGTAAAAGTATAAGATTATCAATAGCGCATTTTGTGGTGATGCTATATTTGTCCATTAGAGTAATTCCTATATTTTGTATAATTTATTATTAGGTATAATTTTTAAATAGATTATATACAACCACACACACACACACACATAACTGCCAAGGCCCCAAATATTCAAAATAAAATTAACCCTATCCGTTTTTCAAATAATTTAATTTTGTTTATAAAAAAGTAAAGTTTAATTTAATCAATTGATGTCTCAGTTTCATTGAATGATGCCTTTTTACTTGTATTTACTTATTATCCTCTTTTATCCAAATTTTGAACAATATAGCAACGCAATTAGAATACAACATTCTATTAAAATACGCAAGCTTAATACACCTTCTACTATAGAGTCAAAATAGAAACTCATGCAGTAAAAACTGAGCACGGTGCAGCTGAACATGCAAATCTTGCTGCATTGACGTTCAACATCCAAAGTGGGTCATTTTGCGCTTCCTCCTCAAAACACATTCAGCTTTTTTAGAGCATCAACCATCGGGACAGCCAGAGAGTCTAAACTGTATAAACACTGGCGCAAACACTCACACTCAGTACATAAGGATAACATTATCACGGCGTCTTGTTTTGAAACCGAAGCTGTAAGAGGAGAAGGCTGCAGTGGTTGTGGGCAGGAATCGGTGGTTTTGTGGGCACCTCAAATGCCCTTGATGTGCCTTTCATTTTCTCAAACACTCTTGATGGATACCTTACAGCTGTGGCCTTTATAGAGAAAGAAACAAGAGGATCTAGCACCAGTAAAGAGCATTCGTTTGGGGAGATGTGCACACTAATTCAATCCTAATTTTAACTCATTTATCATTTTGTTTCAATATTATGTGTACTTGTATCAAACACACAAACTGGAAATAACGTTTACATATAAAATATACTGTATATGACCTTTTAAAAATTGCTTGTAAATCTCTAAGAAAACGGGTTGACAGAAATTGAAATCCAAGATTTGGTATTATCTAGAATGTAATCTTTTTGTCAACTTGTTTTCTTTCATTTAGCACAGGTTTTGGATTTCTTTTTGGAACTGACTGATTGCATTCCTTATTGATCTGAGCTTATGCATCTCAGTTTTAAGTAAAAAAAAAAACAACAACATGATTGTATAATATTGGGCAATATTCCCTCAACACTGAGTATAGCACAGCAAATGGGCCGACTATCAAATTAGGTAAAAAGAACACAAAGCCTTCTAATGCAGAACAGCTGATAAAAATTTCGGTAGATACTATACATATAGAGATTTACAAGCAATTTTTGGTAGGCCAGTCTTTTTTTGACTGGGAACACCTCAAGTGTAACAAGGTACCAAAAAGCTCAAAAATTAGCCAACATTTTTTTGGGAACTTGTCAGTCAGTCAGTAAGTTTTAGTTTAATGGGATAGTATTAACTAGCATTTTTGGGGAAAAGACAATGTGGGTTAAACATAGTGGCTTGATAAAGTCCTCAAACTATCCGACAAAGAAAGTAACATTCACATCAAAGCTTTTTTTGTCATAAAAGGAGCCGTAAACAAGCTTGACACAATATTAGTCAACGGCGATCCTCTCCAGCATTCATCTCCTAGACAAACATATCTATTTATGAAGGAAACCATGTCCCGAAAAAAAGCTCTAAATTTGTATCTTTCTATTTCTATTCTCAGGTCCGCATTCCCCAAACGAGACGTGTTGAAACACTGTGTCATGCTAGCACACACACTTTATTGACTTATGTTCGACCACAGACACGTCATTTTTTTTTTGGCAACGTCAAGCAATTGTTCAATTTGGACAGTTTTTGGTCACTTACCAGTCCGATAACGTTCTTCTCCAGGAAGGTCAATCCTCCAGCACCTGCTGTGGGCCAGTCTTTGTAAAAAAAAAAAATCTAAGATTGTTAAAATGTCAAAAAAGGCTAAAGAAAATCAAGCCAGACCAGCTGGCTTTGAAGAGAAACCCGAAATTGGGTTGCGTTTAGTTCAGATCTTGATCCACAGTGAAGGGGAGATGGCATCCTAGCACCAACCGCACCCAACAAGGACATACACACTCACACACATCAGCACATAGACACTTGCGTACGACCTGCACCGTATGTGTGATGGTTCAGCGCGAGCGTCTGGCATGGCCCCTCTCACCTGCTGCCGTCAGTCTCGTGTATATTTAGATGAAAGTATCACTGACATGCAGGCCTCTGTTGGCCTTGGCACAAGTGCCCAGGATTATTGCCCCTTACAGAAAGATATTGCAGCTTTTCATGCAGATTAATTTAATTTAGTTGAAATTCAATTTGTATTCGACAGGTCAAGAGTATACTGTTCTTGGGGGAGTGGCATCTCTGTAGCCAAATAGGTAAATCTCACAGCAGTGTTATTTTAGTATCGTTCACATATTACAGTATTATAGTTTTAGTTTTTGAATTAGATTTTATTAAAAAAATTTAATTTTAATTTTAGTTTAAGTTGAAATAATTTAGTTTTTGTCAGTTTTATTAGTTAAAAAAAAAACGTCTTTATTTGTTAAGTTTGAGCTCTTAGTTTCAGTTCTTTTTTAGTACTTTAGAAATGAGAAAATGAAAAATGTCTTGGCACCTAATAATTTTTTTTATATTCTTTTATTTCAGTTGATGTTTATTTTATTTAATTACCCTGTCTCACAGAAACATGCCCAGGTTAAATATCCACAAATTTAAAAGAAGGAAAATAATAATTAATATTTTACATAAAGAAAATGTCTTTTTAGGAAGATCTAGGAATAGGTATATCTATTTTTTTTTTGCAGTTGTTACATTATTTTCAGGAGAAATTCTCATTATCGAAATGTATCTGGACATTTTACTTTAATATTTGATTTCTAATTTCCATTATTCTCAGTGATGATCAATTAAATTCTCATTACAGTAACAGTACATTTTAATTTGCTCTATAATTTACTCAAATTATTATAAATATATAAATTATTTGCTATTGCTAAATTATTCAAAATTCCGCTGCTAGCATGAGGACAATTTAAATATCATTTATTATCAGTGCGATAATCAGTTTTACATTACAGCAATAAGTGTTTTTTGTTTTGTAAAAAAACAACAATATCAAGTGAAATCAAAAGAGACTAAATATTTACGAAAAAAATGATGTCACAATAAAAAAAAGTAATGTTATTAGATTTTACACGTATAATACAAAAAATATATATAATACAAAATAAAATATTTTGTAATATTTTTTTTCTCCTTTAATTTTGGGATGAAGTATGACTAGTTCTTGACAGGTTTCCAGAGATCCATCCAAACATGACTCATTCAGTACTGTAGACTGATTAAAAATAGCATGCATTATTTCCGCAGCATTGCTTTGAACATACTGTCATAATCGCCATGAATGTAAAGTTTGCATTCACATCTTTTGCAATGGGATACACTGGGAAAGAGGACACTAGTGGTCACATGACTCTTATAGAACATATCCCTGGTCACCATGTGGTAATGGGAGGGCCCTGCTGGTCTGTCCTGGTATGCACGTCGACCAGTCCCAGAGAGACACCGAACCTCCAGCTGGAGCCAAAGATAACAAACATTTGCCCACGCAGTGGCCATCTTAACATGGATGGGTGAAAACCTATAACCCTGTTGCAGGGCTTTTGGGAAATGA
Organism: Sinocyclocheilus anophthalmus; assembly: GCA_018155175.1. Lineage (NCBI taxonomy): Eukaryota > Metazoa > Chordata > Actinopteri > Cypriniformes > Cyprinidae > Sinocyclocheilus > Sinocyclocheilus anophthalmus. The sequence goes on along the minus strand of JADLZN010010655.1, from coordinate 138,811 downwards.
CAGGTAAAACAAATTCACCTGAGATTTACTGGAACGCGGTCCAATTTGATCGATAGGTTGACTCTGATCTGAAAACACCAAATGCCATGCATTCGCCATGCAGACACTGGATGGATTGGATTTGGACTGGTCACAACCAATGTATACAGACAGACAATTTAAACAAACTCACATGGAATATAGAGAAACTCAATTGTCTGTCTCCACAGCAGACATTCCAGTAAAACGCGTCTGAAGCGGTTATGGGGGAGGCTCAAGCGCTCTGGCAACAAAACCCATGTCTCGTTGGCTTTGCGCTCCCTCCGCTCAGCACTAGGAGTGGCGTGTGGCACCGGTGGCAAGGCCTAATGACAGAGCACCAGAGCCAGAGAGATCTTGTGGGCACACCATGTCCGGCACACCCAGGAGGGGCTCCAACATTGTGACACATTTATAGGGAAGCAGTTCCCAACACAAACCTTTTGTTGTTGGCGGCGCAATCGAGCGTCAGTATTTCACCTCTGTACTTCTATCCGCCGACTTATCGCTCTTTTTGTTTTGTTACGGCGGGATGGATGGAGCAAAAAAAAGCCCACATGTTCGAGTTATTATCCTAACGAGTTAGCTGACAGATTTGCATGTGTGTTTCAAAAAAAAAGGTTGCATAAGAGACTCCGGCTAGTTTGAAAGCCCTGAGGTTTGAGTTTTTTTTTTTTGTTGCTCTTTTGGCTTTCCATAGAGGTGCCTCTATGTAGGAGAACAACCGTGCAGTTTCCCCGACACGCTGTGGTGTGAGCTGACTTCAGCCTGTCAGGGCCTTGAGCCGCACACACAAAGTCTCACTGTGTGTTTTAAAACCAGACGCCATGGAGCAATGCAGAAACAATGAGCACCGTGGGCCTTATTTACATTTTTGACCTCTAAAAAAATGAGGGAAATGCTATTGGAGATACTGTATAAAAACAACAGTATTGAAACGAAATGCATGCAGCGGGAAAAGCGTAGGGTGAGCAAGTGTTGGTTTGCGGGGGTTGGGAGAAGAACGGCGTTCTGAGAAGTTCTACCTCCAAAGATAATATTTTCAAAAGATCTTTGCGCACACATCTGGTTCTTTTCAAGGGCGACTTATTGGTAGTGCCGTAGCTTATTTTTCTTCACCCTGCTCCTCTCTCCTACGGTGCTCTTCCAAGCATATCCCAGCGGCCCGGCTGAAAATGCTAATGTTCCCGCCACTTAGTCAAGTCAGGCTCTAGGGAAGTGTTCTGAGGATGGGCCTCTCAGCTCTTTCCTCCACAGGATGAAGTGATGATATCTGAGGGCAGATCAATGAGACATTAATGCAAAAACTACATTGCAGATTCAATATAAATAGTAGCCTCTAGAGATTTCCGCATTCAACAGCTCACCTGTTTCCCCTACTATTTGTAGTCAAAAAAATGGTTTTGACATTTGGGTCATTCCCAGGTAAAACAGGTGCCTAAAAAAATAGGCAAAATGCATTAAATATTTTGTCTACTTTATATATACACTTCCATTCAAAAGTTTGGGGTCCGTAATATTATTGAATGTTATTGAAATAAGTCTCTTATACTCACCAAGGCTGCATGTATTTGATCAAAAGCACATTAAAAAGTGATATTGTGAAACATAAATTTTAAATAATTTTTCTATTTTTATATATTTTAAAATGTCATTTATTTCAAATGATCATTCAGAAACTTTAATTTTTTTTTGTAACAATGCTCCTAAAATTATATTTAATTATTATTATTTTATATATAATGTATTAGTTTTAGATATAATTAACATTACTTTTATTATATATCCCAAATTGCTGTCATGCAACCAATGTGGTGAACAAATAAACTACAACAAATTAAAGGTACAAGCATTGAGACTAGTGTCTATATTTACCTATAGAAGAGCCTCATTCCTGGTTCTCAATAGCTTTTTGTTCACAGTTCATTTGGAGGCATCAGTTGAATAATACACGTATTCATGGCATAAAATGATGCACTGTCAGTTCAGCCCATCATTTTCAGAGCCCAGACAACTTGAGCTTTTCTTTCCTTTCTACATGTTTGCACAGCCCGAAATTATGGAACCGCTGCTAACAGGATGTGTGCGTTCCTGAGGTACTTTGTGAGTATTCCGATTGCATCACATGTCCTGGATTTCATGGGTTTTTCACGGTACATTTACAGTGTAATTTATAAAAGCCGCTCTCTACTAATATGCTAAATACAACCGTGCTGAAAGAATATACGTGCCAGATCGTAATTTGATTCGAATTAAATTTTTCTAATGGCATCCTCAAGAAAGTGCTAAGTAAACATTCGCTCATTCCCGTCACTTTTCTACCAAGTGGTTTTGACAGGATCTTAAACATCTGGACAGTGTTCATCATATGAAACACACGCAATTCTTTCTTCGGCGCCGAGTAAACTGTGGCATACAGTAAGTCTGCCGAGAACCCACCAGGTAATCAAAACAAATACAACACATTTTCTTTAACAAACAGAACCTTATCTTTTGTGGCTCATGGATGCCAGTGCATCTCATGCGGAAAATCTTAAAATGAAAGAGAATTTGCATCAGCCTCAATCAAATTCAAACATTGGTTTTAAGACATACTGCAGGGAAAATTGATTTCCATTGGTCTTAATTAGCACACAAGACACCTTTTTTTAGGAAATCACTGTGGATTTGCGTTGCACGGATGAATCGGGCAGGGGGGGTTGGGGTGGGACACTACATGATGTCTGGCCATCCCGCCATTATGCAGGGCCTGAGGGATCACAGCTAGGGGTCGCGGCCCCGATAACCCTTGGATGATGGGCAGGACTCCATCCATGAGGCTGCATGACAGCAGGAAGTACTAGCTAATGTGGTTCTGATTAGAGGCTTTATCTCAAGCCCCCCGATTAATGGTTCAATTATCTGACGGGAAGAAACAAACCTCAGACAAAAGAGTAAAAGGAACAGTTCCCACGGAAAATTAAAATTCTGACACCATTTCCAAAGCTGTATGAATTTTATTCTACCATGCAACATAAAAAGTGAATTTTTGAAGAATATTCTGACTTCTTATTTGTATGAAAATGACAATAAATGACCAACGGTAAAACAACAAAAGTATCCTAAAGGTTCATACATACGGAAATGACCAACCAGGATTTTCTTAAGAATTTCACCATTGATGTTCCACTGAAAAAATAGAAATACAATAATTTTTACCTTTACAAACCTTTAAAAACCTGATTCACAGGAGAAATTGAATCATAAAGAGGAGTTCAATTATTCAAATAGAAAACAATTTGACAATTACTGAACGTAAATAGTCATATATTAATAAATCAGATTGTCCAAATACAATTACGCACTGTAAATACCCTACAATGTAAAAAAAATATATATATAGCATTTACTGTAAAAACCCAACAGCTGTGGTTGCTGAAAGTTTAATATAGAAAATCTGCTATAAAAAAGAAAGTTGCTATATCAAATTCAAATGATTAAAATAAAAAAATTGTATTCTTTATAACAATTTTTATATAATTCACTTCCAAAAGCTGTACGTTTAACTAGATTTTATTGTAAAATGTCATGTCCCATCAGACCTGTTACACAGTTTTAACTTTTTAGAGTACGGGAACTTACTGTTAACCAATTAACAGGTTTTTAACATAGATTTTTAATAAGATAACAATAATTACAGTCATACTGGTCACATCCAATTTATTCGGCAACCAAAAGTAACCGAAAAGTGGACGATTAGTGATCAACATGACCACCAGCATGAGAGGGACCACTTCATGTTGAATCAAACCGCTTTTTAAGTGTAAAACTAGCAGTTTTATCATTTTATCATGGACATTTGACTGTCCAAACCTGGTTTCAGTCTACCTCTACCGAGTGCTAATTCTCAGCAAGCAGCTTCTGCACAGAATCTGTAATAACGGTGCATGATGGGAACTGGCAGGCACTAATATCTCTGCACTTAGGAACTTGTCTTTGCTGTTCAGTGGATTGAGTTACTGTGAAAGCCATGATGGAGTGTAAAGTAATCTCCTGCTGTGGAGCTGCCGCGCATGCCTGGAGTCCGTCGCATGTTTCTGAGATTCCTTATCTGCTGTGAGGGGGGCTTCACCTGCTGCGCTAAGATGCCCTGGAGACTTTAACACAGCTCACTAGCATTTCCCAGACAACATTCAACCTCTAACAAACATACTTATCAACATACACTCTGAAAAATAAAGGTTCCCCAAAGAACCTTCAACATCAATGGAACATTCTTCAGATTATTAAAAATTATTTCACAATAAGAATAAAAATAGCTCTTTTAAGAACACTTTCACTGGGAATGGGGGGGGGGGGGTTTCTTTGGGGAACCAAACAGGGTTCTTCTATGGCATCACTGCAAAAAACACCTTTTGGAACCTTTATTTTACAGAGTGTACACTCTTACAAATAAAGGGTTTTTATAGGCATCTTTGATTCCCTGAAGAACCGTCAACATCCACTGAAACTTTCCATTGTCTGAAAGGTTCTTTACAGTGGATTAAGGTTCTTTAGATGTTCTTTACACTGTGCAACTGGGTTCTTTTAGAACTGCTACTGAAGGTTCTTTGCGGAACCCAAAGTGGTTCTTCTTTGGCATCTTAAAAAAAAAAGGTTCTCTATTGGCATCAGTGGTTCCATTAAGAACCTTTAACATCCTTTGCTCAAACGGTTCTTTATAATGGAAAAGGGTTCTTTAGATTAGTAAAATGTTCTTCACTATATGAAAAAATGGTTATTTTAAGAACTGTTTACTGAAAGGTTCTTCTATGGCATCGCCAGAAAAGACCCTTTTGGAAACTTTATTTTTAAGAGTGGTTGTTGTGAAAAAATATGCTTCTTTTAAAAACTGATCACTGAAAGGTTCTTTGTGGAACTAAACATTTCTACCATGGATGTCCTTTTGGAACCTTTATTTTTAGGAGTGTACGGTAGATATATTTGAAACAATATGCATCCAATTTATGCATTTTTAAAAGAATAACGCCACAAAATCCTGTCCAAATTTTCTGAATGTTTAAGCTTCAAAAGTAAACTACGTCTTTGGAACTTCTCCACAACATCTGTTGATTTATTTGCTGTAGAGAATGAACAAAACCACATTTCACCGACATCATTCTGGAATACATCACATAAGGTACGTATGGTTTGTTTCGAGTCTCAGTTTCAAAAGAGGAAGGACATTTTCCACCACAATCCAAAGAAGCAGCGCACAAACGAATGGAGCCATGCCACGGTGTGGAAAAAACGCATGTCCAGCCTCATGCTTCACGTCAGGGCCTCCGCCAAAGCAAACTGTGGTCGGAAGAATCCTTTAATAGTGCCTGATCTGTGTCACCTGAGACTGGAATCATCCGAAACTAAGAAACCACACAGCTGCAGTAATCGACGTGGATATTTGCAGCAGCCGAGCCTCTCTAATGAACGACTCTCACCGCAGACCACTCTGAACAACCCCCGCTGCATCATAATCTGCCCTACTTTCATATTTAGGCTGGACAGGTCGCAATCTAGACGGTTATGACAAATGCACTGTGGTTTTCTCACAGATTCTTAGATTACAGTTTGCAGTTTCCCTTATTTATCGCCATCATGACTGTCATGTGACAGTCAGGACATGAAAACGAGTCACACATCGAAGGGAACGGTGACAGATTTTTCCAACTGTGTGACTGATGCAATCTCACGGTGGCAAAGTCTGTCCAGAACATTTCCAATTCTACCATCCACAGTATACTGAGGGCTAGTGTTCGTCTCGATAGCAGAATTTTGGTAGCTAAAACAGTACTAATAGCAGTGAAATTGGAGTTATCGCTAAAATAATTGGGTATTAATGGAATAGTTCACCTAGGCATTTACTCACCTCATATCATCCAAACCTTATGATTTTTTTTCTTCTTTTATTTTCTGTGGAACACAAAACAAGACATTTTGAACAAACATTATTTTCATAATTTTTTTATTCATACAGGCTACTATTATAGTTTTTATTAATCTTCTGAATTAGCTTTTATTTTTTACTTTCAATTTTCATTTTATTACTTTTTTTGTAATTTTGTTAAGCGCTTTGTCATTTTATTAGTTTATTTTAAATATTATGTTTTAGATTTAATTTATTTTACTTACGTTTTAGTTTTCATTTATTTTGTTTGCAGTTAGTAATTTTAGTGTTTCAACTTAAAACGAAAATTAGAAATGCTGCCTTGGCAACTAACTCAAATAAGTTATATTTTTCATCTAACAATTCTATTTTATTTTATTTCAGCTTTATTTATATTAACACAAATGTTTAACCATTTTAGTTAACAATTATAAACCTGATTGCATATACCAAAAAAAATAAAAACTCAGTGGGAGAATGTTTAGAAACCTTTTGAAAACAATTATTAGTTTGCAATCATATTTTATAATACCTTTTAAACAGATATACATATATATGATTATTATTATAATATTTAACCAATTAAATACCTACCAATAAAATATTGGGAGCGTTGTGGAAACCTTTTTGAAAACAATTATTAATTGCTATAATTAAAATTGTTGTCGATTTTCCAAACTAAATAATATAATATTAGATATAATTGATTAATACTACATTAATATTAAAATTCTGGCCAATATAAGCAGATAATTATTTTCATAACCAATAAATAGTCAATATTACAAATCTACAGTATTTTGTACAAATACTTTAAAAATAAACTAAAACCAATTTTTAAATGCTACACGTAAATTTAGGCATGACAGCATTATAATGTAGAGTGTGAGAAATTAATATTCACTTTGAGATTTACAAAAGATTACAACAGTGATATTTAATTCTAAGTGGTTTTAAAAAAATGAACTTTAGTGTGTGTTAAATGGCATCAGGAGTAATCTAAACGCAAAAAATTTGGAGAAATGCACAATAAAATGTTCAATATCAACCGATACTGATATGTCTTAAAATATCTGATAACCAATATTGCACTGAAATGTTATGCATCCCTACTTTTAACTCATATCATTTAGTACTATCACTCATATTTTAGCATCAGCATCCCTACTGAGGACACAAAACTAAAGCCAAGATCACACATATACAAGTCACAGAAAGTTGTGCTTTTTCAGATCTGCCAAGAAAAAGGAAGTTGTCATTTGGTGTTTTCACCGAACCTCTGCTGCTTCCAGTTCAGACCAACTGTTGGCAAAAAGACAGACAGCACGCAGACGTGGAAAAGGCTGGTTAGCTTCACACAGGAGCAGGGTCGTCCATTAGGAAGACCACACAGGGCTCCAGACACTTCTCCAGTGAGATAGACGCTATCAGAATGAGTGACAGGTGCTGGTTTTTCATCCCATCTCATTCTCTGATAGTATAGATGAACAAGCCTCCCGACACGTTCCAACTGTTTATCATCCGACGGCTTGATTTCCTCTTACAGGGAACAGATGGCTACCTTAACGGCTCTGTGTTCGCCTGTTTCATCTTTATTTCTCAGCATATCTCAGCACAGATGTTTTCGTGAGATCTGTGCCAGCGATAGATTCGTCCTACGAAAGCAAAAATTGGGAAATTAGCACTTTCAGTACTGTTAAAAATACATATTGATGCGACAGTGGTGGAACAGAAAATATAAAGCAGTTATGTTAAAATCAATCAAATAATACAGGCACTACCGTTCAAAAGTTTGGGGTCTATAAGATTATTTCATTTTTGTAGCGAAATTAATACTTTTAATCAGCGAGGACGCATTCAATTGATCAAAAGTGACAGTAAAAACAAAAGATTTCTTTCTAATAACAGAGAATCCTGAAAAAAAATGTATGATGGTTTCCACAAAAATATGGAGCAGCACAACTATTTTTTAACATTGATAATAATCAGAAATGTTTTTAGCAATTTAGAAGCATTTCTGAAGGATCATGTGACACTGAAGACTGGAGTAATGATGCTGAAAATTCAGCTCTACATCACAGAAATTAAATTACATTTTCAAATATATTCAAATAAAAAAATGTTATTTTGAACTGTAATAATATTTTACAGTATTACCGTTTTTACTGTATTTTTCATCAAATAAATGCAGCCTTGGTGAGCACAAGAGACTTCTTTAAAAAAACTTTTGAACAGTTGTGAATATTTAACATAGCAGTTCAGACAAAATAATATGGATATGAAACATTAATTTGAGTTGTGCATAAAGTTATTTTATAATATAAAATTTCTGATCACAGAACCAATCGACCAATCAAAAGTATTCCAAGTGTTCCAGAATAAAGGATTACATATGACAGAGAGTTTCTATTGTCATTATGTCAGCTACACTCTAAAAATGCTGGGTAAAATAGGACAAACCCAGCAACTGGGCTGTTTTGACCCAGAGGTTGGGTTACTACCCAGAAGGTTGGGTTAAACATTTAACCCAACCGCTGGGTCAAAACAGCCCAATTGCTGGGTTTGTCCCTATTTTACCCAGCACTGGGTTGTATTTAACCCAGCATTTTTTAGAGTGTAGCATTTGTCAAACTGCATTCACAGTTCCTCTGAAAGAATTAAGCTAATGCCAGCGTCAATCCATTATGAAGTTTATACTGGCCTCAGCTGTCTGCAGTGCATTCATGTAAGAATGCTTGCAAGTACAGGCTAGCATGTCAGCAATGTGAAGCAGGACTTTGAAGTGTCAGCCTGGGTCAACAGAAACAACAGGTACTGTAGTAACAAACCTCAGAAACAGGTGGTGCGCTCCTGTCTGCACCAATACGTGCTGGTGGCCGCATGAAACGTTTCCGTTCAAGGACCAGTAGCATATGGTAAAAATTGATTTTTACATTTTTGGGAAAAAAATTAATCAGTTAAGTGTGAAAAACAGTGTTATTTTAATATCTCATGAGATATTTAGTATCTCATTGAGATACTATTATAGTTTCTAATAATATTTTTGAATTAGTATATATTTCCGTGTTCATTTAAATTTGAGTGATTTTGTGTGGTTTTGTCATTTTTTTAGGGTTTTTAACACTTTACAATGTCTCATTTGTTAACATTAGTTAACATGAACTAAGAGCAATACTGTATATTTTTTTACAGCATTTATTAATCTTTGTTAATGTCAGTTAATAAAAATACAGTTGTTCATGTTAGATGACTGTGCATTAACTAATGTTAACAGTTACAACTTCTGAAAATGTAAAAATTAATATTAACTATTAAAGTTTTTTTTTTTCAATTTTAATTACTTTTTACTTTAATAAGTACTTATTTTTAAGCTAAACTAAATGAAAATAAGAAATGCTATCTTGGCAACTATAGCTTAAAACAATTTTTTTAAATATTTTATTTCAGTTAACGCTTTTTCAAGTAACGAAAACGTTTCTAGCTTTAGTTAACTACTGTAAAAAAATATTTTTCAAAGATGTTAATAAAACAAAAAATATTGGAGTACGTTTCACAAGAAAATACTATTTCAGTTTTTCTACTTAAAAATGTAATTTGTATTAGTTTGCCAACAATTTTACTAACAATTTCTGAGTGAAAATCGTTTCTACACAGCAAAATCTTTTTCAGGATAGATTCATAAGGTTATATATAAAATATTTGGGGCCAAGTGTTTTTAAAAAGATCCCTAACCCTAAGTATAAGCAATAACAATAGTGATTAAAGCATTAGCAAGCCCCAAAAATTCACTTTATCAGACCGTTCCTGAACAATTGCACCTGATATTCACACAGATATGGTTTGGCGCCTTTAATCACTGGAAGTGGAAAGTGGAAACCGCTCTGTGCATCTTTTGGAGAGCAGGCGACAGTCATTGGCATGTCAAAGGGCCAAGTGTTCACATATGGTCACATAGCTGAGCTAATGGCTGACAGGCCTCAGCAAGGGCGTTAAAGTGACCCTGCCCCAGGACAAAACACACACACACGCATGCACCAGCGCCCTGTAAACAGGGATGCAGAAATCTGTAAACATTAGGCCATTAATGCAGCTCTGGACTACTTCCTCTTGTATTCACATTTGACATCTTGGCCACAATGATGAGTACAAAACTGACTCAATTGCCTTCTGTAGAGCTGCTTACATATTTGAAGAAGTTTGCATCGCTGATTCTGTTATTTCCCTGTTTATTACAGGGAAGCTGCTTTGAAACAATCTGATATATAAAGCGCTATGTAAATAATGGTGACTTGACTTGAAAAAAATGAGTGTTTCTTTATTCCCAGAACTTTATTCCAAAAAATCGCTGTAGGATTTACTTTGAAACAATTTTCACTCAGAAACTGCTAGTTAAAGGGTTAGTTCACCCAAAAATGAAAATTCTGTCATTAATTGCTCCCCCTCATGTCGTTTCAAACTCGTAAGATCTTCGTTCATCTTCAGAACACAATTTAAGATATTTTTGATGGAATCTGAGAGCTGTCTGACCCTGCATGGACAGCAAATGTTCCCAAGTCCAGAGACGTATCAAGGAGATCTGTAAAATAATCCATGTGACATCAGTGGTTCAAACCGCCTTAACAAATCTACGAGAATACTTTTGGTGCGCAAAAGAAAAAAAACGACTGTTTATTATTCAACAATTTCGTCCACCCCCCCCCCTCCTCCTCATCACCCTGGTGCCATTTTGGAGAATAGCAGCTGAACGAAACAGCGTATGCTGTTCTATGTCAGCTGCGTTGTTTTTTTCCCCACAGATACGCTGTTTTCGTTCAGATCAAATCACACAACTAGTAAACAATCCCGGCGTAACACAGCTGCACAGAACACAACGTTTGTTTACGTACCTCTGATATTCTGCCAAAATGCACCAGGGTGGTTCTTACTACGTTTCTGGACTTGGGAACATTCAGTTACGTTGCACATGTGTTCCGCAAGTCCTCCGTACGCTCCTTCGTCGAATTCCGCCGCCGCAAGCGCCGTTCTCACCCCGCCCGCCTCCTGCTCACATATCAAGCCGGTCCTCCCATACTCTAGTCTCCGTCCTCGCGCTCACCTCAAGGCCGCGTGTGTGGACGCTGTTTCGGTTGTGAAAGCGAAACTACTTTGTTTAACCTTCCAAAAATGGACACGACTAGAAAACAGTGGTTAAGTTGTATTTACAACACTTGTTCCAGAACACTTAAACCCAAATATTAATTTGTGTGCAGCACATTTTTTGGAGGACTGTTTTCTGATCCTGGTAGCGTAGACTACAATGCCGGCAGTTCTGACACACAGACTGTAAGTACGATTTTTATATTTAAAAATTTTTGCCACTGATGATTCAAACGCGAGTGTAGAGTAGCGCTTGTTGTTTGTCCTTTTTCCGATCACAAATGCAGACATGGTTTTATGTTTACACCGCGTGATGCAACGCAACGCGTAAAAAAACAGTATAAGTCATTATAATCCGTAATTATGTGCCCACTGGATGCAACAAATGCCTAGTTTATAATGGGTTTTCATGTTTTTGTTTCGTCGCTCCGGCCGGACAGGCATCACAATATGGTAAGGGGCATAACATTTCCGTCACACGCTTGATGAATTCAGCCAATCACAACGCACTGGATAGCTGGCCAATCAGAGCACACCTCGCTTTTCAGACCGATGGAGCTTTGTAAAAATCTACACGTTTCAGAAAGGCGGGACATAGAGGAGAAACAATAATGTACATTATGTAAGTAATTACTCACTTGTGTGTCACTCTCATCGGATTTTCCAAAATTTCTAAATAATTCTCCATTGCAGTGATTGAGCTAAAGTCACCTTGTTTATCCTGCTAATATCACATTTTGTCAATGTAAATTCATAAATCATATTTAAAGTGTTGTGTCAGATAAGAAACTTTTATAGCTAAATGATTATATGAGCAATGCATTTCTATTATCGGCAAAGCTGAATTATGATTACAAACATGCAACATGCTATTTTAGCATTACTTAAAAGTACAAAAAATCATATAAATAACTCTAGGTTTGTGTATATATATATAGTGTGGAAAATAATGTGTTTTTTGAACCTTAAACCGCATAAACACATTTCATTACACCAAATAATGTTATTTTTTAGCAACATCATACGACCCCTTTAAACAGACTCCGAAAGATCATTAATATAGAAATGTCTTTTTTTTTTTTTTTACAGTGTATTATTTTTGCTAATCCGAAGTATCGCTAATAATAGTGTTTCAATAGACAAGGATGCTCAAGGCATTAAAATACTTACTGTAAAAATTCAACTTGTAGCAGTAGCTTAAATAAAAATTTTTTAGTAGAAATCAGTATAACATCTATAAATATGTTGCAAACAAAAGTGGCTTTATTGAAGTTTCGGTAACACTTTACTATAAGGTTCCATGTGTTAGTTAATGTAATAACTAGCATGAACAAACAATGAACAATACATTTATTGCAGTATTTATTCATCTTTGTTAATGTTAAAGAAAATACAGTCGTTAATTGTTAGTTCATGTTAATTCACAGTGCATTAATGTTAACAAGCTCAGCTTTAGATTTTAATAATGCATTAGTAAATGAAGTTAACATTAACTAAGATTAATAAATGCTGTAGAAGTATTGTTCATGCTTAGTTCATGTTAACTAACTAATGTTGACTAATGAACCTTTTTGTAAAGTGTTAAAGACCTTTCTTAGATACTCATGTATTTGTTCAAAACCCCGTCCAAATGTTGTCCCAACTTTCCAAATTGAGTCATCTGAACAAACAATTAAATGTTGAAGGATGTTCTCAGCATGCTTGAAATAATTATATTGTAACTATTATTAAACATGATCATTGCTGTGCATTTTACTGCCTTATTTTATGCTGCTGCAGTCACCGTTTGTCAGCTGGTTCATATTTTTACTGAATTAACATTTGTTGATCTCACCATGTTTGAGATCCATGTGTTGAGGTCTATGTGCATCTCAATGCAACTCTGCGGTTTAATACAGTACATTTAGCTACCAGGGTAACAAAGTACTACAGATGGCATATTGTTGTAGGCCAAAACCCAGAAAAGTGCATTTTAACACTTTTGATTCCAATGTCCTGAAATTTCCGTGGATTACACAAGATCAAGATATTTTCACATTTTACTGTACAACACAACACAGAATACTCCTTGTGATTTTTAAAGCTTTTACTTGTCTTGTAGTTGGACTTGAAAATCAAAAATAATAATGAAAGAATGAGGTTTGCTAAACAATCTTTAGCAACCCAATCAAAAGTTTTTACATTTTCAGTTGTTAGTTGAGTTTACTTAACAAATTGACTGTAATAGGAGGCATATCATCTCAAATGTAGCAGAAGCTAACAAACCTGTGGGAAACCCTTCACGTATCTGACAGTGTGAGAATGTTAGCGCACAGATTTGAAGCAGACAGCTTACAATGAACCTTATCTGTATTGAGTGTTTACGATAGATAGGGTTTGCCCTCAGTGACAGCCATCAGACGGTCATGGTGTTCAGATAGAAAGCCTGGACACATCTTGAGATTGTTAACAAATAGACTGCTTCAGACAGATAAGTTCAACAGAGATTCGGTGACGTTTTTCAACATATTAGACTATTTGAATGTGCTATAGGAACGGCTTTGTTTGGTTTGCGTTCCAAGCATGACCACATCATAATCAGCTTGTGTCATCAGCTTGGCCTGAATTAGTTTTTTGTCATCCTTTTTGACATTTAACAGTTAACTATTTAAATCTTTGTCACAGTAAGGGCAAGATTTGAATAATTCAAATACGTTTGTACAGTATGCGTAGATGATGGGAGAAGGACATAGAAAGGTTTTCATATGAGATGGAACATTTTCATTTCGAGTCGTTGCGGCCTGATGTACAGTATTTTCTTTTGTTTTGCATGTTCCGCTCTAAAATTGGAAGCCAAAGAATAAGTAATTATCCCTCTAAATTGAGCCATTTCGCATAATTATTTCTTGGAATGTAATGTTTTACTGAGCTACAAAGAACATTGAAACTTGCCGATTTATATGCTGTTTGTGTCGCATAATGACTTTTCCCATCAGCTCCAGACTGCGCTGGTTAATTTGGGAAGAAGTCCTGTTCCCTCCCAGAGCACAATTTAATGAGGGATAGCATCCAACTGAGAGACGTTGTGTTTATTTATATATTTAATATTTGTATTTTTCTTTCAAGCTTCGTTATTGTATACACTTGATATTGATGAATAAATAGAGGAAATTCTTGAAATAAAATAAAAGCTTAAATTAATATATATATTATATACACACACACACACACACACACATACATATATATATATATATATACACACACACACTGTCACTGTAAAAAATGACCGTGAATTTAACGGTAAAAGACTGTAAAAATCATACAGTAAAAACCTGTTAAATGGTTAACGGTAAATTCACCTACTATATACGGTGAAAAACTGTTTGGACATTACATCTATTGGACATCAATTTTACGGTAGTATACTGTTTGTGGAAGTAATGCCGTATAATTTACAGTGAATAACCATAAATTGACATTCCCAGAATTCCCTGCTTGACACTTCATATTTGATGTTTTTTTTTTGTTGAAATAACTATGTTTCTTCCTAGTTTTTTTCTTATCAGTTTTGTATATTAGGTTTGTGTGTTACACCTAATGTTGTTAAATTAATGTTTTTTGCATTATTTCAGTTTCATGTGTGTTCCCATGATGGTGTTTGTGTGAATGACACAGCACCTTCTATATATGTTATTATTTAAAAACTACTTGTGATGGGCTTTGGTTCATCATGTGACTTTCTCATCACCCCCTGCATTTGGTGGTTATCAGTGTTTTACAAAGGTACAAAACAGATTTCAGAGCTTTTAATAGGTTGGTATATTAACATTATATGATTTAATGAAATTACGGTATTTAACTGTAATTTAAGTTAAAACCGTAAACGTTGTACCGACCGTATTTTTTTTTTGCCCGGGTTTTTTTACCGTAAATTTTACAGATTTTTTTTTTTACTGGTATATATATATATATATATATATATCTATATATATATATATGTCAATATATGCATAGAATTATATTTCTTTGAATCATTTGTTGTTAATATACATAATATATGCACTAAATTTACAAAATAATTATTACAATAAAGTACATAAAGAAAAGATACACATCTTTTCAGACCTTAACAACCATCCAGCCTTGCCCAAGAAACCACACAGCAACACCCTAGCAACCATCCAAAACAAAATCACATTTTTAAAACTTTGAATTGAAACTTTGCATTGCACATTGACAAGTGCAAAACTTTAGTCAATGTTTGTAGTCACTCTATACATGTGATTCTTAAGTTGAACCCATAAAATTGAGATTCTACACTTAGCAGGAAACACTTTACTAAAATAAACTACAGGGACTTCATGTCTATTTATTAATCTGTCTGTGACCGTTTAAAGTTCATTTTGCTCAAAACAGAGAGCGCTTAATTCTCTGTTACTCCCTAGATGACCAAATCAGCCATACGACTGTGAGAATTATGACCCGTTTTATGGTGCTTAGTTAGTTACTCCTTTCTTTAGAACTGAATGGTGAGCAGTGTTGTGAGAACAGTGCAGCAAATGTGAAATTTATGTACAGCCTCGGGCAATGGAGATTTTATTTTTTTCCAGTGCTGCGTCAGTGAGCTGATCTTTGCATTCCTAGTCTTATCTGTAAATCTTTACGTAGCCTTAAACCACAACCCAGGGCCTGTATGACACAAACGTGAACATGCTTCACATGGTGGAACCCTTGTTCTGCAGGACACATGGTCATGAGGAAAGAGTGAATCTGAATAAAGGGTGACCTCTACTGAAAGACTGCATGACTGACATCACCCAGCAATGCAAGATCAAAGGTCGCAACTGGAGTGATATACAGTGACCCCAAAAAGTATTTGGACACTTAAGCCACATAACATAGAAATGTCATTGCGGTACAAAATATCAAACCAAGTAGATCTGCAAAGAAATGCCTTTCACAAAACTAAGTTCTATTAACCATTTTTGCAATGACATTTAAGCGACAGGTCAAAAGTTCCACAAAAGCAACACTTTTTGACTGCATTTTAAACAGTTAGGATTTAAACTCAAAAGTAATGTCTTATGTGAAATATTTCACTTAAAATAAATGAAATTTTGTTATCTAATGCAACAACATTAAGATTTTTACTTGTGACTTAGACGACTTTTCAAAAGTTTCAAAATAAATCAATACATTTACTCAGCAAGGACGCATTCAATTAAATATAAAAATAAATAAAAGTGACACATTTATAATGTAACAAAATATAATCATTTTAAATAAAAAATTTTTTTTTCTTTTTTACGTGGAAGCTTGTTTCCGCCACAGGATAAAAAAAAATGTTTTCCCTCGCAATACAGAAAAAAGTCTGATTTGACAGATGTTAACTCGCAATTGCAGGAAAAACAAACAAACACTGCAATTACCTTTTTTATTCCATGGCAGAAACAAAAGAAAAAAAAAAAAAAAAAGACTTGCAAGTTGTAAACTCAATTGTGAGCAAATACAGAATTCTGAGTTGATACCGTGATGAAAAAAAAATGTCAGAATTGTGAGATCGGAAAATTGCGGTTACTTTTTTAAATTTTTTCATCCTGTGGCAGAAACCAGCTGCCATACTTTTGAACACTCCAAGAATCCTGAAAACAAAAATTTATAAATGTTTCCAAAAATATTAAACGGCAACAACTGTTTTCAACATTAATAATAATATTTTTTTCTTGAGCACCAAATCAGCATATTATATTTCTGAAGGATCATGTGACCTGAAGACTGGAGTAATGATGCAGAAAATTTAGCTTTGCATCACAGAAAAAACATTATATTTTAAAGTACAATCACTAGAACACCTTTCTTTAAATATTACTGTTTATTACGTATTTTTATCAAATAAATGCAGCTTTGGTGAGCATAAGAGACTTCTTTCAAAAACATATTACAAAATTCTTACAGATGGCAAATGTTTGAACAGTAGTGTATGGGTCCAAGTACTTTTGGGGTCATTGCGTTCACATTCAATTCACCAGGTCATCTAAGCTTATAATACAAAAGAAAACAATTCTGATCGTCTGTAAAACACCCATTTGAGCTAGAGTAGCCAAATTTCCATCATCAAAAAAGTAGATTTCGTGGGACAGATTCCACGTTGGCCATTTCAGATTAGCAGACAATAGCATGGCAGAGTTCATACGAGTTAAAGCACTCCAAAAGCCCCATTTCCCATTTCCCCAGTGGGAGTGTTGTTATTCTGCCGATGGGACGGCTGCCTTTTCTGTAGCTGAAAAGTTTGTGAAACGGAGCCCACTCCTTTGGCTCCTCACAGCAAGACTGCAGTCTATAGTGGGTGGCGATTGTTCTTAAAACAATACGTCTTTTTAAAGGGTGCCACCGCGATGGTAAGTATATATATGAAATATTGTTATCCTGGCTCAGAGAAATCAGAGTGGTCAGGCTGTCTAACCACAGTCACGCAGTGGCGCCACAATCCCGTGGACAGCTTCCACTTGTGCCGCTCAAACGCTACTCGCTGGCATCTGGAATACGAACTTAATACAATTTTATATTTACTATATAATTGATGCAATTTTGCTTATATTTATTGATGTAATTTTTATAATTGATGTAATTTTTATCATATGTATAGTATGTATTTTACAATTCACATGCTAAAATATACCAATTATAAAAAAAAACCTCATTTATCAACTTAAAATATTATAGAAAATCAATTAAATCTAATTTAAGTATATAAGTTAGAAAATATTTTATGCTGTTAATTTAATCATGATCTATTTAATATAATTAATATAATAGCTAATTGATGTAATGTTGCTTTATATATATATATATCTATTCAATTCTGTTTAGATACCTACCATGTATATTCGATTGAACATCAAATTCGTATAATATCTAAGTTTTATTTAGATGATTTTATTATATATTATAGGCCTAAGATTTTGGAATTAATTGGTTGTGAAAAGTGGGCGTATACAGAATGGATTCGCCAACAAGAAAGTCCCAGTTTAGAGGGTAGCAAGTGAAAGATTGTGACGACACCTGTTTTTCCTGTGGAATACCAGTATAATCATTCAGATTATAAGAGAGTAAAGAGCGTCAATTTCGGATTCATGTTGACTTATCGGTCACTCTGCCGTGCACTATTTTTGGCTTGAATACACATTTCTTGGCTCAAAAAGGCGGCGGACACTTTCAGTTCAGCAGTTCAAACACATGATATTAAAATGGGTCAGCTGCCCTGCCTAAATATGACATCTTTCGAACCCCAAAAAGCTGCCATGCTCCTGTTTTTCACATCAAGGCTTCCCCCTTCAGACCCCAGCAGACCACCAGCACCCCGAACAGAAACCACATGAGGGAGCGGGACCGGCCTGTAACCAGGAAGAACAGAGAGGCTGTTTATTTCTGGAGCATCTCTACTGAATGACTCACACGTTGGCTGGAAAACCGGTCCAGTCTCCAACAGCTGAGCATGTGCCAGCTCCAAAGGCATATAACTTGTGTGATGCCCACCCGCTCCGCTTTACCCCCATCTCAATCGCAACGCTCATCATCTGCCTATTTTCTCCTGCCTTTAATCCCCCAGTAATCATCCGATGCAGCATTTTACAATCAACATTGGACCTGACCTTGAGCAGGTTTAGAAAAGGCCAGACACATTAGTGGATGGGTACAAGGCCGGGCAGGGAGAGAGAGAGAGAGATTAAGTAGAAGTGGGTGGCTCTCAGCTTCACTGGAGTTGAAACACACATTCGACATCCCTATTATAGAAGACAGCGGGTCCAAACAAGCACTACTCATTCAAAGCCTAAAAAGCAAAACAAATATGCATTAATAGTAAAATCATTAGGGATGTAAATAGCATTTAAAATATGAGGACTGAGTCTAAGTATTATTCAAAATATCTAGCTAAAGACATACTGGCAGTCGAAAGTCTGAAATGAATTCTGTTTATGAAACAAGAAAATGCAGTAAAAATGTCAAATTGTGATACATTATTACAATTTAAAATAACTATTTTCTATTTGAATCTATTTTAAAATGTAATTTATTTCAATGATGCAAAGCTGAATTTTCAGCATCATTACTCCAGTCTTCAGTGTCACATGATCCTCCAGAAATCAATCTAAATATCCTAATTTGCTGCTCTAGAAACAATCTTATTATTATTAATGTTAAAAACCGTTGTAGTTGAATACTCGTCACACAGTATTCTGTAACATACTAGGAGAATTAAATTATAATAGATACAATACATGAAGAAAATATAATACATAAAGCTGCAGTTACTAGAATAAACAGCATGCGTGTTATTCACACGCAATACAGTGTGTCATTTAATACATTTATGTTAATCTCTCAAAAGTGACAAGACAGGGCCACCAAATCACTAATTTAAGCTTGATCTTCTATGCTCAAAGTACTATGTATATGGAATATGTTATTCACAGACATCTGAAACATCATCTAGATTGCAACACGGAAAAAAACGAGAAGTGGGGAAAATGTTGAAATATTTCCAATTATCATGCTTATTGACTCAACTACATATGAAGTAATGATTTATCCGAGTCTGATTTCCCCCTTAAAGGGTTAGTTCACCCAAAAGTGAAAATTCTGTCATTAATTACTCACCCTCGTGTTGTTCCAAACCCGTAAGACCTTCGTTTATCTTCAGAACACAATTTAAGATATTTTTAATGAAATCGGAGGGCTCTCTGACCCTCCCATAGACAGCAAGGTAACTACCACGTTTAAGGTCCAGAAAAGTACTAAGATGATCGACAAAGTAGTCCGTGTGACATCAGTGGTTCAACTGTAAAGTTACGAAGCGGACGCGTGTTCACGACAGTACCATGACGCGGGCGTGTGGTGGCGCTGACCCAGATCCGGCGTAATGACGTCATCACGCCGGATCTGGGTCAGCGCTGCCACATGCTCGCGTCATGGTACTGTCATGAACACGCGTCCACAAGTGATGCAGTAGAGACGAAAATTTGGAATAAAGTCATTATTTTAGTTTTCTTTGCGTAAAAAAAGTATTCTCGTAGCTTCGTACCTTTACAGTTGAACCACTGATGTCACACGGACGTTTTTGTCGATCATCTTGGTACTTTTCTGCACCTTGAACGTGGTAGTTACCTTGCTGTCTATGGAGGGTCAAAGAGCCCTCAATTGTCATTTTTGGGTGAACTAACCTTTTAAACATTATGCTAAAACAAGTCAGCGGTCACCGCATTGTACACATGTGCAGTCAGGGTTAGCTGAAATGCTATTTTTCAGATATTTGGGGGTCCAAAAATTTTTAAAAACATATAGAAAAAAAAATAATAATTATATATATAGATATTATATATATGAAACTTAAGGAAAAAAACTTTCAAGATATTCAATAAAAAATTTTTTTTTAATTAAATTAAATAAATTACCCGTCCTGAGTAACCTGATTAGTGGTTTTTATAGAACCAAGTGCCCTCCAAAAAAATATGGGGGAAAAAATTGGATGTCTTTAGTAGTTTAGTATTGATGATAAGCTTTGCACCAATTTTGGACATCTGATTCAAACCATCAAACAAGTAGAGACTCAGAGACCTGAAATTTAGTCTATGCTCATTATCTAATACCATAAACCTGGTTGTTGATTATCTCATCGCCTTTTATATAGCCTGCTGTAGGTGCTAATTAGCAGCGTGCCTGGAAATACACTTGGGTTTCAACTCTTGCCAACCAAGAGAAGACTGTATTCCCTCAACAACCAAACCAACCAACAAAAATTAAGACGTAGCTGTGACAGTCTCACAAACTCCCAGTGAAGTCAGCTCTCGAAGCCCCCACAGACAAAGCCGAGTTCGTGGCAACGGCTGAGGTGACAGATCCCGGCATCTCTTCCCATAGAGCTCAGGGACAGAAGACATCCCTCATCCTGACCTACAGTCTGTTAGACATGATGAGCTGCTATCAGCAGTCAGCTGACCCTCTGTGGACCAATCATAGCCAAACAAAACCCTTAAACGCTGGAGGTCACGGAAAACCTCGCCCTGAGGTCCAGATTTACTTTCTCAGCAGAACAGAAGCAATGCATAACGAGGAAGACGGACATCACCGGGCCAAAATGTCACCCTCAAAAATGCAGTTTTCTTCACTGGAGAAATTTGTGGCGTTCATATACGCTTCTAAAACGGATGAGCTTGTGTTTGAGCGATAGTAATTGGATTGTATACACTCTATAAATAAATTTTAAATGGATGGATACGCCAGTCTTTTTAACAAACGGTTCCCTCCAAGTTTAAATTACCATGTGTGGGGGAAATGTCTTAGAAGGTTTTGAAATTTGTTCGAGTAGGCCATGATCGTGTGGCTTCGACTTAAGATACACCAAAGTTAAATATGCTCCAAATTACAGTCGTTACGGGACCCTGAAAGCCAAAATTAGAGGGCGAACGCCTAGGCGGTGCTATTGACTTCTTTATTGAATGGCTGCTCTGTATAATTAGCAAAGCAAACTAAACCATCTGATCGCAACCAGCTGAGAGCATTGTGCCGTGATTCAGATGTCGTCTCACGACGGCGGCTAATCTACAATCAACCTGTAGTTTTGTCACAAGAGAACTTTGATGCCCGTCTGCGGTCCACTCAAGGTTTTTTTGGTTGGTTTGTAAAGCAAAACATTCATTTAACAGAGGATCCGGTCTCTGGAGACTCTTTGGACAACTGAGAAGGAAGCCATTACTGCCACTATGGCCTGATGTTAATGACAGGATAACCTTTAACCTCGGGTTTCCCTCATCTAAAGCACGCCAGTGATTTTCAGTGTATTGTATTACGACATTTGACAACATTTCGCCATCAGATGATTTCAGCTCTAGATGAACTTTGGTTACAGTTTTTGGTGCCATTTATAAACACTGGTCTTAAAATATCTGATGTGTTTTTTTCCTCCGTGTAATTTCAGGAATGTGATGTTTCCTACATATTTCACTTACTAAATACACAGAGACATACAGTGAATTTCAATATAATTGCATACAATTACAATGCAATTATTAATCTTAAAATTGTTAAAACAACTTGTAGGCAATGTTCCAGGTTTTCTGAAGTCATATAAAACTATATGTAGGGAATGAAAATCACTGACAACCATAGCTCGTAAATCTCATTCATGCTTATGTATATACAATTTTTATTTTATTTTATAAGTATATTAAGGTTTATTGTGCATGGTTTAATGACAATTAAAGCAAACAGCATTGGTTCTTGCGTCTCGTAACTGATTGCGACGTTAGATGTTTGAATATGCAAATGCAAGACTTAATCCTTAAAAATGTTTTTAAAAATTCTTGTTAGACAGAAGAAAGGCATAAATGCTTTGGGGTGACTTAGGGCAAGAAAATATTGACAAAATATTTTTGGGTGAACTACACACTTTCATTTCTAAATTGTCTCAAATGAAATAATGAAGCACTAAAAATGTATCTACATTTTTTTTTTTATTGTAATATTTCAATCTAATAAAAAAAATGTATGAAATTTTTTAAATATAAAAAATAAAACATAAAAAATGTTATTAAAAAAAACATTTTAATCCCCCCCTTTTATATAGATAATACTGTCATGTGTGGGGGGAAAAAAATCATGCTTATTTGATCCGTTTCAACTGGCATTAATCAAACCTTGCTCATCTCTTTGGCCTGATTTGTTTTGTTTGAATGCAGCAGGTAAAAAAAAAGCACATGGGTTTTTTGTGATCTGCTGACCCGTATCCATGACAACCGTTTCTGTGCTGATGTTGTGTGTAGGTGATTGTCCTTACCTCATGCAGCGCCACCTCTGCTGCCAGACAGAGACACACTGACCAAATTATCCTCACAGCGGCACAGATACGCCTGGAGTCATCGATGTCAGCCTCTGCAGAGCTGCGGTCACATGTTTAATTTTGGATAGTGTTATAAGAGGTGATGCTCAACACATTCAGCCATTTAAAGCCTTCCTGTCATCTCACTGTCACATTGTTTTGACAGCTGAATCGATCCCACATAGGCACACATCTGGCCCAGGATCGAGCCAAGGAACAAAACTTTTGTAGGTGTCAAACTTTTCCAATGAACCCGAGCAGCTCTTTGAAAAAGATTTTTGCGGAGTTTGCTTCACACACAAATTCTGCCACAGATGTGAGCTAATTTTAGGGTGTGGATTTTTTTTTGTTTCCTTACTGTTGAATGGTATTTATATTCATACTTTTTTTTTTTTTTTTTTTTTTTAAGGTGTATTATTAAGGACTATGATTTTTGGGGTGTTAAAAGTTTTGGTCTTTTTGAACAGAAATCTCTCTTTTCCCTGACTAAAAAAAACTCCAACTGCAGCCAGTCTTTTTGAAACCCCAATGAACACAACAGCATAACTTTTCTTTGAATAATGTCTCCCTCTATTGGCCACACTGAAATCCCCTTTTAAACCAACAAAAGAATGCCACTAAACTACATGATTGGAGTAGAAAAAAAGAAAAAGAAAAGAAAAAATATGTCATAAAAGTAATGATTCACTGATGCATCACAATTATTAAATTACAGATAAATTAAATGTATAATCAGAATTTTAAATGACTAACTTAAAAAAAAGAAAATAAAGATGACAAAGATGTTATACTATTGGCATACACATCGCTTTTATGTGAAATTCAATATATTATTAATTAATTTACTTTTATATAATTTATTATATATTAGTATTGATAATATTATACATATAATAATATTTCAACAAGTCACCTTAACATGGGAAAAGAACTTCAATCCTATACGGTTTCTGAAAAAATGAGTTGCATTGCCTGGAATCAGTTTAGAACTGGATCAGCTAAATAAATATGCCATCGCAGTATAATTTCATTTAATATATGTATTTAGCATTGTTTTATCCCATGCTCTCCATGAGAACCAACATGGCTGTGATGACGACGCTGCGCTTTAGTCAAAGAGACAAAAACGAAAATGATGTTTGTTTTTTTTACTGTGTATTTACAATAAATAGTACTTTGGAATGTTATTTCAAATGCAAAATGAACAACTACAACACAAACTATTAATACTCAAGACAGAACACATTTGCAATGATAAAATACAAAGGATCCCAATAAAAATCTAACCAACCTATTCATGACCTAAAATGTCATTTGTCCTTCACGTCCAGTTCAGTTCAAGTGTCTGTCCAGAATTTCAGCACCAATCGGACCTACCGTTCCATACATCTGAAATGTGGTTTACTTCTCATGAATAAGGTCAGTCTGTCTGATCGATTGATTCTTCACAGCATATGTGCAGCCAAATCTTCAGCACACATTTTCTTTGAGTCACAGCTGCTCACGAGTCGCTGGTCATGATGGAGACGAACTCCTCTTGATTAACTGAAAGAGTCCAAGAACAAATGTGATCAATTAAATTCACTTTGCTTTTAACCTAATTATTCACAGCACAGACAATTATTAATATTTTGCTGATTAAATTACATATAGCTCTTCACAACGCCAAAGGACACACAAACAGCTTTCAACTCAGCCTTCATTTCCACTGTTCCCATTTTTGTTGGCTGCAATACATTAATTTGCTGTGCCTTAATTGAGAAAAGCACTTTGGGCCAACTGGGAAAAGCACAGTAATTACTTGCATTCATCAGAGGCAATAAAAATAGCACTTTTTTTCCTCTCCCTAGATAAAAATCCAGCAACTTACTCTCTCCGTCCCCATCGGTGTCAAATTCATCAATCATGGCTCGCAGGTCTTCGTCACTCATGTCTTCGCCCAGTTCACGAGCGACACGCCGCAGGTTTCTCATGCTTATCTTTCCCGTTTCATCATCGTCGAAAAGTTTAAACGCCTTCAGAATTTCCTCTTTTGGGTCTCGCTCCAACATCATGTCCGTCACTTTAAGAAAATGATATCACTTGGTTTACAAAAGTTCATGAATCTCAAGCACTAACAGTAAGCATTAAGCAAGCAGAAGATTTATTATGTTACATACATTTATGAGCAGGCTCCTGATTTCAGCACAATCATGTCTGATAAGTAGATTCTTCCATCCAAAGTTGTGTATTTAAAGTGTTAGTTCACCCAAAAATGACAATTCTGTCATTAATTATTCACCCTCGTGTTATTCCAAACCCGTAAGACCTTCGTTCGTCTTCGGAACACAATTTAAGATATTTTTGATGAACTCTGAGGGCTCTCTGACCCTCCCATAGACAGCAAGGTAACTACCACGATCAAGGTCCAGAAAAGTACCAAGATGATCGACAAAGTAGTCCATGTGACATCAGTGGTTCAACTGTAAAGTTACGAAGCTATGAGAATACTTTTTTGCGCAAAGAAAACAGAATTAACGCATTATTTCATAACTTTACAGTTGGGCCTTCCGAGGATGAACGAAGGTCTTGCGGGTTTGGAACAACACGAGGGTGAGTAATTAATGACAGAATTGTCATTTTTGGGTGAACTAACCCTTTAAAATATGCAATTAGAATATTAGAAATTAGAAAATTAGAATATTGCAAATAAATCACCGTTTCCATTCCATGTGTTCAAAATAACAAAATCATCACTTCCTGGGAAACTGGTGCAAAGAAGTAATAATGAAAATGAAAGCTGCTGTAACCGGAAAGCCTGTGGCTCTTTTATTCCTACGTAATAAATGACTTGCACCTCAGAGCGTGCAGATGAAAAACATGACCACATTTGTTATTCATCTGGTAGATAATTATACCGCATTATTTTGGTGACAGACTGAATGCAGACTGTTGCAGCAAAGTCACATGAGTTTTTTGTTGCGCATCAAGGAATTTATTAGGTAAATGTGTTTCCATCGTAGTTTATTGACTTGTTTTCTTATCCATGTCTTCACATCTTGACGTTTTCATCATCCCAAAATTCACATAAAAAATATGTGGATGGAAACATAGCTAATAGAGAGTAATGAACTCAACTTACCCACTTCTTTGAAATCTTCGAAAGTTATTTTCCCAGTTCCTTCTCGGTCATAGTCCTTTAGGATCTTTAACACATCTACTTTCTTCACCTCAAAACCCAGAGCTCTCATCGCCACCTGGAACACAGATTTTAAATATCTGTATTTTTGAGCTAAAACTATTCATTTTTAAGTGTTTACTGGACAAAATGAATCAAATTAATTTTTTTAAAAATAAAAAAAAGATATTACAATTTACAGTTATCCTTCACATAAAAAGAAGAATACAAAGTCACTACAACCCTAAGCAAAAACTAACAATATTAAACAATGTTTCATTGTTTTGAGAAACTGTATTTTATCATCCTCTTTAATTAGTCTTACAGTTATTTATAAATAATTGTAAATTAAAAAAAACATCAACGATTTTAATTAAAAATGAAGACTAATAAATATGTGCGTTAAAAGATTTAAATGAATTATTTATATAATTATTCCTATAACTTTTTTCTTATTTTCTTATTTGTAAATAATGTAGTATTACGGTTAACTGCATTAAAAAAAAAAGAACACTTCAGTTTGTCTTTGTTTATGTTAAGACTAGTAATATTTCAACATTACAATTAACATTTGCTGAAAATGGGTGCCGTCAGAATGGGAGTCCAAACAGCTGATAAAAGCCTCACAATAATCCACTGGTGAGCAAGTGAGCAGTTTTTGGACGTAAGTTTGTACCTACATTTACATCTTGGGTGGCCTGAGGGCGAGTACATATTTCAGCAAATTTTCATTTTTGGGTCAATTATTCCTTTAAAGGGGTCATACGATGCGATTTAAATTTTTCCTTTCTCTTTGGAGTGTTACAAGCTCTTGGTGCATAAAGAAGATCTGTAAAGTTGCAAAGACTAAAGTCTCAAATCCAAAGAGATATTCTTTATAAAAGTTAAGAGTCAACCACGCCTACCTAAAACGCCTCGTTCTAACACGCCTCCACATATCTACATCACGTTGATTTGCATAACGCCGCCCAAATGTTCACGCAAGAAAGAAGCGTAACTTTTATTCTCGCTGTAGTAATTGTTGCCGCCGCCGCCATGTCGTGAAGACGCGGTGTGCTTCGTTGTGAAAGCGAAACTACTTTTTTTTGGTTTCCAAAAGGACGATATCTGCTTCGTCATGCCTAAAGCTGATCCATGCTGTTCGCTGAGGAAATACATAAACTTCGCTCTGTGGATCGCCGGATCGGCTTTCACTGTGGACGAAGCAGAGTCCAGCCCGGGGTCGTCACATGTGGTTGCCGCAAGCTTCCTTCGTCGAATCCGCCGGCCGCGCCATTCACAAGCCCGCCGCCTCTGCTCACTCTAACCCCCGGCCTCTGCTCACTCTAGCCCTGC
The DNA here is from genome assembly GCA_018155175.1 of Sinocyclocheilus anophthalmus. Classification (NCBI taxonomy): domain Eukaryota; kingdom Metazoa; phylum Chordata; class Actinopteri; order Cypriniformes; family Cyprinidae; genus Sinocyclocheilus; species Sinocyclocheilus anophthalmus. The sequence continues at coordinate 111,406 of JADLZN010010655.1, read as the reverse complement.
CGTGTGTGACGCTGTGTGTTTTGTTTTGAAAGCGAAACTACTTTGTTTGGCTCTTCCAAAAGAGGACACGCCAGAAATCAGTGGTTAAGTTGTATTTCCAACACTGTTTCAGAACACTTCAATCAACTCAAATATTCAGATGTGTGCAGCGCATTTTTATGGAGGACTGTTTCCTGATCCTGGAGAGTAGACTACAAGCCGGCTGTTCTGACTCACAGACTGTAAGTATGTTTTCATATTTAAAGAATTTGCCACTGATGATTCAAACGCGAGTTTTGAGCAGTGTTGAGTAACACTTGTTTGTCATTTCTCCGATCACAAATGCAGACATGGTTTTATGTTTACGCGGCGCGATGCAACTCAACGCGTAAAAAGACAGTTTAAGTCACTATATTCCATAATTGTCCCCATTGGATGCAACAAATGCCTCGTTTATAATGGGTTTGAATGTTTTTGTCTCATCGCTCGGCCGGGACACGGCATCACAATATGGTGAGGGGCGTAACATTTCCGTCACACGCTTGAGGTAGTCGGCCAATCACAACGCACTGGATAGCTGGCCAATCACAGCACACCTCGCTTTTCAGACCGATGAGCTTTGTAACAATCGACAGGCGAGGCTTAGAGGAGAAACAATAATATACAGTATGTGGAAAATAATGTGTTTTTTGCACCTTAAACTGCATAAACACATTTCATTACACCAAATACACAAAATAATGTTCTTTTTAGCAGCATCATATGACCCCTTTAAGATTTGAACTTTTAAGCTGATGAATGAATAGTCGCTGCACATGTGTGCTGTTTGTAAAATGAGATCTTTACCTTTAATTCGTGATAATCTATTTCTTTATCCTTGTCTGTGTCGAAGAGCTCGAACGCCTCCTTGATCTCGTCCTTCTGCTCCTCAGTAAGTTCTCTCCTTTTCTTCCTTTTACTCTTATCAGCAGTTAGGTCAGTCCTGAAAGCACAAGTATGCAAATCAGTCACCTTATTCATTCTGATCTTCCATGAGCATTCAATCACATACACACTTGTTAGCTGACTCCGTAAAGAGCATTTTGAGGACCAACAGAACATGCATATGATGCTCAAAACTGCAGGTGACTTGAGATTTAACGTTTAAATATATCATTTTTATAGCAAAAAAAAGACGTAAATGCATGGTGCTCTTGTTTGTAAGGTAATATGAGTTACAGTTTTTAATCTATTTATGATACGTGTTATTATTTTACAGTTATAATCACTATTATTGCTATTAATAATAAAAAATACAGTGTCAACAGTTCACCGGCTAGTAACGCTACACACCAACAGCTGGTCTCTAAATAAAATCTTTATCGACTAAACACCATAATTACCTTAGAGACAGGCTCATGTTTGCAGTTTGGCAAAAAATAACTGATATTGAAACCCAAATCAGACCAACAACGAGATTATAGTTCGTCTTCTCCGAGCTAATCAGCTAATACTAGCACAAAACAGACGCCACGCCAGTCGCCAAAGGCAGCGCGTTGCTAGTTGATTTGTCAAGGAGACGTTTCCGATTGGCTGCGAAGGTCTGGGCGTTAGGAAAACGTTATCTGTGATTGGTTGTTTGGAAACCGACCTGCGTTTGAGCCTGTTTGATTGGCGGGCTGGGCCAGGAATGGGCGGTCTTAATTGATGGCGGTCACGACGACGGCGCATTTATTAATAATGTGTGGTTAATAATATTGGACAGATTTGGATAAATATTACTTAAATATTATATATAATCTATTGTCAAATATAAATTGATATAATTTTAAAAATATAATATTATCTATCCTCTGAAGAACAAAGGAAAGTCCATGAGGAGCAATAAAAAATCTTGTATCTTTATTTTTCTCAGGAAAGTAGGCCTACCGTACATTGGCTGTTAACCCTGAATAAACGTCAAAAATCAATCAAGCAACTAAAAAAAAGAATATATATATAAATAAATAAATATAACTTCAATCTCATAAGTGATTGTGTATGAGAGTATATATAATATGTATATTCATTAAATACTATATGATGGCTGTGGTATTATTATTATTATTGTAGTAGTAGTAGCAGCATTTTATAAATGTAAATGCAATATAAACTGATGATAATAATTACATCGATTTACCGATCGTCATACATATCAATAAATATTGGAATTGATTAAATATTGAGGTAATCAAAATGTACTAAAACTCTGGTGACGCAAGTGCCTTTTATTTCATTTTTACTTTCTGTTGCTATTAATAAATATCATTATTATTGATCATATTTAAACAGCAAATTGTTAACAAAAACAAAATACGTTTTTAATCCTCAATTTGGTGGTTACAGTCAACCACCAACAGAGGACGCCCTACACCATGACAACACTCACATTGATCCTTTCTAACTTGAACTGCAACAGAAAGTGCAAGAAACTCTTTAAGTTAACTCTTTACCCTAGGAGCTTTTCTATGAAGTTGATTAGTACAGCTCATGCACTTCACAGGATTAATCTGTTCAACTTTTCTCCAGGACTGAGTCTATTAGGGTTTGGTTGAATATGACCTTAAGACCTTTCAAGCTCAAACCCACAACCGCTTCTTGAGACCAGACAAAAACATTTTGTGCTCATCAGGGGAAGTGGTTAGGGAGCCACCCATCTTACTTCCCTAAACGTGCTGATGCCACCAGTCATGATAATACAGTGAGAGAATAATAACATTCTATGTTAAATTAATTGCATTAATTACATTGTGCTGTGAATGTGACAAAACCACGTGCAAAGTACTGACTCCATACTTGTGTACTTGTATGGCTTTTTGACCCAGGAAGAACAAATCCACCATGGAGCCATGCTTACTTGCGAAAAGTGCCCATGCAAAAAAAAGAAAGAAAACATGCAAAGCACACTTGCCCAGGATTTCATCAAATGAGCGTGGAATGCAGCACCACATGCTTTCATGTTTTGGCTGAACTTGCTCATTTTATTTAGAGCACTTGGAACCCGAACAATCTGTTACCGTGACAGTTGATAGGTGTCCTATTAAAAAACAACAGGATTGTTCACAGACTCACTAATCATTACTCACACAAGGTGTGAGCGGTTGCTGGCAACTCAGCTTTTGGACAATTTCCATGATCTCGAGCTGATCTCTTGCATGCACACCGACTCAAGGAAGAGGGTTTCGGAAAGTACATGATGTCTGTCTCGAAAGAGAAAGCATAAAGTCTGAGTTCTGATAGTACTATGCACACGGTGACAGATCACTGCTTGAGTTTTGTAGAACAGAGTCTGTGTATCCCATGAAGCAAGTCTGTTCCTATTGGACGGTGCTGGTCATGTGACAGTCCATTCATTTCATTAGCCACAGTAAGTGCAATGATCTCAGTCATAAGGACCCTCAAATGCCTGGACCATCTGGACTAGCTTGTGTTTTGCTAGACTATTGTGATGTTGAGTATTAACTAAAATAACTATATATATATATAATTATTTTAAATATCGTATGAGTATAAATGCGCTCCTCCTGACATTTGAAGCTCACTACTATGTTTTACTTTGCCTAAAACTGTTTTATAGTGTTGTTGTGCTCTGCTTGGTAATGCATCTGTGGGGGAGGTTTGACTGGCTTCGACTGGCTCATTCTGAACAAAAGCAGATGAGGAGCTCCTGTGATGCTGCTGAGGCTGGAGCTATCTCGTTCGACCGGTAGCTGGGTGCGCATTCAACATAGGGGCTCGTGAGGGTGGGAGGGTTTTTTTTTTTATGTCGTCTGTGTTGATTAATTTAGGGAAGAATTCAGAGGTTTCACCAGTTACTTTTGGTAAAGAGGTAATTATTATCTACCTACTGCTCTGAGATGGAGGAAGTCATTGACAAAACCCTGTGACTGCTTTTTAATCTGCCTATTGAAAAGGTTATAGAACTGTGTTAGACAGATAATTGAGTTAGAAAGGTGGATTTGTCCTGTAGATACAGATTAAACATTTTGTTATTAGATTTAATCTGAATAAAATAATCTCTATATTTATTTTCAAATGTAATCATTTGGAAGATGCTTTTATCCAAAGACTCTTTACTATAAATAATACTTATTTTATCATAGATAGATAATAGTAATCAAAGTATTAAAATATTATAATCTTAAATATTAATTATATATTAATATGAATTATATTTACATATCATTTATATTTATATGCATACTGTAAATTAATAAGTATAATAATTTAATATTATATTATGTATTTATATTCCAGGACATATACAATATTGTTTAAATATATCATTTTAGTTTGTTGTTCAATTTAAGATGTAATTAATGGTTGTCAAGTACTTAAAAGGACTAGCATTGTTAGTCTATCCTACTGATTCATTGTGTTACGTGGTGGGAAAACTATGAGTTACAGTAAGTACAGTACATCTTACACTGTTTGAGCTCCTCCCCAAATACCTGTTCTTTCAGCTCAGTGGTGGCGTGATTCTAGACACGCCCCCTCATTGTTGTTGCATTCTCACTGGATAAAGAAGACATTGTGTGATGCAGCCGTGCAGGTGATGGTGCGTGAGGTATTTTAATGTCTAATTTTAATGTCATTTTAACGGATAAACAAATAATGTTTTTTACAAACACTTTATGTGAGGTTTCCTTCAGAAGCCGTATTTATCTAGTCATCAGAGGGACATGTGACTTCACAGGGCCGCTGCAGTGATAATCATGTGGAGATGTTTTTCTTGTGGCAGAAGGTTAAAGACCACATGCGCTCATGTGGCTTCTCGCTTGTTTTCTCTTGCTGAGAAAGAAGGAAAGGCAGATGCTGTGTGTACACAATTCCAAATCATGACGCCACAGAAGATCCTGGGCTCCGGCCAATCTCTCCCAAAGCCAAGAAAAACAGACCAGTTGTTCTGTGGCCATCTGACCGATCTTCTGCGATAGCTCAGGATGGTGAAAACTGCATTCAGGTGCAACTGACTGCATTTGTGCACAATGAGTGTGTTTACATACAAAGCAAAATGCAGATGCACCAGTCACGACCTCGGCTCATTTGGTGCCCTTCACGATGCCCATAGAAGAACCTTTTTGTCTAAATGGTTCCATAAAGAACCTTTAACATCTGAAGAACCTTTCTGTTTCACAAAAGGTTCTTTGTGGCGAAAGAAGGTTCTTCAGATTATAAAAACGCAAGAAAGAGATGGTTCTTTAAAGAACCTTTGACTGAATGGTTCTTTGTGGAACCAAAAATGGTTCTTCTATGGCATCGCTTGAAGAACCTTTTGAAGCACCTTTATTTTTAAGAGTGTAGGTAATATGACACACAAAAAAAGGTGAATTAATCTAGTATTAGAGGTGTCCATTATGGAAGCTTGTTGTAGTATGGAAGTTTCAGAATGTTCAGTGACGTAACAGAATGAATGTTGCCTTAACATTTACATAACCAAGAAAAAAAAAAACATTAAACATTTTTTAAAACTGCACATTTGAACATTCAGAGCACATTCAGAAATAATGTATAGAGTCAAAGAAATAATGAAATAATGTTCAAGCGTCATTCAGCATAGCGTGTATTTATGTATCAGTGAAATGTCCAACAAATCCAAAAGATGTGAAATCACTGCGCTCAACAGATACTTGGATGCGTAGATCAATAAAAATCGTGAAAAATGCAGGATCCACACTCATTTGTGTACTTCTTGATGAGTTGTAATTTTTTTTATTATACAAATAGCACATATGATAAAACGTTTCGGCACTCGGCCTTCCTCAGTGAAATAATAATGCTGAGTGCTGAAACATTTGATCTATTCAACATACTTATTCTGACCTGTACTTTTTAAAAATATATTTGTGATCATACAAAACTTTATTATATTTTAAATGATTACAAACTTCTTGCTGACAAATGGGTAAAACCTAGTGGTTTGAAGGATAGTGGCAAATATTGGTAAAGACCTAAAGTGACAAACAGTATTTTGGGCCAGCACTGTGATCCTTAAATAGAGTATTTTAATGTCATCTAATGATTCTGGTATATAATCTATTGTTACACAGAATGACAGCTTTTTTTCTGTAAATGAAAATTGTATGATAGTCATTATTTTTTGCTCAGAAAAAAAATGAAACAAGACACATTATAATGTACGAAAAAAATTAAAGCTGCCTTAAACTTTTATTGTTTTGATGCTTGAAAACCCCTTTTCATCTTTGACCCTTTAATTACTTGATAGGAACTTTAGGAAAATGTTCTCAGAACATCTGTTTCTTAGCTGGGTTGCTTAAAGGTTACAAATTATACCCTCACGTTCTGTATTTAAAAAAAAACATTCAAGCAAGCATCTCCTGACATGAGTGCAGGTACATGTACATCTCTAACGTATTCTCACTCAAGACAAATGACAAGATGTTATCCTGTGAGAGTATGGTATACAAATTCTGTGTGATGTGAGAAAGGAGCTGATGCTTGGTGATAGGATATCTGGTTCGAGCCGGTTTGTTTTTTGCCCTGAAATGAACCTGCTCTGCTTTGTGTTGTTCACACAGGTGTGAAGCCGAACCCCCCTCCTCCCCCCATCCCGCATGGCTCTGCACACGTAACACCTGCCCGCCGCTTCACAGCAGTACAAGATGTTCTCTTGATTACTCCTGCTGCATAAGAGGAACAACCGCTTTCACTTTCTGTTGCTGCTGGTATGTTTTTAAGTCTGCGAGTGCTGAGATCAGCAGTGCGGGTAACAGGTTCAGGGCATCTGGTTCACGAGAAGATATACCAGAGAAAAATATTCTAGACTTCTTCCACTTTTTCTTGTGGGAACAAGAAGTTAGGTAAAGGACACTGTACAGTCAGCCCGTGATTATACAGTTCTTGCATGAAAAATGTCATGAAACTTCCAAAGTTACATAAAAATGTTGGCTTTTCCAAAATGTGCATAAAAACACCTGCTTGGGGTGGACAGATTTTTATTTTTGTCTTTTTTTTCACAAAAAGTCTGTGTGCATCAAATGAATCTCTGAATCATTTGCTCAGAGAAAATAAAATAATAAATTATTATATCATCAGACTATCATCATATAACATCTGAAATTTTGCTTTGAACTTCAAAATGTTTAGCTACTCTCTAGCAATCTATAAGTTTGGCAGAATGTAATTTTTAATTATTAAAGGGATAGTCGTTACAAATCTGTATGCATTTCTTTCTTGCTGAACACAAAAGAAGATATTTTGGAGAATGTTGATAACCAACAATTTTGGTTTCCCATTGACTTTCATTGTATTTTTTTGTCTATACTATGGAGGTCAAAGTTGGTTATGCTTACATGTCTGTGTAAAGTGTGGGCTTGTGGTCGCGTCTGCAAAATGGTTTAAATCGCTTACGGCAGCTTTAACACCTGCTGCATTTCAATCATGCAGCGCTGTTTTCAAGAAAACATAAACATCTTCAGGAGATTGTTGCAGCAGAGCGCAGGAAAAATATGCAGTTAAAGGACAACAACATGATTGAGAATTACATCTGTGCTACTGTCTGACGCACACAGAGGTACATAAAATCAGAGATTATCACCCGCTCTAACATCCAATCCACAACCACCAGCTGCCCTCACGGACTCATGATTCAGTGCATAACACTCTTGATTGAACCACATCAGGCCTTCAAGAAATCTGCACTTAGCAGCCCTCAATCATCAGTAAAATAAGTGTGTGATGTGTCTTTATTGGGAGCTTTCTCCACATGATGTTGTGATGATTGTCGAGTTTAGACAAAACCGCATTAAAGGCAACATGGTGCATTAGTACAGTCTTTAAAGAAATAAGACCCAAACTGAAAATTGGATGAAAATGACTCACCACACCACTCCAGTCAATCAGTTAATGTCTTGTGAATTGAAAAGCTGCGTGTTTGTAAGAAACAAATCCATCAGTAAAGTGTTTAATCTATTGCTTCTGGACAAAATATTAGTCCATAATTCATAATAACGCTTTTGTCCTCTCACATCAAAATCAACTGACATATTAGGGGGTAAAATGATGGACTGGAGTGGTGTGGATTACTTGTGGATTATTGTGATGTTTTTATCAGCTGTTTGGGATCTCATTGTGACGGCACCCATTCACTACAGAGGATCCATTAGGGAGCAAGTGATGTAATGCTAAACTTCAACAAATCTGTTCTGATGAAGAAACAAACTCATCTACATCTTGGATGTTTCTGAGAGTAAGTACATTTTAAGCAAATGGATTTTTGTGGAATATTCCTTCATGTTGCATTAAAGGGGTCATATAATGCTACATGCACTTTTACAAGTTGTTTGAACTGAAATTACCATTATAGGGTGTACACAACCACCCTATAATGGTAAAAATCTACCCAGTGTTTTTATTTTAAAATCTCGTTAAATGTTTTCCCCTTTCTCAAATCGCGCCGATTTCAGATGCCTGTCTGTGTGACGTCACACTGACAGGCCCCTCCCATGATTGTTTGATTGATAGTAGCGTTTCAGCACGGACTGGACTGGTGTCTTACCTCAGACACGCCCTGAGTGAGCTGTCATCAGTCCTCCATTCTTTCACTGCCGGAGCAGATGTAGACAACAATGACTCCTAAGCGATTGAGGTGTTCTGTTGTTGGATGTAATAATGAACATAGCAGTCGTCGTTTACTCCCGACATCTGAGCCGCTGAAGTGGATTATGTTTGTTTTCGAAGGGAATGCACCCCCGATCTACATAAATGCGTCTATGTTTGCGCGAATCATTCGTGATCCAGCTTCACCTACAGAAGAAGAGAGTATAAGTTTTTCTCTTTTTTATGAATCTTTGCAAATCACCTTTAGTAATAATGGGCTAATTAGCAAGTTTCACGATGAATGCAGCAAAAGTAAACAGTCTCTCTGAGAGCAGCGCGGAAGAGAGGGGCGGGGTCAGCAGAGCTCATTAACATTTAAAGGAAAATGCTACAAATCTGCATGCTCTGAAAAGAGCTGTTTTTGAACAGAAAAAATGTTTTTTATAGGGATGGACGATACCACTTATTTTGTTTTCGATACGATACCGATATTTTTCAAGCCAGTATCGTCGATATCGATATGGATTCGATACTTCTGCACTAAACTTTAAAATTATGAAATATATTAAATTATTAAATTACTAAGAGTAAAACTGGTAATGATAAGCACGTAACTTTATGTTTAAAACGCATTTTAACATTCAATACGCCTTAATTGTAACTTATTAGGTTATATTTTTGTTTACACATGATTCAAATCTATAAATACTACAGTTGAACTATGGTCACTTTAGTAAAACCATGGTTCATTTTCATAAGGGACTGCCAGTGAATGGCTGTTGCATGCATAAAATGCAACCTTTTTATTCTGGCAGTGTATGATTTCTATTAACATTACACAATAGAACATGATCAATATTATCTTTCAACGTTCAATTTAAATAACTGTAATTGCACAAACTATGTAGGCTTCAATTTCAGTTTGTTTATTGTGAAATAACTCTGTACTCTGATAAGCATTGTTCAGGGCTGCCGTTCCCAAAAGCTTTAATGCTTTCTTATGATACTTTTGGGAAACGCAGCCCTGTTTGAATGCACTGTCAGAAGTGAGTGAACGCTCTCTGTGATTGATTGGTTCTGTCTTGCAACATTTGCGTGTGTTCAGATGAGCAGGAAAATAGTTATATCCTGCAAAATTACTCGCTAACAAAGGTTATTCGTCCAATTCAATGCATATTGTACACATTTTTTTTGTTAAATTAACAAAATCACTGGTAAATAAAACACACCTTAGTATCGATATTTTTGTTTGAGTATCGATACTTTCGATACTAGGCATCAGTCTCCTATTCGATACTTTGGATCGATACGGCATCCCTAGTTTTTTACACTACCATTGAGAAATTTTAACCAAACTATGTTACAGACTTTTCATTAAGACCCTAAAGAATCATATCAACTTGTGGAAAATGGGCATCCTATGACCCCTTTAAGCAAACCTATGTTTCAGGTTAATTTAGCTTTACACTCTTAAAAATAAAGGTGCTTCAAAAGGTTCTTCAAGCGATGCCATAGAAGAACCATTTTTGGTTCCACAAAGAACCATTCAGTCAAAGGTTCTTTAAAGAACCATCTCTTTCTTGCGTTTTTGTAAACTGAAGAACCTTCTTTCACCACAAAGAACCTTTTGTGAAACAGAAAGGTTCTTCAGATGTTAAAGGTTCTTTATGGAACCATTTAGACAAAAAGGTTCTTCTATGGCATCGTGAAGCACCTTTATTTTTAAGAGTGTAGGTTCAAAATGAATGAGGAGAAAAAGTGCAATGTCCTCAATCACAGCCATTCATTCAAGTGGCATGAAATTTCCAAAACACGTCGAAAATGTAGGTCATTGGCTCTGTAATTTTTACCAAATATTTGCAAGAAAAACACACGTCCAATTCAGACAGGACTGAAATTGTCTGTGAAACACAAATGAACCCGACTGCCTCACGGATGACTAGTCCTGTCTGAATAGGACTCGCTGAATATGAAACTGTAACTACACTTTAGTACTGATTTCTCACAACAGATTGCTTTCTTTCAGACAACTTACTGAAGCTCCAACTCTCTCTTGAGAGAGCCACATAAATAAACATTTGCACTAATGAAACTGCACTTTCTTCAGTCTTTCATTTGGTTAAACTTTCCCTGTAGGCAGCAGTGCCAACGCAGCATTTTCACAGGCAATTCCTTCCCTATTCCGCCGTGTGAAGATCATTGTCTTGGTGAACTGCGTCACTGGCGCCTCTGTTTGCATGCAGCACCACTGTGTGAATGAGGCTGCACTTCGATATTTTGAAACAATGTCTCATGCTCAGCGAAGAGTGTAAGGAGCTTTAGGCCCCAATCATATCTAAGACAGAAAGTTTGTTCTTGTGACATGTGCCGACTCGTGTCATTTCCTGTTTTAAGATATGAGAGCGTCTGAGAAAAAGGAGATGTTTTTTTCCCTCACTATCTGTGTCGAGATACTCTTGTCTCCTCACAAACAGGGATTCCTTGCTGGAAAATCCAGCTAAAACCAGCAGCTTTAAAAGCACCCAGTCGGTGGAACTGGTTTTGACCCTTAAAGCCATCTTGGTTTATAGCCTTTCTCACCAAGGCTGCATTTATTTGATCGAAAATACAGTAAAAACGGTAATATTGTGGAATATTATTACAGTTTAAACTGTTTTCTAATTGAATACACTTTCAAATATAATTTATTCTTATGATGGCCATTTTCAGCATCATTACTCCAGTTTTCAGAGTCACATGATCCTTCAGAAATCATTCTAATATGCTTATTTGAGGTCAAGAAACATTTCTTATTATTATCAAAGTTGAAAGCAGTTGTGCTGCTTAAAGAAACAGTACGTACCTTGAAATATCAGTTACAAAATCATTCTGATGGGTACTTCAAATAACACAAATGGCTTCTGTTTTCTTCCCAAATGTCTATTCTGAGGGTCTGTAAGTTTGCGAAAATGGTGGGTTGCTTTATGGCAGCGAACGGTGTGTTCCAAACGGGATATATCGCCATCCGAAGGGCACTTCGGAGTGAAAACAATCATGGCCGCCATATTGAAGGGTCGTTCCAAACCAAAGTACTCAAAACTGGCCACTTCAAAGGGCCCTTTGGAGTGAAGGATTTCGAAGGGTACAACTGATGGACACTTCGGACTCCCATGATCCTTTGCGCAGATTCTTTGCATGATGACGGCGCCTCCGTGTGGGCACATGCTGATGACGCAGAAGGGCACTTCAAAAAACAGTTGTTTGGTCCCCTACACCCTTCAACCCTTCGAAGCTCTCACTCCGGAGGGTAAACCCCCCCCCCCCCCCCCCCCCCGCAAACAATTGGGAATAGGTGAGCCCTTCCGAATGAAACGCAGGGAACGTCGTCTTCTTCTTCTTCTTCTTTTTTAAGGCAGTTGGCATCCATCATATTGGTGCATTACCGCCCCCTTCTGTTCCGGAGTGTGGATCAGTCACGGCATATTTCCAGAAGTGAATTCCACTCACTGTAGGGGGCTCCAAAGTCGCATAAATGCATAAAACTACATACAGTTGCTTTAATTTTTTTGGATTCTTTGATGAATTGAAAGTTCAAAAGAACAGTATTTATTTGAAATAAAAAAAATATTTTGTAACATTATAAATGTATTTAATGTCACTTTTGATCAATTTAAAGTGTCCTTGCTGAATAAAAGTAATTTCTTAAAAAAAAAAATCTTACTGGGGGGTTTTTTTGTTTTTGTGGGGGGTGGGGTTTGTTTTTGTGTTGGTGTGGGGTTTTTTTTTTTTGTTTGTGGGCTGTTTTTTTTTTTTTTTTTTTGGGGGGGGGGGGGGGGGGGGGTGTTTTTTTTGTGTGTGGTTTGGGGGGGGGGGGGGGGGGGGGGGGGGGGGGGGGGGGGGGGGGGGGGGGGGGGGTGGGGGGGGGGGGGGGGGGGGGGGGGGGGGGGGGGGGGGGGTGGGGGGGGGGGGGGGGGGGGGGGGGGGGGGGGGGGGGGGGGGGTCCCAAACTGTTGAAGGGCTTGGTATTTTTAGAGATTACAACCCACGAAAACAAGAACTACCATTTTATTTTTGACCTGTTTGTGGGCTAGGTCTAAGTCAAAAGACTTGTTCAAAAGAATCACATAATTTCCAAGAACTGAAAAAAATCTTTAATCTGTTATCACAAATTATTTCCTAACTAATTGTAATCATATCCTCATTTCTTAGGTCTGTTCTAAAGAATGTGATGCAATCATTGATCTATAATATAGATCAGTGAACGCAATAGTCATTTGCTTTACTTTGCTGTATTCTGGTTGTTTTTGAATGTTAACAGTTCAAAATATCGCTTTTATCACATTTTTACATTTGCATTATTTGATTACAAAATCAGCTGATATAATAAGTATAAATTAAACACTAACTTTTGTTATTCAGTTATTCTGTTCACTACTGGGTACAATACGGTGTAAGTGCATGCAATGATGTTTTTCTATAATAATTTTTTCTGAATGTGCTAGTTTGAGTTAACCCTAGGGCATCTTTACCACTCAAACTTGACATGTCAGCTATTGACTGCAACAAATTCCAATTTGTAACTATCCTGTCTGACATATCCTGCAGTGACGCGTTTTCAGAGGTGGAACATGTCACAGGCCGGTGCTACAGTGAACCCATCCAAGGCGTTTCAGCATTCAAGCTTCCATCACACCTTTGTGGGCTCTTTTCTCATGGACCTGTGGTTGTCGGAGGTTTCTGTTCCCTTCCGCCCTACACAGTTCACTTCCCATTCACCTTCTGTGCAAAAGAGCCCCCTACACGTATCTTACGTATCTATATCTGTTTTGCTGTTTATCTGTTAGAGTTTGTTTGACACAAGCTCACCGTTCACGTTTAAGAGGCATGTTAAAAGGCATCTGAGAGCTGATTTGGAAGCGTTCATCTGTTCTGCGGCCAAACCACAAGCTGTCGTCAACTCTCTGCAGTGACTGATGGCAGTTTGCAAAGTCTGAAATGGATCTGAAGCTTGCAGCTTTTTGACATATGTCTGCTGTCTGGGTTACAGTATGACTGCTGTATGTTCAATCTAAGCTGAACGGTGGACATCTGATATCTCACTCACACACACCAGTACAGCCTCTGCAACTAGATGCAGCAGAAATGTTGCTGCCACATTGCAATCATATCCAAGTGTCCCATTAGTTAGGACACTAATGATATGTGCTTTCAGCTATCGTTTTTTATAACTTCTGTACCCGTCAGGTTTGGTTGACGTTTGACAGGACATGTGTGTGATATATTGACACAGTGCTAGGTTACGTCATAAATCATCATTGTTTCGTGTGTATGTTGGCATACCAGTAATTGCTGAGCACACTACACAATTAATCAGCATTACATTACCTTTTCTAAATCAATCAGGTGTTTTCTTCAGAGGATGTATTCACTTAAATGAGCATTATTAAAAAATGTCAATCATGTTTGGTTAACCACACAGGTAAACATGAACAAACAAGACAAAGAAAGTTTGAATGTGTTTATACAATTTAAAAATATCACGGACGAACGGATAGATAGATAGATAGATAGATTGAGCAAAGATACACCATCAAAGCAGACATGAGCCATTTGGGTTGGCTGAATGGATGGATCAGGTTAAAATAAGCTCCTGTAAAAGTCAATGGCAGCCGGATTGAACTGGCCGGAGCTGTAAGGCGAGAGAGCTGTGGACATTGATAGTACGGCCCGCACTCCCTGTGAACTCCACTTCACAGCCCAGGGCTGAATGTGCCCTGATAAAATATTCCAGTAGCCTCTCACTGCAGAACACAATATCCAGGGTGCGTGGTTGAATCCACATCTAGGGGGGTGGAGATTGGTAGGTTTAGGGGTGGAGATGGGTGGGGTTAGGGATCAGGGGGTGGAGACGGGTAGGTTTAAGGAAATGTAAGTTGGGAGGAGCTGGATCTGGATCCAACCACGCCCCCTGGACTTGTGTTCTGCAGTGAGGACCATCTCAAATATTTCAACACTCCCAAGTATGTATGTCAAGAAGCAGGCGCACATGCAGAGCTATTACGTTGCCGCTCAGGCTGCCTCCGTCGTAGGCCAGTCCAAACCAGTTCTTGTTTATCACTGGCATAGTGGCCGCAACTTGTATCACACAAATGCAAGCAGAGCGAGTGGAGCCTGCAAAGCGTGTCCTGCATAAATACAAACATGGCCTTCATTTGCATGGGGGCGTGAGGTCAAAGTGACCAAAAACAAAGATTATTGTGCCTTTGCGTATTGATGCGTAATGTTTAATCATTTGAAAACGGCTCGAGTGAGACACTTGACACAAGTCTTACTGTTGCAGTTTGTATTATATTATTAATTGATATTAATTTATTTATTATATCTTACTGTATTTAGATTCATTCTTTCTTGTTTATTTAGCTTTTAGTTAAATTCAACCAAAAATGAGGACTAAGGACCTAAATTAAAATATCAGATTTTACCGGGGTCATGTGATGTTGCTAAAATAACATTATTTTGTATATTTGGTGTAAAGACATGTGTTTATGCCGTTTAAAGTAAAAAAAACACATAAACAAAACATTATTTTCCACATACTGTAAATAATTGTTTCTCCTCTATGCCCCGCATTCTGAAACGCGTCGATTTTTACAAAAAAACATCGGTCTGAAAAGCAAGGTGTGCTATGATTGGCCAGCTATCCAATGCGTTGATTGGACGAATACCTCAAGCGTGTGACAGAAAAGTTACGCCCCTTAACATACTGTGATGGCGTGTCCGGCCGGAGCAACGAGACAAAAACATTAAAAACCATTTACAAACGAGGCATTGTTGCATCCAGTGGGGACATAATAAATAAATGATTATAATGACTCGTACTGTCTTTTTACACGTTGCGTGCTTTGCATCGCGCCGCGTAAACATAAAATTATGTCTGCATTTGTGATCGGAGAAAGACAAACAACAAGCGCTACTCTACACGCTCAAAACTCGCGTTTTTGAATCATCAGTGGCAAATCCTTAAAAATAATACGTACTTACAGTCTGTGAGTCAGAAAAGCCGGCATTGTAGTCTAACGTTACTCTCCCAGGATCAGTAAACAGTCCTCCATAAATGTGCTGCACACATCTGAATATTTTGGTTGAACTGTTCTGGAACAGTGTTTGTAAATACAACTGATTTGTAGTGGTTCCTCTTTTGGAAAGACCAAACAAAGTAGTTTCGCTTTCACAATGAAAAACAGTGGCCTAGCGTGAGGGGAAGCCCCGGCTTAGCGTGCGCTGAGGCCGGGCTAGAGTGAGCTAAGGCTGGGCTAGCGTGAGGAACGGCATGCCAGCTGATCCGAGAATGAGTGGCAACCCATGTGACGGACCCCGGCCTGAACTCGCTTCGTCTCACGGTGAAAAGTTGAGGTAGTCCCTCAGAGACCACACAGATCCGCTAGGCATGACGAGCGGATATCGTCTGTTGGAAGACCAAACAAAGTAGTTTCGCGAAAAACACAGCGGCCTTCACAAAAAGGTGGCGGAAACAACAATACTTACAGCGAAATAAAAGTTACGCCTTTCTTCTTTGCGTCGTGAACTTTGGGCGGCGTATGCAAGTCTTCCACATGTGAGGTAGATAGTGGGGGGCATGTTAGAACGAGGCGGTTTTTAGGTAGGGTGGTTAACTCTTACACTTTATAAAGAAATAATCTTGATTGAGACTTTTAGTCTTTGCAACTTTTACAGATTTCGTTATCACAAGAGCTTGTAACCACTCCAAAGAGAAAGGAAAAATTGAAATCGCTCATAGGACCCTTTAATACATTCCATTTATGCTACCGTTGGCTTTTTAGTGGCCTGCAGTCTATAAAAAAATTTTTTTTTGATGGGTCACGGACATGCTAAATGCAAATAATAGAATTGGTAATAGATATTATAAAATATAACACAATATATAATAATTAAAATATATTTAGTTTATATTTATTATAGTCATAAATTCATAATGTCATATGTGTGAGTAATCCTTCTAGAAACTTTGTGAAGGTGGCAGCCAATCAGGAGCCGATCTGGCACTCCTCTACCAATGGCATTTCTTAATGTCTGTAAAAGGGGGTGGAGCTTGCATTGCTGACCACTGGTTACACTGACTCCGCTGAAAGTTGGGGTGTTGAGTGTCACTACTGACCCCTCTGGCAGCACAGTCACTGACTGACAATTCCTGACTCGCAGAGCATGTCCCTTCTTAGAAACATGTCCCGCTGCTTCTGGCATAACATTACAGTTATGAAAGTGTCCTCCATTCCCAAATTTAGACCCATGACATTATGTAAAAGGGGAAAGAAGCGTCTTCACGCACTTCTGTGCTAGCTTGCACCTGTTGCAAATGAAAAAAACTGCTGCATCATAGATGCATTATATTTGTTTTAGGGCTTCTTTGTAGGTACTTTTTTTTAGCTGAAATTCCTGGCTTTGTGGTTCAGCTCACCGACAGACCAAGAAAATAATTCTTGGTAGAAATCAGAACATTCAAAACAGACATCTTTCATCAGCTTGTCTAGACTTTGGCATATGTTCTCTTCACTAGTCTCTTCCATATGTGCTGAAGCATGTATGGCGGGTTAAACCCTGCACACAGAGCGCAGGCTAATTATTTTCCACAGGTCAACCCTGCAGTGCACCTGCCACACTCACAGCCTGTCAAGTTCATCACCTAAAGTACCTATCGAACATATCTGAAGACACCTGAATCATTAAGACTTGTCAAAATACGCCCAGGGCGAAGCTGTTATATCATCATCGCTTTCCGTTAAGAAACACTTCTCTTCCAGTTCTACCTGATACTGAACATGTTTGCAAAGAAGAAGAGTGCTGATTTATTTTAGGCCAATTTATGCATCGGATTGAAATGTTGACTATATTATAGTAGAGACCGGGGCTAGTTGTCACACAAGTTGTCAAAAGTTTTTAGGTAATTACGATTTTTTTTAATGTTTTTGTCGCTTATGGTAACCAAGGATGCATTTATTTGCTCAAAAATAAATATTTTTACAATTTAAACTTTTTCTATTTGAATATATTTTAGAATGTAATTTATTCCAGTGATGTCCAAGCTGAATTTTCATCATCATTACTCCAGCCTTCAGTCACATGATCCTTCAGAAATCATTCTAATATGATGACTTGCTGCTCAAGAAACTTTTCTCCTTATTATGAATGTTGAAAATGTTTTGTGGAAAACGTGATACACTACCTCTCAAAAAAAACTTTTGACTGATTATGAGGTATGTAGTCAAGTCCAGTAAAGTCCAGTTGCAGAACATTTTTTATTTTCTTATTTGGATGTTCGTTTCAAACATCTAGTTCCCATTGTGTCGCCTACATATACTGTATACTCACATATGCAAATGTGTACTAAAATTAATATGTTTAATCCTAGTGATTCATCATTTGATGTATATCTGAATTTAATTGACATTTCCAGCTGTAAACTTGAGCATTTTACACTCCATTTACAGCAATGAGCTCTAGTAATGAGCTGAAGAGATCCAGTTTTATCCCTGACCAGCGGAGGGAATGTAGGTTAGTGGTCCACTTACAGCTCTTGGGAGCAAACATCTGCTCCATTTGAGCCTGGGAAGAGGAATGGAAAATATAAAGCGTTCCTAGCGCACATGAGGCCTGTGTGCGCACAGACAACGAACTCCTTGTGTTCTGTCAGCATTTGGTTCTTAGATGGCTTGTCTGCTGGAATGTCAAGAGGACGGAAAGGAAAAGACGTTTCCTCTGAAAGGAAGTTGATACTTGTGAAGCCAAACGACTCAGCACTGAAGTAGAATCATATAAAAGCGTTCACAAATGTTATACTTTGGAGGTTGTACAAATTGGATGCAAACGTAATGTAAATGCCGGTGGTGAAAAGTTACACAATGAAGTCTGTCAACACAGCGAACTGGTTAAAGATCTCGCCTCGGGATATGTAACACCCGTCTGTCTATTTGCTCTTCGTGTTGTTTTACATTTTTAATCCCATCATTTTAAACCTGGGTCACAATTTTAGACACGGCAGAGCACATGACGTAACCAACGTCTCTGGATATTTTTTGTACTTTTTGACATGAGCATTGGGCAATATCCTCGACTATGATATACAACCTCATTTCCATTTTGTCAAAGTGATTTGTTACCAGATTTTTTTTTGTCTGAACATGAAGGAACACCTGTTTGCCAAATATGTCACGTTAGTGTAAATCGGTGTTCTTGAAGTACGTTCTAACAAGTAATAAAAGAAAAATTAAACTTTCGTTTTTGTATAAAATGGCGTATTTATTTAAACCGATTGGAGCAAAGACAGACAAACATATACAGACAACCTACAAAATGGTACAAAAGTTAGAAACAAGCCAAGAATACAAAATTATGTGGAAACACACTGAAAACACACAGCAGATATTGCACCATTCAACTTGGGAGTAGCTTAATACCCATTTCACCCATCAACCCCTGAAATGGAAAAAAAATGGAAGCCAGTTTAATTAGCTCTGGACCAGCCTGACTGAAGAGCAACATCGCTTCCTATATGCAGTATGCATTTCATGTTCAGTCTCTATGAGGGTTCTTTGATTCCCTGTAAGTGCATGTTTGAGAATGTTCTTGTAGTATCTGAAGTAAAACACTAGGGAAAAAAACAAAACAAAACCGCAACAATTTTCACCATGACCCAACACAAACATCAAAATAAGGATGCATACAGTTCACAAAAAGTACATAGTCCCTGTTTTTAATAGGTAAATATCAGCACAGCGCACAAATTCAGCCATAAATGGTGATTAAAAACAAACATGGTTTTTGTGCCAAGGCCACAAAGATTGTTTCATTAGTCTAAACGTGTAACTAGTGACTCTAGTTTGTCTGTTAACAGCACATTTATGTAAACAAACATTCCTAAAATCACAAGTAAACGTCAGAGCATATGTTTGTCAAACTTGTGCATTATATTAGCCAAGCTTCGGTATAACACTTTAAATGCAATTGATGAAAAGTGCCAATTGTCGTTAAACAAAAAACGGCCTACGCCAACAGGCCACTGTCAGAAGAGTATGCAAAAAAAAAAGAATATGTCAAGAGTCTAGTTAGCTCTTAGTTGTACATATAGTAAAAGGTTCTAAACTAGTTTTGGAGTGCGGTTCTCTGTGTATCTCATAACAGTGAGAGTGGGAGGACTGATTCAGGAATGTCTTCAGGAATCTCGATGAGTGTCCTCTTCATTTGCCGCCAATGGTCTCTTTTCTCTTGCCACTTGAATCAGTGCCATGTTCAGGTTGATGCTCTCGCAGTTTCTTTCTAGCAGAAAGGCAACGTGGCATGTCAGAATCTTACACATAATGCTTTGCAGCAGGTCTTGGTCTAGGTCAGTTTCCGACATTCTTAAAACGTTTCAAGAAAATCAATGTGGTAAAGCCACTTCTTCTAAGTTGAGAAACGACAAACAATTGACAAAAAGAAAGTCTGTCATTATTCAGTTGGGAGTGGATGCAGGATTGTTGGGAGTTATTTGTTGCTCTTAGTACAATGATCACCGATAAATCTTCAAGATGATTCAGTGTAATCATTCAAATAAGTGAAGAATCACATCCAAAACAAGGCTGGAGATGTTTGGACACCATTCTCGCACTTAGTGGTGTTGCGTTTAGTCCATTTTGGTGTCAAGGGCACAGTTTTACTCCGACAAATCTTGTCTGTACTCCTTTCACCAAGGATGGAGGGGGAAGGGAGTCACTCTAGATCTTCAGTGGATTTTAGGGGCCACTGAGCTGGACTCGACCTGGATTGGGAGTGTTTCCTGGTGGATATCCATCTGCGTCACCAAGATGGACGCTCGTGCCTCCTCATGGAGGAAGAACAAACCCCAGTTGAGGTTGTAGAGATAAGAGATCCCTGACAGCACTGGTCAGGTGTGGTCACTCCTTCAGCGGGATGGACAGGTATCTGGTCTCCTGTCCAAGGAGTCGCACACCTGCTCAGGATGGGGATCAACCTGTCAAGGGAGACGAACAAGGTTTCAGAATATAGGAACTCAAATGCAGTAGCAAGATACAAGCTACAAGGTCTGGTACTCAATGTACCTCAGAATACAAGGGCGGAGGCTGGAAGCGGAACTCATGGATGTAAGCATAAAGTGGTCCTTCAATCTCATCTCTCACAGCCGGGAGCTCCAAGTTGTTCTGTCGCTCCTCATCGGTGACGATTTCAGAGTAGCTTGGTGGAGCTACAAGAATTGAGGACAAAGCCAACAATTAGACCAAAAAATACTTCTATGCTGATTGTTTAATGTTGAACGGTTGTGAAAGCATGTTTGACATCTTAATCAATGGGGCTCAATCCTACTCCTGGAGATCTGCCTTTGGATTTATTGGAGACTCTGGGAAGTAAACTCTGAAAGAAGGTGGTCCTCAAGGAGCAGGACTGAGTACCCATAATCTAAAGGGCCTGGAAACAAGTTTAGGATTTGTGTCTTACCTTCAGGTCTCTCAGGCAATCCCAACCAGCTCATAGCCATGCTGCACTGACTGCTGACGGAAGAGGTGCGACTGCCAAAGGAGTGGAGAGGAATGGTGCCAATCACCAGGGGCAGATTCAGGATCAAGTTGACAGCTCGAGGGATGTCCACATACACCTGTTGAGAAGCAAGAGGTTAGTTGCATGGCCGATATTGGCAAGCAGTTCGCCTTTTCATGAATCAAAAGGATTGTAGACTCACCATGAGTGAATATTCCACATGGATGATGCTGCAGTCCAGAATGGAAGGCGATATGGGTGGGATCTTCAGCATCTTGCCGTCCCAAGTCTCGGTCTTGCCAGAGGGTAGAGGATCTCCTCGGAGGTTAGCTACGAGTTGTTTGATCTCCTTGACCTTCCCTTTGGCAAAGAAGGTTTGGGTTTGGTAGATGGCTGCCTTTGGCACGACCACACGGGAAGAGCAGTTTTCAATCTCTGCGAAGATCTGGATAGACTCTCCTGTAAAGACAACCAACCAAATTGACTCAATCTGAACAAGCTGCAAAATCAAACAACGCTTTCATATTAGTGGTTAACTAGTGGCTAAGTGTCCATCAACACGCAGGTTTATCATCTCACCTGGAGTGTAGCCCTTCCTCTCGATTTTGGCACTTAGTGATACAGGCCCTGATGTGCAGAACCAACAGCAAAGGGTTTTGTCCTTTGTGCCAGCCTGAGGAGACTATAGATGAAAAAATGACAATATATGAACCTCTAAAATAATACCACCATAACTCAAGCAAACATTCAGTTTTACATTGTAAGGTGATTAGGCTTCAACTGCTTTTCTCTTACCAGTAACAATGGAGTGTTGATGTCAATGTGCTCAAAGACGGTGAACTCCTTCTTGGTTTTCATGGGCAGGAGCCACGGCCTATGAAGCTCTGCCTTCACCCAGTACCGCACGCTGCCGTGTTTGCCTTCAAAGGATGTCGCCAAAGGCCTGGAAAGTGGCATGAACAAATAATGTAAGTATTTCAGTTAATACATTATATATGTGTATAATCAGGCAAGAGAGTTACTTACGTCTGGGGCAGTTCGAAGCTGAAGGTACACTCATGTCGCCCTGAGTGAAGAATGGTGAAGCCCTCGTCGCAGCTATCATCATCTAAAACAAAGGAGAATAAAATTCGATATACCAATATACCATACCTGTAATATTCCTCAAGAAACCCTAAACACAAGACAAAGACAGAGATACGACCCACATTGCCTTAATGTTTCAATGAATGTAAGAACACAAGATTTTAAAACAATGTCAGCATATAAAATATTTTTTCGAACCCTTTTTAAAGTGGGAATAGAACAGCAACATAATTTGGCATAGTATGTTGCTATGCTTTTCAAAATAAAAAAGGGTGAACATATAGGCCTCGTCACATCACTAAAACCTTAAATCTAGGCACTTACAAAAAAAAACCAGTTAAAAATGTAATGTTCTTAATTCATAACAAAAAAAATCTATGGAATATTTAGCCTGAAATATGCAATTTTTTATTAACAGTTATTGTATTTGATGTATTTTCTGATATGATATCGTTTTTGATCATTCTTTCACTTCCACCTCAGCAGTTTCACAGACTGGTGTTAATAACTATGGCCACAAATAAAAACAGGAATAATTTGTCATTAACACGTTGAAGCAGTTGTTTTCATTCTTTTTTTTTTTTAATGTATTTGTCTCTGTTCTTTTTATTGCCACCTCAGCAGTTCCACAGCCTGCTGTAAATAACTATGAGCCTGTCACTCAAAGGCAGCCAAGAGCTAGAGAGGACCAGACTGAACCGGCGCGAGCAGCCTCTCTCAGCCGGATTTCCTCATGCATATATTACTAGTCGGCTCCTGATTGGCTGAGCCGGGGTGCTTTTCTCTTGAATACGCCCCCATAAGGAAGCCACATGTGTACTGCAGTGTGGTTTAGGTGTAAAAGAGAAGGAAAGACACATTTAAAAAAAATAGGCAAGACGCAAATAAATACAGTTTGACTTACTTTATTAGTAGAAAATACATAATTACAGAAATTCCATATTGAGTTTAATGGTTGTTACAGAGTACATTTAATTCAGTTTGACAACGCACAAAAAAAAAAACATATCTCAAAAAATTACATTTCAGAATATAAACATGTTACATGCATGGTGACCTAATCTTTTACAGTTGACATAACTCATGCTAACCAGTGGCATAGGAAGCGAATTCATTCGTTTTTCTAGCTGCTGTAGTTTTTCTATTACAAATAACTTGGCCCCAAATACTTTTAACAAATGCAGAATGATGCATAAGGTGAAGAATGAAAATATAAGATTTTAATAAACTTTCAGTCAGTCCTGCATTGTTGCGAATAAGTTGAGTCGCAGTCTTGACACTTGGGCAAAGATATGATATCACCGGAGGGGGCACACGAGCACTTCCACCAATCAGCGAAGAGATAGGATTGACTTCAACCAATCAGCGAGCAGAGGCTCGGTCCGCACAACCCCCACCTCTCCACCAGTTTCTGAACAGGTTTAAACCGCTTCTAACAAAGGCTACAAACTTACAAGAACCGTCTATGAAAGAAACTGTAAGGTATCATTTAAAAAACACATGTCACGATATGATTACAAAGTGAATGTGAATATGAAAATCGCTAATTGTAGATATCGAAGAAAACATTTACAGTAAACGATTAACTAGATGTTTTGGACACAAGGGCTTGTTGTTTATAAGCTCGCGTGCTCCAACAAACAACTTCATTTAATTCAGCTGGGATACTTTTAAAACGATTCAATGTCTAATTCAAGATGTTCGTTTTTTAAATGATTTCTAATATTACTGAAACTCGTTAAGAGCAAGGAAGACGTTTCAACCAAGCATCATCTGCATAAGGGTTCATAAAGATATCTTTCATTTCTCATTTGTTTCTACCTATGCCAATGGATTAAACCGTTCACAGAGTACAAACTAAAAGTGAATATGGACAGAATAGACAAGCAAGCAAACAAAAGACACAATGTAACATAAGGAGCATCTGTCATTGCAGTCCAACAAACATCTTCATCATAAATACAAAGTGCTGAATGAAAATGCTCCTTACCTCGATCATGTCCAATAAGGACGTCTCTGTGATTTAAATACTCCACTTCTTCCGTGAAATTCTGTGTGTAGGCAGTGTTGGACCCAGCATTGCGTGATTCTGTCCAGCGAACTTTCGCCAGTCCCTTGGCGTGAATGTTCAGAGATTTCACGCGGATTTCTCCGGTCACTTCGATGACCACCCGACCTGAGACAAAGTCCCCACTGGCGAAGACAGGGACACTGCTGTCATTGGGACAGTCGTAGCTGACAAAGAAGTTTTTCACCTTTCCGAGCACCATGGTGGAAATCTTACTAAACTGTAAGATATTTAAAATAAAAAGAGCGAATCAGATGTTTTGTATGACTCATCTAAGGTTTTTTGCCGTGCAGAAAGGCTGCAGGCAGGGGTTCAGTGCTATACTTGTCTGTTAAACATTGAGTTTTGATGTAGCTGCATGTGAAGATGCAGCTGTATCTCTGCGCTCTGGCTCTGGCTCTGCTTTAATACCTCCGCTTGGTGGAAAAACAACCGGACTGCGCATGCGCAATCGATAAGGCTGCTGCTCCCTTCTTCCGCCTTCCTAGTAATTTGTCTTTACAGCCAAAGTGTTTTACTAATGAACAAGTGACCGTTTATATTATACCTACATTATGATAGGATGAAATCCTACATAGTGGTGTGAAAAAAACAAACATGAAATACAAATGTGAATAGAGTATCCTAGTGAAACAAAAGAAACTGGAGGTAAATAGAAAGAATTCGGTCCGTGTAACGCTTCACAATTCAATTTGCAGGCCAAAGAAACCGGATGGAATCCAAATGCACTATAGTTCATGCGTTGTTGACATCTTATACAGAAGTGAAACTATGCTGAATTACATGTAAATTCACTTGCGTGAATGAAATCACTCATTAGACTTTATAGAACGCGATTTTAGATTGATGTAGCACGCTTTTAGAGCTAAGCCAATGAATGATTCTCCTGCTCTTCCTATTATTCTTTTTTTCCTCCCCCCCTCCCCATAACGATGGCTTGTGATGGTTACAATTAGCTGTTTTCCAAAGGCCCCATAGACCCTTCTATTGGTTGGAGTCCGTGTTTTGTGGAATCTTATCATTTCAAGCACGGGGACTTTCAATAGCTCAACTTCTTCTCCCCTTTGCTCGTACCACATCGCACACCCTGCCGGTTAAGGTGGTTATTGCATATTGCAACTTCTAAATAAGGCATACTTTCATTTAAAGGGGTCATGTGATGCGATTATCAAGTAGTCTCCCAATTATCCCTCCCTTCATGTAGAGTGGCGACAGGAGCTCGCGAATTTGTGCATATCAATCCTCTTCAGCGATCTCCGTTAGACCGTTGCAATCACAGACCCCCTGTTAACCAATCCCTCTCAAAACCAATTGAGGAATAGTGCGTGCCTTATATAAAGGTCAGCAGTCAACCAGTCAGCCGTATTCCACCTAAACGGCTCGTGTCCACACGACAGTGACCACACACTGCCACACATGTCTACTCGCCTCAGCCGTGAATAGTAACATAATGCCCCAATGTCACGCAAAAGAAAAGCGGCGTGTGTCAGAACAGCAGGTATGGGGAAGCGCATCTGTCATGGAGCTACTTGTGGTTCTGTCGAAGCAAAGCACATTAAATACAATAAATAAAGATATTGGGTCAACAAACTCCTGTGTTGTCATCACAGGATTGTATTGGTTGTCTGTCCAGATTACTTACAACAGAAAGCAATGCATTTTATGGACGACTGTTGCGTGAACCTAGGAGAGGAGGTAATTCCGACTTTGCTATGACTCATCAGGACAATCTTCTATCTTCTGAATCAGCTTCTGTTTTGTTATTTGTTTAAGTATTTGCGATTGACTGTGCAAATGCGGAGTGTTGCGCATCTTGTGTGTGGTGTGTGTGTGTGTGTACTGGTTTATATATCCTGGCGGGGACTTAAACCTGACTACACAATGCTGCGTCAGACTGCATGGGAGCTCGTGTCCCGGTGGGGACATAAAATGTGGTCCCCCGGGTAGCCAAAGCGTTATAAATCATACAAATAAGTGGTTTGGAAAAAATCTAAAATGCACGAAGTTTCCTGGTGAGGGTAGTTTGGTGTAGGGCAGTAGAATATAACGGTCTTACCGAAAACCTTATGCCTTGGAGAGTCCCCCACAGGATGCTGACGCATACGTGTGTGTTTTTGGTGGTAACGTTGTTTGTGACAATGAGGACATAAATTTGTATAATGACAAAGGTATGACATAGGTATTACAAGGAGAAGGTGACTTTTAGGGACATTACCCCAATGTCCCCACTTTTCAAAACGCTTATAAATCACACAGAATGGAGTGTATTGAAAATCTAAAAAATGCAGAAAGTCTCCTGTGAGGAGAAGGTTTAGGGGTAGGGTTGGTGTAGGGCAATATAATATACGGTCTGTACAGTATAAAAACCTTTATGCCTATGGGATGTCCCCACTTTTCATAAATGTAAACCTGTGTGCGTGCGTGCGTGTGTGTGTGTTTGTGTGTTTTAGAGAGAGAGAGAGAGAGAGAGAGAGGAGAGAGAGCGAGAGAGAGAGAGAAAGAAAGAGATAGAGAGAGTCAGCTGTCTTAACCGAGGCTTGTGTACTGCAAACACATACCAGCTTCATCACTGACATGACATGTCTGTCACGCGACTCTGTTCCCCTTTCGGGCTCTGTCTACCGTTATGTTGATAGCTGAAGCTCGCGATTATGGTAAGGGGTGTTCCATTTCCGACGAGTGCTTGCGGTGTTCGTCCAATCACAACGCACTGGGTCAGCTGGCCAATCAGAGCAGACTGCGCTTGTCGGAAGGAGGGACTTTGTAGAAAACTAAGCGTTTGAGAGAAGCGGGGCATAGAGGACCTACAATAATGTACAGTATTTGAAAAATAATGTTTTTTTTTAACATTAAAGCATGTCAACATATTCTGTTACACCAAATACACAAAATAATGATCTTTAAAAAGGCATCATATGACCCCTTTAAACTGGTCTTTACAGACAGGAAACAAACTTTTTCGTCAGACTTGGGCAGGCAGAGCAGACTAAAACTATGTTTGTATAATGCACTGTACAAGTACAATGTAAATTGTATTCTTTTGTAAGCTAAATGCATACATGTAGATGTAAAATGTAAACATTTCAAACCAAATATATCACTCAAATGTCACACCAAAAATCATAACATTCCGGACATGTCCAAAAGAGATGCCTTCTGCAGATTTACACCAGTCACAAATAGGAGAAATAGTAGCTAATAGGAAGCTAAAATGTTACTAAATGGTGAAAAACCTAAAAGACACAATGACCAGTTACATCATCTAAAATACAGTTTCCTTGAACCTGAAACTTGCATGTAAAAGTCCATATTATTTGTCAAATACTCAACAGCAGATGGCAGCAAAGCTCTATTCAAACTTGTGAACTTGATACATTATTTAAAAGTACCAACATGCATTAAACCACAACTGTTAGAGACATGCTAAAAAATAATAATACATTTAAATTACTCCCAACTATTGCATGGTCCATGGAGGTGTAATATGGACACTACATATGTCATTTCCAAAGACAGTATTTTAATTTTCCCATGTTTTACAGCACAAACTCAAAAAGGTAAAGCATATATTCTTTTGCAAAGAAATCTGGAGCACAAAACCCCATTCGTTTATGAGTATAAAGATTCTGGAACAATTTTGCCAAGTAATTGATTCTGTTCAGATCAATTCTCATTGGATGACCATTATAGCTCAAGACAAAGACCCGTTCAGGCAAAGTCCCGTCATACTAAAACAATGGCCATGACTGAGAAGATGGATCCATTTCTACCTTTCCCACTCTTCGTTTTATGTACTTCACTGAATGATCTTATCAATTCCATCCTCCAGAGCTGGGACAGGTCTGCTCTCTCCGGGTCAGATGTCACCGTTAGAGTTCAAAGGTCAAATTTAGTATTTCAATTCAAAACACATACAAAACGCTGATGGAAATAGGTAGATTTATTATAATATTATTATACTGCTGGCTCTTAAATGAATGAAACATATATCTAATTATAATTATAATTTAAAATTACAATTACAATTCTATTGAAGTGAGGCATCCACACATACTGACTAAATATAAGCGAATCAATTTTACATCACTTATAGTTTTGCCAATGAATTTTAATCTATAACACCAATTAATTTTATAACTTTTAATTGATTATAATTCATTTACTAGGTTCAGTGCCTTGCCAAAGCATTATGCTTCCTTCCTTAGGCTGGTCAAATGTGTGTGTGTTTAAGAGCCATGATGTAATGTGAAGACTCAAGTCTTTCCCACACTTGGAGAGGGATCCCTGACAGCCTGGGAAACTAAAAGCTTCCATCTGTTCAACAGGTCAACAGAGGGTCCTGTGACCTTTGACACTGATTTGTCCCCCAGTAAACATGAAGGACCAAGCTGTTGACAGAGCGGTAAACGATACAGACCAGTTCTGTGTAATCTCATCTGAGTCAGACTTATCCCATATTCTGTTGACAGGTCGTACATCTAATTGGTCAACAAAAGGGGAATAAGAACATATAGCAATGAAACACCTTCCTTAAACCCGGATAAAGGGCCTGTATTTGCAGGGTCTATTCCCCAATGGAGTGACAGGTGAGGTAAAACACTTGAATTGAAATGAAGAAGAGACCAATTCATTCTTACCTTTACAGTCCGAAACATCCATTCTGGAGAACTTGACTGTACAGTCGGCAATATATAATATGTGGATGCACAATGCTAGAGACATCATGTAAACACGTCGCTTGCTGCGTTCCTCCAATCAGTAACACTGACACTGCAAATATGCAAATAAGGACTTTAACCCAGGTTTAGGAATGTGCAGTGTGAAATGGCTTCTTATGAATACCCAGGATTAACTTTTAACCCTGGGTAAAGTATAAGCAGTGTGAAACGTGAAATGAGATAACCCAGGATTCCATTTACCCGGGGTTTAGAATGACCTAGGGTTAACTATTTCAAGTGTGAAAAGCCCTATAGTTTCACACTGTATACGTTTGCCACTGCAATGCACGGTTTCATAACCCTAGGTAAAAAGCGGTGCTAATCATGCTTCCAAATTACAAATGTGAAACATACCTTTACCCAGGGTTAAAAGTGGGGTTTAGAACGACGCACAGAGTGAAAAGTGCTTTCATTTTGGAGAAAGAAGAAACTGCTTTGTTCTTTCATTTATAGTATGAAAAGGCCATTCTGGAAAAACTTGATAGTACAGTCTGCAATATATAATACCCTATGAGAATGTGCCTTTATATAAACAGGTCTCCTGCTGCATTCGTCCAATCAATGAGAACGTTAACTCAGGGTTTAGGCTTTATTCAACTTTAATGTTCAAATGTTAGTGAGATGAAGAAAAATAAAAAGCTTTTATATATCAAACTGCATATGTAATGGACAACAATTACGCTCACTTTGGTATCTCTTTTGGAGGCATCTTATGTTAAACAGCTCCATATTTAATGAAGCACATACAAAAGACCTGAACCGGAAGTGATGCAACCTGTTTTACGCAATATAGAAATTTGTTGCTCATAACCCTATTAGAACAGAACTATTTCAAGTGTGAAAAGCTCTTGACTGTGTTTAATGGTGGTATGTTAAGGTCTTAATCCTATATGGAAACTCTTTAACTGGTAGTCAATGACCCTCATATGTAGACGATCAATACTCTGGTATACTGAATGAGTTACATCTGGGATTGTGACATACAGATCAAGGGCCGTAATGGAGGCCCTGAATTGCTTTGTATCATCCAGGTGTGCTTTCACACCTGCAGATGTGCTGCAGTACATTCAGTCTCTCAGAGATCCAGCTTGCATTTGGCCTCCAAATAGATCAGTCCTTCCAGAGGTCGCAAAGGTCACACATCTGCATGTGAAATGCGATGGCCTTTGACACCACCCGCTGTCCCTGAGCCTCTGTGGCCCTTTTGTTACATAAAGTGCCAGTGCTGGTGTCAACTGCTGCGATTTAGGTACCTGATATTTGCCTGGACTCACTGAACACAAGTTATTTTATGATCCTAGTGCAAAAATCTATTATAATATTTATTTATGATATAATAGTTTATAATTATTTAATAATATATCTTGGCATCTCAATAAATTAGAATGGCGTGGAAAAGTTCATTTATTTCAGTAATTCAACTCAAATTGTGAAACTTGTGTATTAAATAAATTCAATGCACACAGACTGAAGTAGTTTAAGTCTTTGGTTCTTTTAATTGTTATGATTTTGGCTCACATTTAACAAAAAACCCTCCAATTCACTATCTCAACTAATTAGAATACTTCATAAGACTAATAAAAAAAAATTTTGTGAATTGTTGGGCTTCTGGAAAGTATTTTAATTTACTGTACATGTACTCAATAGTTGGTAGGGGCTCCTTTTGCATGAATTACTGTATCAGTGCGGCGTGGCATGGAGACAAGCAGCCTGTGGCACTGCTGAGGTGGTATGGACGCCCAGGTTGCTTTGATAGCGGCCTTCAGGTAATCTGCATTGTTGGGTCTGGTGTCTCTCATCTTCTTTTTGACAATACCCCATAGATTCTCTATGGTCAGGCGAGTTTGCTGGCCAATCATGCACAGTAACACCATGGTCATTGAACTAGCTTTTGGAGCTTTTGGCAGTGTGGGCAGGTCCCAAATCCAGCTGGAAAATGAAATCAGCATCTCCATAAGCTTGTCAGCAGAAGGAAGCATGAAATGCTCTAAAATTTCCTGTAGATAGCTGCGTTGACTGTGGACTAGAGTATAGAGAACCATAGAGAATCTCTGGGGTATTGTCAAGAGGAAGATGAGAAGCAAGACCCAAAATGCAGATGAGCTGAAGGCCACTATCAAAGAAACATGGGCTTCCATCCCACCTCAGCAGTGCCACAGGCTGATTGTTCCCATGCCGCCGGGGGGGGGGGCACGATTCATAACTCCATGCAAAAGGAGCCCCTCCATTAGGATACATTTACATTAAATGAACATACTTTCCAGAAAGCCAAAAATTCACTAAAAAAATTTTTTTATTGATCTTATGAAGTATTATAATTTGTTGAGATATTGAATTGGTGGGTTTTTGTTAAATGTAGCCAAAATCATCCCAATTAAAAGACCACAGACTTAAACTACTTCAGTCTTTGTGCATTGAATTTATTTAATACACGAGTTCACAATTTGAGTTGAATTACTGAAATAAATGACTTTTCCACGACATTCTAATTTATTGAGGATGCACCTGTATATATATATGATATATATATATATATATATATCTATATATATATTTGTGTAGGTTTGTGTATATATAATAATAGATATATATAATATATATATATATATTAAAATATATTATATATTATTGATTTTGTTGACCGATTATTACAGAGCTGGTAATCCTGGCAAAAATGTGTACAAAAATTAAGATAATAATGTTTAAATATCATTCTTGTTTTTGCAGTAGTGACCCTTCTTTTGACCTTTGACCCTGGGCTTTGTCCTTGTTTTTGCTCATTGTATCGCTTTGACCCTTTAACCTGCGGCTCCTACAACCTGTTCACAAATATGCCACCGATCACATGACTCTGCTCCATCCCGAGTCTTGAGGTTCATCAGCAACTCAAAGCAAAACGTTGACCCTTGAACTCACTGAATTATGCATGAAAAGAATAGTTGCTGCTGAAAGTGCAATCACTGTTGTTAATAATATTTTTAGAATAGCTGCTCCTATAAATACCTTGGTTGTTTATACAGTACATAAGGTAAGACACTGCAGGTAAATATGAAAAAAAAAAACTAATAGATATCACCACACTTTGACAGTACATTAAGACAATTGTTTTATTTGACATGTTTTCTGAAATGTTGTTTAAATATGCAAATGAAGCATTATCTAATTAAATATGCGCTAATTTGCGTTTATTTCCAGAAAAGAAATCTAAACAGTATTGGCCAGTTTCAAAAAAAAATTTTTTTCACATATTAAAGGTTTTGTACAGAGGGGATTTTGGATTTCTCTTTTTTTTCACTCATAAATCATAAACCAGAAAAGCTGTCAGCTAGAAAACAAGAATAAACTTTCACCATACTATTAGTATCAAAATGTTATATAAATCAGTTACATAAAAACCTCTGTAAAAACCTTCAAAATAGATCATAATAAACTGGAAAGTCTGATGTGCTACTGAAATAAAGATTCTGAAAGTCATGGAAGCAATATATGCACAATAGCAAAATTAACTAGTGCTGGCAAAAAAAATTAAGACCAATATTGTCGTGTCTTAAAATAAATAATAAAAATTAGATATAAATTTATTTTTAGTCATACAATTAAAAGGTATTAATCAATCTAATTAAAAAAAAAATATATCTATTATTATGTTATATATCTATAATATTGTATATTAAAGAACTGGACTTTAATATAACATTTTTTTTCTTTTCACACTAGGTGGCAGTCCTTCTATTTTTCTACACTCGTGAGCATTAGATTAAATTACAGTACTAATCAATTGCAAAAATGCTAAATGATCTACACTGATTATCAGATTGGAGAATGAATTCAATAAAGATAGTGGTAAAGATAAAAAGCACAACCTACCTTTTGAACAGTTACATGTTAAATCCTGTTCTTATCCAATATGAGAAAGAAATACAAATACATAAAAGTCTCAGTGTTTGCTAAAATTGACTTGAAGCACATAATTGCATCCAACCGCCTTTGGAAGGATGTGAGCTAAATGGCCAATCAAACAGAGCTTCCGTGCTTAAAGGAGCCGCCCACTTCTGTGCTTTAATACCTGATGGGGTCCATAATACAGACCATTCAATGGACCACCACCGAAGCGCGTAAGACCAAGTGAAGGTGTGGTCATTTGGATCATCATCATGTTAAAGTTGAGTCCGTTCAGCTCTGTTCTCACGTATACTCCTGTTTTTAGTTAAAGCTGAAGTCTTCCATCCTCATGTCAATCATGCCAACAGAAGGCTGCGCTACGCCTCGTCTTTGCTCTCCTCGGATCTGATTCATTTGGGGTTTCCGATTGTCCCTTTTACGCACGAAGTCACCACCAGCACGGAGTCCCGGCGTGATTGTTTTATATCCAATCTGGCTGTCTGATCTTGTTGGACACATATATCCAGTCTCATCGATGCGCTTTCCATATCAATTGGTTCTTCTGCATGGATAAAACACGACCGGCCTTCTTCATCTTGAATAATTCTGGAGAAGACGCGTAAAAGGTTCGCAGTCCAGCCATGGCCATGGTGGTGAGCGTGTGGAGAGATCCGCAGGAGGAACTGGCACCGGCAGGATCTCTGGATGATCAGAGCGGACCGGGGGGAGACCACCACAATCACCACCGCCTGAGCGCAGCCGCGCACTCTCCAAACACCGGACTGCCTTCCGCGGAGGATAAAGGACAGAACTCAGCGCAGAACCAGCAGCACATTGAATGCGTGGTTTGCGGGGATAAATCCAGCGGGAAGCATTACGGACAGTTCACCTGTGAGGGATGCAAAAGTTTCTTCAAGCGGAGCGTTCGGCGGAACTTAACGTACACGTGCCGTGCCAACAGAAGCTGCCCCGTGGACCAGCACCACAGGAACCAGTGCCAGTACTGCCGCCTGAAGAAATGCCTAAAAGTGGGCATGAGACGCGAAGGTGAGTGTGCAGTGGATTTTGTCATTTGTAGCCTATACATAAACGTGCATTTAAAAGAAATAGAAAAAGAAAAAGAAAGAAAGAGATTATATATACCGAGAGGTTTTTAAAGAGGTGTTTTTTTCATATTATAAAATGAATATAACATAACATTAATGCATTTTATATAGCTTGCATACTGTATAACTCAAGGCCAAAAGCAATTTAAGGATTTAGCTTTTGAATATAAAAATACAATTAAAAAGCATTTTAAAATTATTCTGCATGTAATAATATAACCTTATTTATAGATAAGATAGATAGATAGATAGATAGATAGATAGATAGATAGATAGATAGATAGATAGATTTCTATGCACATTTCTTCTCCATCTATTTCTGTTTTGATAGCGGTTCAGCGAGGAAGAATGCCGCCGAACCATCCAAACCCGAGCCATTACGCGCTGACCAATGCAGATCCGCTGAATGGCCAATGCTACCTATCCGGATACATATCTCTCCTGCTTCGGGCCGAGCCATATCCAGCCTCCAGATATGGAAACCAGTGCATGCAGTCGGGTAACATCATGGGCATTGAAAACATCTGCGAGCTGGCGGCCCGTTTGCTCTTCAGCGCTGTGGAATGGGCCAGGAACATCCCTTTCTTTCCTGATCTCCAAATCACGGATCAGGTGTCTCTTCTGAGACTCACCTGGAGCGAACTTTTCGTGCTGAACGCTGCGCAGTGCTCCATGCCTCTCCACGTGGCTCCTCTCCTCGCCGCCGCTGGGCTTCACGCGTCCCCGATGTCCGCGGACCGGGTAGTGGCCTTCATGGATCATATCCGATTCTTCCAGGAGCAGGTGGAGAAACTGAAGGCCCTGCAGGTGGACTCCGCCGAATACAGCTGTGCCAAAGCAATAGTGCTGTTCACATCAGGTAGGCCCGAATCGTTCAAGATCAAGTAATGTACAGTTTAATGAGCTTGTCTATAACATAATCCTATTTGTTCCGCAAAGTTTGTTTCAATCTGTCAAAAGTACCATCCGCGCACATTCAGATTAAAGGCGTGTAGGTTGAATGGTAGTTCCATATAATTTTGGATAAGAATATAAAATCAGCATTACTCAGTAATAATAGTTAAATTAGATCATGTTTGACAAGTTACATCTGTGCACATTATATATATATATATATATTTAAGCAACATTAATGTTTGAGGTTTAAATGTTCATTTTAAATGTTCCTTTGTTGTGGCAAAGTAATTTAAAAAAAAGTAGGCCTACAAATATTAAATGTATTGTCCTTCAGAACTGAGCATAGGCCTATAAATGTATGAACTGCTTTCATAATTTAAAACAATTAGCAAAGTGCGGTCTATATTAGATGGAAATGTTACACAACCCCATCCCCCATTAAGACTTGAATCCCGTCAAAAAGGGTCAAAGCAGAACGGCCTTCTCAAATATCATTAGGCTATTTGTGTTCACACATGTTAAACAAACGTTCAAACAACGTTTAGCCTACGTAACCAAAGTTCGAGTCCAAGTTTTAAGCAGAGCGCGCTAAACAGAAACTCGCTAAGACTAGGGCGTTACTACACTCTAAAAATGCTGGGTTAAATACAACCCAGTGCTGGGTAAAATAGGGACAAACCCAGCAGTTGGGTTGTTTTGACCCAGCGGTTGGGTTACTACCCAGAAGGTTGGGTTAAACATTTAACCCAACCGCTGGGTCAAAACAACCCAATTGCTGGGTTTGTCCCTATTTTACCCAGCACTGGGTTGTATTTAACCCAGCATTTTTAGAGTGTATATCAACAGTACGCCGACATTGGAGTACACGGGCTTTTCGCTTCATAATAGGACTCATGGACAAAACAGATGTAGTTTTATTTTTAATTGTATTATAAATGTACACACCTCAAATATAAATAAAATGTTTTGTTTTGATTAAAACTGCGCCACAAGAAAATAGGCTGACAGAAAAATGGACCCTTTAAAAGTCACACGCTGATGTTTGTTTTTACTAAAGTATAACCCGTTTTGAAGAACAGTGAAATATTCCAAAAAGAAAAAAGTGTGTCCCAAACTGTTATTTTGAGGAGTTTCCTCTTGTTATTGTTTTAATTACTCTCTAAGAAGTTTCTATTAAACTTTTTGAATATATCCTATACAAACAACGCAGCATTCAGAGCTTAATTCGTTTCGTTAATTCGTTGCATCCATGCGTATTTAATCGTAAATAATGAGAAACATTAAGAAATGAAGCTGAGATGTAGCCTACATTCGTTTAACGTGGCTAATGCTTTCTTAAATGAAAAATAGTTGTCTACTGACTTAATTTAGGTTGTGGGTCAAACTCCTTTGACTGAGACAATCCGATTTTCAAATGAATTAATTCTGTGTTTCACTAAGAAAAGAAATGAATGCAAACGCTTTATATTGTACGATTTCAGTTTTTCTGAACCATGTTAAATATAGTGCATATTTACACTGAAGATTTATGTAAACATGTCAGAGATGTTATTCTTCTGAATGATGTGTGTTTAATGGCTATATTCATTTTGTATGCAGATGCATGCGGCCTTTCAGACGTGCCGCACATAGAAGGTCTTCAGGAGAAATCTCAGTGTGCTCTGGAGGAGTATGTGAGGAGTCAGTACCCGAACCAGCCCACTCGCTTCGGCAAGCTTCTGCTGAGACTCCCCGCGCTCCGGATGGTGTCCTCCTCCGTCATAGAACAGATTTTCTTCGTTCGACTTGTGGGTAAAACGCCCATTGAGACGCTCATCAGGGATATGCTGCTATCTGGGAGCAGTTTCAACTGGCCTTACATGTCAATTCAGTGAGAGGAAGATGAAGATGGGGACATTTGGTGAGCATTTACAGACATAAAAAACTAAACAGTCACAGAGGATGCAGAAACTCTTAAGTGTCGGTTTATATAGAAATTATGAAATGTGAAAATGTGAAGATATCTACTTTCTTTCTCCTGATCTCTTAACAGTAAACCATGACATGTGACATAAAAATACTTTATAAAATAACTTTTGATTCATTTCTTCAGTGTAACTGTCCATTTTAAATGCAAATGTATGCAAATGTAAAAAATAACTGGTGTTACCATAAAAACGGTAAACAAAAAAAAAAATTTTTTTTGTTTTAAGCGGAGACAATGGATTTAACAATTATTTATTTTGCTGTATTTATTTTCCTGCTCATGTACATATGATCGAAACAGTCAACCACAGCACTTAAGGTTATACTTTTCTGAGGCTCGACAAGAAATATTATTGGTGTGTTTTCCAACATTTATCTCGGTATAAAATGTTACACTTCAAACCTGCAGATGATTTTTTTTGGGCTGTCAGGGTGGGCGATGGGGGGGCTGTTGGATTTGATGTACGATGCAACATTTGATTAAACAGTTTTCATTAATCATTTCGTGCGTAAACGTGCTTTTGTTTGTACTTTTGCTAATAAAGATAGTTTTCATAACTTTGAGAAAACCAACTGATGTTCATTTTCGTAAAGCTGCGGTCTTGTCATGCTTGAACAGCGCTACTGTTTTAAAATAGTTTGATATCTTTTATAGAAACTGTTGAAGTAAAGAAACTAAAACAATACTCCCTTAAAATAGGAGATCATTTTAGCTACAAAACGTTTTTTTCTAAATCTATATTATATTATATCATAGGCTATTCATCACTGTGGCTTTAAATATTTACACAAAATTAATTATTGGCTTAAAAATGGCTATATAGTCATTTAATTCACATGCAGTTTAACACGCAAAGCAACACAATATGCAGTAGTTTATCATTAGATAAGCTATAGGTTTATTAATTAATTTTGCACGGATTAAAACTTAGGTAGTATTAAGTAGAACTCCATACTGTGAATTTTATTGACGTTCATATGCCATAGTTAGACGAAACATTTATTTGCTTTCAGCAAGGTCATAAAATAGGCTACTATAGCCTATACATTTATAAAATATAAAACATTCGTGGGAAAGTTAAATTTGAATCGAGTCAGAAATATATATTCGCAGTGTCATATCTTGTAAATATAAATAAATAAAATGCCACTTTTTAAAATAGGTAGGCTAACTCGCATATCTGGACGAGTTTTGAATATGAAAAAAGATAGATCGTTTGGGCTGTAAAGGCTTATGTTGATCAGAAACATTGTAATTTTATCTGATGGAGACAGACAAAACAGTTCTTAATTCCCAGACCTATGATAACCTGGACATGTGAGATGTGTTTTGTTGTAAGAAATCACTCAGATCAGCCTTCAAACAAACCAGATTCATTTGAATTGGACAGCACATGTGCTGGATTTCGATATTGCCATATCTCATATCTCTGCTTGTTCATCTTTCATATTCCAGATACAGGCAGCAAAGCTACGTTTTTATTTATGATGGTGTATAAATCTATTATGTTTTATATATAATGCATAATACTTGTGCACTGATATCTTTGCAATATTGAAGAAGTAGCTTAATAAAGGCTAAGTAAAACATGCTTTTTTCTGACCAACTTACTTTTTTCAGCAAGCGTTTTCTTTCAAATGAAAGCTCCAGTCGAGAAAATTAAAGACGAAGCGTATATAAAAAAGAAAAAAAATTATTACAATAAAAAATTGCCCATAACACGTAAAACTGATTATGTTGTATAAGAACATTATTATTATTATACAGAAATTATTTCCCAAACTTACGTTTATACACGAAATATAGTTTGTAATAATCTATCGTCACTTAATAAGGATTTATTTATAATTTATCGATTTAATTTAAACCGGTTTTTGTCTTCTGACCTTTGTGACGGTTCTTATTATTAGGCACGCCCGTCATTCTAATTATATCGAGTATAGAAGTGCGCATGCGCGAAACGAAACTGGCCTTTCAGAATTTTTAGTCGGTCTACTGAAAATTACCAACAAGTAGCACAAATATTTGGATGGATTTCATATTGTAGTTTCTCTAAATCAGGCTACAAAATCACAGTAGTTTTTAATCAGGTTGTTGAAGCGTTGCATTTATTTTTTATCCGTGTGTGGATTTACTGTCCTCAGGAGTGAGGTAAACCTGACAAAACCTCTTTTAGGAAGACATCTGCTTTTCTTAAGTTTCTAGAAAAAAATCATTTTAGGCAGCCTGTAAGTCAATAAGCTTTATATAAAAACAACAGAAGTCTATGGCATCCCCCCAGTTATAAGAAAACAGTGTGTTGAGCCTGACAGCCAGAGTCTCTAGTTATTGTGAACTCCGTGACCCCATCATGTGTGGATCTCCTCCTGAGCTGAGGTGTATCATGAACTCCTGGCATCTCAGATGAATTGCTGACACCGTGCCTGGGTTAGCCATGACCCCGGCGGTGCCTGGGGACCCGTGAGGAGAACTGGAGCTCGGAATAAAGCACAGGCTCGTCCACAGGGGGATTCCTGATGGCCACGAGGAGGGTCTGTGTTGGACATTTGTATCATAGGATACGTGCTCGGATCAAGGGTACAGCTGTTAGAGGAAACTCTGTCTAAGCAGCTAGTGTGGAAATGCAAACATAGACATTGTGAAGAAAATATTGCTAAGAAAGCTATTGTTTATCACTGCAAAAGTGATATGCTGCAAATATGGATAAAAACGTAAATGAAAGAACAGATTTGTGCATGTAAATATGGGCGGCCCCACTGCAGGCCCCACTCCCATGGGAGTGCTGTCTAACTGAATCAAGTTAGGGTCACCTTTAGGGTCCTGGATCCTTAGTAATGGACAATAGGCATCCTGGAATGGAAATTGAAGGGAACTCCAAACCCGGTTTAAGATTTGAATCCAGTCTGTATTCTTTGTCTCGGCATAATTAGCTCACTTGCATCCAGGTACTATATTTCAAGTGGATTTGAAGTAGCTAGAAAGATGGCAGATTAGATTCACAGCCAATTGTCAATTGAGAATGGCTTTTAAATTCCAGTTCAATTCCTGAATTCCTGTGTGAAGCAGCACAACTGTTTTCAACATTGATAATAGTAAGACATGTTTCTTGAGCTCAAATCAGAATATTAAAATGATTTCTGTAAAAATGGCATAATAGGGGCACTTTAAGATGTGCATAAATAGTGTTTTGAATTCTAAATA
The DNA here is from genome assembly GCA_018155175.1 of Sinocyclocheilus anophthalmus. Lineage (NCBI taxonomy): Eukaryota > Metazoa > Chordata > Actinopteri > Cypriniformes > Cyprinidae > Sinocyclocheilus > Sinocyclocheilus anophthalmus. The sequence goes on along the minus strand of JADLZN010010655.1, from coordinate 71,401 downwards.
AAATTCAGAGCATTCAAAAATGGCACCTTTTGAATTCTGTAACTTGTGTGTATACAAGCATTGTATTCAAACAATCAATTTTATAAGTTACGCATCAACATGGACAAAACTGCCACTGATTTCTGAAAGTTGTATAATGAAATGTAATATAATATGCAAAAAGGATAACTGGGTCATTTTTGTTATGCAGCAACTTAAAAATTCTGTAACCTAAAAATTAAAATGAATATGCTTGTGTTTAACCAAGTATTTCTACAGTATGAAAGCACACAAACTCACAGAATTCTGGTAACAAATCCATTGGTAACACGTCCTGATGCTTCTGCTGTTGATTTGCCACCAAAGTGATATCACTTCCTGGAGAGATGATGTCATAAAGTTAGTAAAGCTATTTAACAAAAGACTAAACAGCTTAAATTCTGGCTAATTAATAGTCAAGTCAAGTCACCTTTATTTATATAGCGCTTTTAACAATACAGATTGTGTCAAAGCAACTGAACAGCATTAATTAGGAAAATAGTGCAATAATGCAAAATGACAATAGTAAACACTCATTTTTCAGTTAAAGGCAGTTCATCATTGAATTCAGTGATGTCATCATCCAGCTCAGTTCAGTTTAAATAGTATCTTTGCAATCATTTGCAATCAAGTCAACGATATCGCTGGAAATTAAATGTCCCCAACTAAGCAAGCCAAAGGAACCAAAACTCCATCGGTGACAGAATGAAGAAAAAAACCTTGGGAGAAACCAGGATCAGTCAAAGGGCCAGTTCTCCTCTGGCCAGACGAAAACAGCAGTTCAATTCCAGGCTGCAGCAAAGTCACATTGTGCAGAGGACTCATCTGGTTCCTGTGGTCTTGTCCCGGTGGTCGTCTGAGACAAGGTCTTCACAGGGCATCTGTATCTGGGGCTCATCTAGTTGACATGGTCTACGCTGACATTCAGGGTTGTAGAGGTCATCTCTAGGTACTGATCCACCATCTGGTCTGAATACGTACTGGATCCGGGTGACTGCAGTGAACATCTGATCTGGATACAGACTGAATTCGTATGGCTACAGTGACCTCAGAATAAGAAAAAAACAGACTAATATTAGCGTAGATGACATTCTTCTAACGATGTAGCAAGTACATCGGGTGTTCTGAGAAGTGTTCCCGGTTCCGGTTGACCTAATTAATGCAGCCTAAAAATCCTTTAACGAATTTGAATATTAGAAGCGTATTAGTGTGTTATGTGTAAGCCAGGTTAAAGAGATGGGTCTTAATCTAGATTTAAACTGACAGACTGCAGTGACAGTGTCTGCCTCCCGAACAATGTTAGGTAGGGTATTCCAGAGTTTGGGCGCTAAATAGGAAAAGGATCTGACGCCGCAGTTATTTTTGATATTCTAGGTATTATCAAATGGACAGAGTTTTGAGAACGCAGCGGACGGTGAGGACTATAATGCAATAAGAGCTCGTTCAAATACTGAGGTGCTAAAACATTCAGTAATATTCAATTACTATAATTCCCTTGTGATTTACGTTAATAAAGATTACATAAAATGCGAATGATGTATGTGCCATCTGTAAAGATATTTTATTTGACAAACAACGGTAATTTCTGCAAATCTGTAGCCAGAGTTACGGAGAGATAGGGGTGAGCGGAATCCCAACAGCTTTGGCGCCTGATTTCATGCACAAGAAAAGCTGTCCACGAATTGCTCCAAGCGGAAAAATGCACGGCTGCTGCCAGATCTCAATTACCAAAAATCACATTGTATTTGATGCAAATCTAAAACTCTAAATCAAATTTTAAGAAAAGTTTTAACTGTATATTTTCATGTTTTCTCAAGCAAAGCCAATTTTGAAAGTCCACAGAAAACATATCTTCAGATATTTTAGCATACCCTTTTAAAGAAGTCACATCGCACTGGCAACTGCCTGATTAATATTAAATACTGCACACTATAGTAATCCTCCTAGTGAAGTAAACCTGGATTTCCCTGTATGCCCACCGTATTGCACAAGAACATCATCCCTAATCCGCTCCAGACGGCCTGAGGATGACATGTCTTCCAGTGGACCAATCAATCCAAGCACAAGAACATTCAGAGCGAATTAGCCTCTAGTTAGGGTCTCCACAAACCATGTGTGCTGAATATAGAGTATTTGTACAGTGTTTAAATATGCTTCAGGTACATTTGGCCACTGAAATCAATGGTTAAAAAGTAGCCCAATTCAACTGAAAAGAGTCAAATATGAATCTCCAAAATCAGTCTTTTAAAAGATGGTGTAGAGTATAATATTAAGGTAAGCATGTTGTTGGGGTCTTGCAGGGTCGTCACATCATCCCTCCCAATCTAATGCAGTCTTGTGCTCTGTGGGGTCCACGACATTTTAAACAACAGCTTGTCGGCAGCCCACTCATTAGTGTCTCAAACACGCCCACACTCGTGCACAAATGCTCAAACATCAACTCCAACTGACACCAAAGAGAAGGTGATGATAGTCTACTGTTAAAATTTAATAGCATGTTTGCTTTTGATTTAATTATGTTTCTCAATCTAAGCTGCAATCTGTCCTCATTCTCACTTTATATTTAGTACAATAGTATTACATTTTATTTTAACACATGACAAATAGACCATTTTAACACCTCTTTTTTGACATTAATTAATTTCAAAAACAAAGATCACGAAGTTCTGTGCAAACTTTTCTAATGGATTCACATTCACCTTTTCTGCTTCTCAGCACGGACATGTATTAATCCACTTTCTGCTTCTTTGAAGTCAGATCTCTTTCTAATTAAGGAAGCACTGGCCTTCAGAGGACCTCATTCTGAAGTCATGCGCTGTCTTCTATGCGACTTGACTGAGAAATACATCGGGAGTGATGCAATCCTCTTTCTCTCAGAAATAAAATGGTAGCAGTGCAAGCACCACAAAGTGCCAATTTATACCAATGTGAACACATGTTGCAGAATGTCAGAAAATGTGGCTGAAGATTGAGGAGACGTGTTGTCTCAAGAGACAACATCCCTGATTAATAAAATGCATCATCCAACCAGACTAGTTTAGACTAGTTCATTTAGATTTTACCACAAAAGAAACAATGCTTAGGTTACCTGATATATGACATTCCTATTTAAGTTCCACCAAGTTTTTATTCTCTCATTAGTCTTTTAAAGAAAAGCACTGATTTGAACAAACCACTGAGAAAAATCTGGTGTTTTAGAAATTTCATTACACTGCATATAATGCATAATATCGCTATACTATTAAAGTAAACACTATACAATACACCAAATGTCCAGTACAAGACCTGGGTTTTGAGTTGAGCTATAAAGAAACAAGCAATGAGTGTAGAAAGTGCCCCCCCCCCTCAGATTATTAAAAAAATTACCTTGAATTCATTTTCATTCAGAAACTGCTAGCAAATTTACAAATAATTAAAAAGAAACAGCATGTAACATAAAACATGACATTTTGAAGTACAAAGCACAGTGTCAAAAATATTTTTTCCCCAAAGTAAATAAATATTATTGGAGTACTATTTGCAAGTAAATACTATTTTAGTCTTTCCACTTCAAAATTTCACATTTAATTCAATGCGTTACTTGCTGTTCCTTAGTATATGTGAAATTTAGTAGCAATTATTAAGCTGACATTTTTCCGTGTACTCCAATAATCTACAACTTTTAAAAATCATTATTTACAGTGTATAGTTCAACTCAAAAACCCAGGTCTTGTACTGAATATTTGGATGGTATTGTAAAATGTTTACTTCATTACTGTTGCAGAATTATGCATTATATGCAGTTATATGCATATAGGTGTAATAACATTTCTAAAACACCATTTTTTTGGTTCTTTAAAACACCAGAACATGACAGTTTACTAAAGTGCTAGAGAATAAAAGGCATTTGTGGGACTTAAATAGGCATCTCATATATCATGTAACCTAAAAAATGTAAAAGAACTAGCCTAAATTAAGTCAAACACACTGGTTGGATCAACCAAACTCCATCTGAGTTCACCCATGAGTCATTTAAAGGGGTCCTATATGCTCTTTTACAAAGTCTTGATTTTGTTTTGGGGGTGTACTAGAGAACAGGCTCTCATAAACAAAATTCGAAAAACACATTATTTTTCACATATTTTACATTATTACAACACCTCTCTCCCCAGTCTGGCATGAACGGCTCGAATAGTTCCTGTATCAAATGAAGGCCGCCTTCTGAAATACAAAATGTGCTGTGATTGGTTAGCTGGGCCAGTGTGTGCTGTGATTGGTTAGATGGGCCAGTGTGTGTTGTGATTGGCAGCTCTCGGCGCCTGGTCGGGAAATGTCATACCCCTTACCATAGCGCCTGCGAGCTTCAGTGTAAATATTGCGTCAAAATCAAATCAATTTGAGCGCGATTTAAACTCGGATGATTGTAACCACTAAGTTCGTCTGCCTTGGGAAAACTAGCGTGTCTCTGACATAGTGATAACACTCGTTGCCTTCTCTAGCGCGCCACAGCCTCAACCAGGTATGTCCAATTAGTCGATTTGTGATATCACAAATCCCGGAAAAGATGCGTTGTAGTCCAAACGAGTCGTTCGTTGTAGTTTTTGAAAAGTGATTTCTGTTGAATAAAATATCTTTTGAATTGGACTTTGAGCTTTGTAACCTTGCAGATCTTTTTTATGCTCAAACAGCAACATTACAGACTAACTAAAGTTGAAAAAGTGAAAAAGTATAATAGGACCCCTTTTTTTTTTCAGAGCTCCGAATGACATCTGACCAATACAGACAATTTAGTTTTTTGGTGGAATGCGATTTATTGCTCGTTGCAAGATTCCTCAAATGCAAATGTCTGGAAGTATGCACATGTTCTGTGCTGTCAAGCTAATTCTTCCACGGGGTGTGAATATTATGCAGTCTGCTCTCTGAATGAACCTGCGCTGTCTGTTCAGCCTCCAGGCTCTCTGAAATGGATTCTGTACGTCTGAAGCAGTCGCGCCACACGCTTGTCCTTGGGATAAAAAAAAAAGTGGGGGATTTTTTCCCTTTAAACCCATAGAGAGGTTATTATCAGAGCTTGTGCTGTTAATAGATCCGACAGACACCTACAGGCCGATCCGCCTCATTTCCCGCTTGCCTTTTTGAAGCATCAGAAATGAAATATAATGTGATTTGATATACATTCTGCAACATGTGTCACACAGGTACGGCACTGATGTAATTCCCAGAGGAAGATTTTATATACGTTTTATGTAAAGTCAACATTATTTATGGTAAATACACATTCTTGGGCTTATTGTGAACGATTCATCGGTGCACATTGGAAATAAATGATGGGAAGGCATTAAAGAGATCTTAACTGTGATTGTATTTGAAGGAGCTAAATGACCAGCGGTTTGTCTCTCTGTGTTGTATCAGAGCTGTCAGGGCTGAACTCCAGCAGCAGTTTTCATCACACTGAGGTGAGCGGCCCAGCCGGGTCCACGGATCACTGCCAGAGGGAAACTTTGCCCTGGGCGATGCAAATGAACAGCCCTCCAACAGATCACACATGAAGGAGACAATAAAGTCATGAGGTGCCACTGTGTGTGTGTGTGAATCCACAAGACTTTGCAACACAAAATACAGTACGTTCTTATTCCCAGCACATTTAAATTAATTCAAGGTGAGTTTTAGAATATTTATAATTTTACAACCGATTGTTTTTTTATTGAAATAAGTTAGCTTTTACTAATTTGATACTTGGAAACAATTTTCACTCAGAAAAGGCTATTAATTTACAAAAATTTGACAAGTAAAAGCCTAAACATAATTACTAGTAGCTTTAAATAGAAATGTTTAAGTTAAGCTTACTTGAAAATTCCCAGTAAATTTTATTGACTCTTTGTTTGTACATTTTAATTAAGTAATGCTTATCACTGTAAAAAAAAAAAGTATGCTGTTAAATAACAGTAATTTACTGCACTGAAAAAAAACAGTAAGAAATATTTACTTAATTTTTCTTTCTTTTGCAAACATATAAGTAAAACTTAAGTATTGAATTAAATAAAATCTATAAGTAAGCAAGTAAACAACAGACTGTTATCAATTTAAAATAATATGCCCACTCTATAAAATTATTACCCAAATGAACACAGAGACCTCAATACTTGGTACAACATACACAATGACGGTAACAATCAGTGGACAGTGTTTGAGTATAAATGGGTCATTTTGAGTAGAAAATGAACTCCAGATGTAACAAAATCACAAGTTACTAAACCTAACGACAAAAGCAACCATAAAACAGTGTAAATACAACTCGAAAACAGTGAAAAATTAAACCTTATTAATTATTCATGTCCCAGTGTGCTGGGAAACAGGATTATAAAATTTGATATTTACTTAAAGAATCCTTGTAAACATAAACAATTCCAAGTCAAATATAAGTTCAAACTTTAATTTCTACAAGTTTAAATTGAGTACTAATATAGAATTTGCTTTAAAATAATAAATTCTTGCCTGAACTAAATTATTTAATGTAGAAATTACATTTGTTTTTATGTAGTATTTACTTCACCACTAAATAATTTTTATCAGTGTACTGTGTTAAAAGTCTGAATAATTAGGATTTCTAATGGTTTGAAAAAAAAAAAAAAAAAGGTTGCATATATTTCTGACGGATCATGTGACACTGAAGACTGGAGTAATTATGCTGAAAATTCAGCTTTGCATCACAAAAATAAATGACATTTTAGTATATATTTAAATAGTAATCAGTTATTTGAAATTGTAATAATATTACACAAATTTTACTGTATTTTTATCAAATAAATAAATGCAGCCTTGGTGAGCTTTAGAGACTTCTTTCAAAAACATTAAAATCATAATTATTCCAAACTTTTGACGAATAGAGTAAATACTTATTAAATTAAATAATTATTACTTTGCTAAGACAAGCAATACCTCTTCTTATTTAAGATTAGTGATTTGAACATACTTGTTACATCAAGAACGAAAACTGTAAAGATATGCACAATAACGTCCTGTGTATTATTAGTGTGCGCTGCAGTTTTATCAGTGTTTTGTTTTGTTTATCAGCTGGAAAAAATCGTTCTGAAAATTATTCCAGTGATATTGCTCCGTTAGATTTTCATTCGTTGGGGTGTGGCCTTCCATATTTCATTAGAATGAAACTATTCTTACTATTAAAGTTGTCCTGTAACTCATCGTACATTAATTCCCAAACTTGGTAATCTTTAAAGGGGTTATTTGATGCGATTTAAATTTTTCCTTTCTTTTGGAGTGTTACAAGCTCTTGGTGCATAAAGAAGATCTGTAAAGTTGTAAAGACTAAAGTCTCAAATCAAAAGAGATATTCTTTATAAAAGTTAAGAGTCAGCCACGCCTACCTAAAACCGCTCGTTCTAACACGCCCCCACATACCTACATCACGATGTGGGAAGATTTGCATATCACTGCCCAAATGTTCACGCAAAGAAGAAAGAAGGCGTAACTTTGATCCGGATGGTTGCCTGAGGAAATACTAAATTTTCCGCGGTGTTACGGATCGGCTTTCACCGTGGACGAAGCGGTGTCCAGCCCGGAGTCATCACATGTGCTTGCCGCTCCTTCGTCGAATCGCCGGCGCCGCCGTTCTCACCCCGCTGTTCTGCTTCACTCTAACCTCCCGCCGTTCCCACTCTAGCCGCCGGCCTCCCTGCTCAGCTGTATGGCCCGCGGCTCCTGCTGTGACGCGTTCGTTGTGAAAGCGAAACTACTTTGTTTGGCCTTCCAAAAGAGGACACAACTAGAAATCAGTAGTTAAGTTGTATTTACAACACTGTTCCAGAACAGTTTAACCCAAATATTCCGATGTGTCCAGTGCATTTTATGGAGGACTGTTTCCTGATCCTGGGAGAGTAGACTACAATGCCGGCTGTTCTGACTCACAGACTGTAAGTACGTTTTTATATTTAAAGAATTTTTATATTTTATATTTTATATCTTTAAAGCGAGTTTTTTGGGCAGTGTAGAGTAGCACTTGTTGTTTGTCTTTCTCTGATCACAAATGCAGAGAGTTTTATGTTTACACAGCACGATGCAACGCAAAGCGTAAAAAGACATTATAAGTCATTATAATACGTAATTATTAGGTCCCCAATGGATGCAACAAATGCCTAGTTTATAAAGGGTTTTAATGTTTTTGTATCATCGCTCCGGCCGGACAGGGCATCACAGTATGGTAAGGGGCGTAACATTTCCGTCACACGCTTGAGGTATTCAGCCAATCACAACGCACTGGATAGCTGACCAATCACAGCACACCTCACTTTTCAGACCGATGAGCTTTGTAAAAATCGACGCGTTTCAGAAAGGCGGGGCATAGAGGAGAAACAATAATGTACAGTATGTGGAAAAAAATTTGTTTTTTGAACCTCAAACCGCATAAACACATTTCATTACACCAAATACACAAAATAATGTTCTTTTTAGCAGCATCATATGACCCCTTTAAGAAGTGTGCAGTTAATTTCCTTTTTGGACTTACAGTTTTTGTTTGGGATAATCAAAAAGATGAACAACAACAACAACAACTATACAACCAAGAAAGAAAGACCATCTACTACCTAGCAACCCCCACTGTAAAGCCTAGCAACCCCTGAGCACCCGAGCCAAGCACCCATAACAACATCTTAGCAAAGAAAGACAAAACACTATAAAAAAATTCAAGCGCACTCCAACATTATGGTGGCAGGTTTTGCATGTGTAAGTACCACTCATGTTTTCTTCACATTTCCATTTGGAATGGCAAAAATATTAATTGCTTTCCTAAACTCACACCATTGGTTGAAACACGTTAAGAGCAATGTTCTGATTGTTCCACAGAGTCACAGTTTTTATACTTTTCATTGGAATCAACCTTAAAAACATTTTGTGTGAGCAACAAAAAGTGGGGACAAGACTACATTCATGCACACATTCCATCATCACCAGAATGCATATTCTAGTAGGTTCACACACACACACACACACACACAACACACCACAAACCCCAACACTGCGCCTTTAACAATAATGTCTGAAGACCCCTGTTGTCCATTATTGTGAAATATTTCTGAGGCATGAATCATAAGGGTGAGTAATTAATCACATGCTGTCAGAATGGAGTGCAGGGGTCTCGTGGGAGGGTGAAGAGTCACATATGGGCAGATGGAGGTCAGAGTCACACCACACACGCCATCGACAGGTTAACATGAGAGAGAGCCAGAAAACCAGCAAGTGTGAAGACAAAAGTAAAAACAGATGAGATGAAGGGAGGTGATAAATATAGGAAAATAACAACTACTATTAATTTTTCTCGTTTCTATCTATGTATCTATGTATCTCCACCATCTCTTTTCTTCCCCCACACACATCTATATTATTCTATATTTCTCTATATATCTATATCCATCCCTCTATCACTCGCCCTTAGTGCCGTTCACTATCTGAATGGCATATTCCGGCGGATATTTTGAGCCACCTGATCCGACACTACGGGGCCCACCCCCCGTTTAGCCCTCTTCCTCCAAAACTCTCCTGGTATTCCTGGTTTCATACATAGATTAAGGTGGATATTCGTAATTCTACATGTCATTAAAGCTGAATACACTAAGGCGGAATAACTAAATCGCAAAATGCAGATCTGATATGAGATGTACCTATTAGAAAAAAATATGGTCTGTAAGATTTTATTATAGGTTACAAAAAAACCCAATCGGCAACATTCTAGGAAGGCTAGTTTATGGTTGAGGTTTGAAAAGCCTCAAATTAACCTCACATTTTTTTCATCAATTTTTTAAAAAAGGGAAAAAGTAAGCCTAAAAATAACCATTAGAGAATGTTCTGTATATATTCCAATTAGGTTGTCATATACAAAAAAACTCCCTGAAACATTTATGATTACAAAAAAAAACAACAACAACAGAAAGTTCCTGGAACATTAAGTACCTGATAAAAAGAGATTACGAGAATGTTCTGTGTTTGATGGGATACCTCAGATAATTTGGTCATGAGAGAATTTGATGAGAAATGTTGGGAGTTCATAGGACTTCTGTTTGCAGATTTGGGGTTTGTCACAAATCTGAGCATTTTGAGACGTTGAGATCTCTTCTGAAAAATTCAGCAAACAAACATGAAACAACAGCATGTGGTTCAGTATTGTTCCAATCCCAGTATCTGATTCAGATAAATCAGCTGAATTACACGTTTAAAGGTTTTGACTAATTGAAGTCGTCATAGAGCCTGAAGGCAGCGTGACGATCCTTCACTCCTCAGCAAACTCGTGCACTGTCGCCCTCTGGCTCTCTCCACTCAAATACTACTGGCTCTCAGTCAGAGATAATTACCAGAGGCTGTAGGCTATAGCACGTCCCATTTTGATCTGTAATACAAAAGATCTGAAGCCACTGTTATGTGCTCCTTCTCTCCGTAGACACTACCAGAGAATTTCAAGTGTGTTTAGAGCCGCTTCAAGCATGTTTATTCTCAACCGCATGTCCCAGAGAAGAAAGACATTTTCTCATTTAGCAAAAATTAATTCATCCTGAAAGACAATCCATAGTGAAGTGCTTCTTTCTACAGTTTTCCATGAACTTTCTTTGTGTTTATGAATACAAAACCTACAGTACACGTTACTCTGGAATGCACTTTTAAGAATAAAGGTTCTTTATTAGCATTGATGGTTCATTGAAGCACATGCACAAACCAAACCCTTGGAAACTTTCCATTGCACAAAAGTTTCTGTATAGTGGAAAAAGGTTCTTCAGAATTTTTAAATGTTCGCACTAAAAAATATGGTTAATTTAAGAAATAATCACTGAAATGTTCTTTGGGGAACCCAAAATGGTTCTTCTGTGGCATTCACTCTTAAAAATAAAGGATCAAAAAGGGGGTTTTCTTCGCAATGTTATAGAAGAAACTTTTTGGTTTTTTTTTTTTTCTTTGTTTCCCCCAAAGAGAACCTTCAGGAAGAAACACAAATTCTTAAAGAACCACTTCTTATGTGAAGAACATTCAATAGCTAAGCACTTTTTCCACTATAACGAACGCTGTAAGTTTCTATGAAGTTTAACAGGTCACTCGAAGATGCATTTGTTGTTGTTAAAGAATGCATATAAAATAAATCAACATAATAATGCAATACGGTTGATTGTGTGGGCCTTTTTCTCTGGAAATGCTATTTTCATTGTTTTATTTATTGCATTTTAAATAATCATGTCGACTGAGCAAAGGAACAAATCTAAATCTATAAAAAGCATATACACTCTAAAGAATGCTGGGTTAAATACATCCCAGTGCTGTGTAAAATATGGACAAACCCAGCAATTTTTTTTTTTTTGACCCAGCGGTTGGGTTACTACCAGAAGGTTGGGTTAAACATTTAACCCAACCGCTGGTCAAAACCGCCCAATTGCTGGGTTTGTCCCTATTATACCCAGCACTGGGTTGTATTTAACCAAGCATTTTTAGAGTGTATACAAAGCACACATTATTACACATAATATGACTGTATATTCTGTATATTTTAAGCCAATATGAATATCATAAAAAAATGGTTTGAATCCGTTAGATGGTTCACTCGTAATGCATTATTATCATAAAGATACAAGGATTTGCCCTCAGAATCGACAGCATTTAATGTCTGAACTATGAATGACCCACGTAAAGTGGCATGAGGCCATTAATACTTCTCAGTCATGGCACCGTAGGATATTCAAAAACACTCAAAGAGAAGAAAGAGAGCAAGAAACAGAGGAGAAAATCTTGTGGGCTTCAGGAAGCCCTCTATATTAAATCACTATAATAGAGTCGACTTGCCATTGGCTATATCTAAAACAAGCTCATTTTCCTGGAACCTCAATATCCATGGGGAAAACACTTTTTACCAATGGAGAATCCAGCTTAAATAGGAAAATAGTCTAAAGTTAGTTTAAATCAATTCACGTGTTGGCATGGAAAAAAAAAAATGTTAATAAGTGATAAAAAATTTAAAAAAAGTGGCAGATTATGCATTCTTTTTACATAAACATGTTCAGAAATTAATTTTCAGCTTGTTCCCATTATTCGCAGTGGCAAATTCGTTACTGCTAATACAGTTATTGTAGTATAATGAGATACCGTTTTAATTATAGTTGAATACGTTTTAAGTTGCTATTTTTCCATTTTCATTTTGTTGGTTTTTGTATTTTTTGTAGATATATATAAATGTCTTATGGTTATTAGGTCATTTTTTATTTCAGTTTCATTTTGTTTTTAGTACACAGGTAAACTAAATTAAAAGGAGAAATGTTTTTTTTTATTACTTTTTTTTATTTTATAGACATTTTTTATTTTCAGTTTTAGTTTTAGTTCCCTAACTATAATAAACCTGCTGTAATACTGTTTTGGGGGAAAATAAAGATTTTTCTTTTATTAGAATACATATGAATTATTCTGCGAAGACACACTTCAATGATGCATATTTTACAATTCAAATAATATATCTTTTACAGTAATGCGAATGAGGTTTTATCGTGGGGTAATGAAAATTGGGGGTATTATTTGACATTAATTGACAATAATGAAAACATTCTAAATAATATTAGCTTTAAAATGGGCTTTATTTGTTTTTTACGCAAAATATAATTTCTTATTTTTCAATTTTGGGGTAAAATATTAGCCGGTCTGACAGAATTTTTGAAATTCACCCATTTATTAAATTTAAAAGTCCATATGTTCAAGAAGAATAATACTTAAGTTAATAAGTAAACAAACATTTTTAAATGTCACATCACAGCATCAACTAGAAACTAAACACAATAATGACATAAAATAGGGCAAAATTAGCTGTGAAGGCACAACAAATTAGTCATGCATTGGGGTTTCTGTGTTCTGTGATTTCATTGGCCCGTTGATGAACCAATGAAATGAAAAAGAGCTTCCACCTCCTGCTCTGCCTTTCCAGTCACGTCTCAGCGTGGCATCTGGAGTGTTGTGGCAGGGTCAATGTCAGCGAAACGGCTCGAAACTCAACACAAGCAATCAGTTTACCAGAGAGATGCTAACTCTGTGATGAGAAGAGAGGGGGCGCATCAAACTACGGCTAATTAGCCACTAGCATGCTTTCTTTAATAATGCAGCCTTAAAAAAAAACAGGAGGACCACACACACACTCATGTTCACATACAGTGGGGTTCACGCTCATTCAAGTCTCGTTGGGCCCCAAAGCTCCACAGCACCAGCAGAAGGAGTCCTGGCAACTTACGAACAATGGTAATGAATAGAGAGCGAGCATTTTGTTTGTGCAAATATTCAGAATTTGTGAAAAGGGAGTTGTATAACGACAACCATCACGCTTGTGGCTGTATGTCAGGCGCAGTATTCACTCAGGGGTGGACTGACAAAAGGCCCCGTCTCATTACACAGAAGCTGTGCGCTGGTTGGCTCCATGCATCCACCGCTGGGGCCAGTGTGGGTTCATGTGGGACCGGCATCTGCATACTGACAGCTGGCCCTGAGCTCCAGGGAGTGTGTGACGTCTATGATCCCTGGAGCTCGGTACTGTACGGCTGCATATGCAGACAATACACAGACCTCCCTTGAGCTCTATGAAATAGTTACATTTTGCAAGAAAAAAGTTCTTTATGTTCATATATCTATTTATGTATTAATTATCTAATAAGCGTTTGTAAAATTCTATAAAAAAGTTCTAAAATATTAGTTAAAACTGTTACAATAGATAAAAAAATTTATGATTAAAGTTTTATAGGAACATGTTAAAAATCACAATATCATATATAGAAAATATAAAATAATGTCCAAAGTTAAAAAAAAATTTTTTTACTTAAAAGACATAAAAATAAGTATTTAAGATCTCAAAAGATCTTATGATTGATTTTATTTTAAAATAGCGATGATGTCTTCATGTGAAGGTTGCATTCATGGTTTGTAGCCTGTACATATTGTATAATACATAGATAGCAAAAGAAAGTTACACAATGAAAAACATTATAAATATACAAGATAAATAATGTCGAGGTTTTTGTAGTATTTAAAATTCCTACCAGAGAAATATAAAAATTCGTATCTTAAGATCTAAAAAAAAAGTTTTTAGATATTTCGATTTATAAATTAGCAACATCATGTTGATTGTTGAATTATGGTATGTAGCCTGTAAGATAGTTACCGTATAGTAAAAAAACAGTAAATAAAATATTTATCTGTAGTATTAATTAAAAAGTTTATTTAGTGTTTAAAAAGAATACATAACAGACCTGATAAAAACAGTCCCTTAGATCTAAAAAAAAAAAAAAAAAGTTAACACGGAATAGTTTATTTTAAATGGTGATTTCATAGTGTGAAGCTGTTTGTAGACGTAGTGTTATGGAAGAGAAGAATGTATGTCGTTATAAATACCCGTTTGGCACCGGCTGCTTTATATTTAAATTTTAAAATTAAATTTAAAATCATGAGCATTATTCATAGCCGCGGCCGTCTATTGAGTATTTAAAAAACAAAATGACTTTTTACTTTGCGATAACGCTGTTCTCAGGTTCGCGCGCGAGTCAGTTTTCTAAATTGGCGCGAGTTCAGCATATCGAAATCCGAGTCACATGCAAAATGTGACGATTAATTTGTAAGCTTGAGCAAGGGAGTACATCCAGGCATGTCCAAATCAATACTGCAGTATTCCGCCCTTTGAAACAACCCCATGCGAGGTACACTTACCTGCTTGGCATCACTGAAGACCAACCGTCTCTAAAGGCTACATGTAGGCCTATCATGACATGCGCAGAACGGATCTGTCCTCCATCAGCCTCATTTCTTCAGACGAACTTTGTGCGTACATACAGGCCCATCCACCACAGTGAGACAAGGCAAGCACAGGCAACAAACAATGGTTATGTTCCCCCCCCGCAATTGGCTCGTCGAATCAGAGTACTGCATAATGTAAGTGTTGCAGGGAAGTTTTTCGCAATTGCACGACCTAGGCGGAGAATCCTATGCCTCCCCCACATTATAGATATATATATATATATATAATAGCTGATTATTATATATAGTCTAATATATATATATATCTAATTCTTTTCGACACCAGTCTGTTGTCATAGTAACGACACTAATTTGTGGAGACTCAGTGCATTGAGTTCCACAAATCTGAAAGCATCATTTGTAAATTGACTGTTAAGATAAAAAACTGTGCACAATTTATTATCTGTAGTACCATTGTGTAGCCACTAGATGCCTGTATAGCCCTACGTAACAATCCCTAGTGGCTAAGACATTGCACATAATTTAAACATAAATCACACATAAATTAATTGTATCACATTTTGATTTGGATACTATATACTATACAACTACATATTGTTTAGACATTATCAATGCCTACTTTTTGTCTTTATCTGTTTTTTTGTTCAATTTTTTTTGTTGTTTTTTCTTGAAACATTGATTTAAAGTGTCAGTTATTGCATTATTATTTCAGTAAAACCTATAAAACCCCTTTGTTACCCAAAACTACATATAAAAGCCTGATCAGTGACATAAAAGTAATCAACGCAGCTAATTTATCCTTTGCTACTCATTAACGTGTGAACTTCCCCTTTAAATAACATGACACTCTGCCCTCTATGACGCTGCTCCCATTAAGCGCTGTTGGAAGTGAATGAATTGATTCAGCATTTCGACACCTCCGTAAGGATGCATTTAACTCGACAAAGTTAGCTTTATTGCATGGCAAAAAAATGTGTTACCTTGCCAAAGCACTGACAGAACCCACTGATCTAATGGCGTTGTTGAGAGCTCCAAATGCAAACTTCGCATGCAACAATCAGGCAGCAACTGACATCACTCTGATCTAGTGGCATACAGGCAACGTCAGATTGACAGTACTCTAGCCCAAAAATGTTGGGGTATCCAGTGGGGGCGGAAGTCATATTTCAGGGTGACCGTGCCACTCTTTATCACAAGCCTGTTAAAAGTGCCAGTACGTGCGCTCATTGGTGCCCCTTCAGCCTATGCCTAGAAACGGCCCTGAGTGTTGGTTTATTAACAGTATGCAGTATACGTTTTACAATATGTTTTAAACATTAGTATGCTATATTGATTTGTTGGTGTTACATATTTCATACTAGTAAATTGTATGAGTTGGCCTAGTACGGCAGCATGCTATTGAAAACAATCATTTTTATTCAGAATTTCAACGTGGATAGATATAGGCTATATCACATTAAATGAACATTTTCATTTACAAATTGAATGTGGTTTATTCAAATGTAATTATGATTCAATGCATTACTGGCCAATTCTTATGTAATGTTTGTGCATTTAAAGGCACAATATGTAATTTTCACCGCTAGAGGGTGCGTATTCAAAATAAACAAATAGACAAAGGCCTAGTTAGATGACATCGTGACTGAGTGTGGAATCATGGGAGTTGTGGTCTTCATCCCCACAGCCGACGCAATCCGACGGGACTCGGGCAGAAATCATGTTCATGGATGAGCTAATGATTTATTAATGTAGTAGAATAAAGCAGGGTGAGGCTGAAAGCCGTCGAAGTGAAACGAGGCCACTGAATGAGCGTGATACACGGCTCGAAAGCAGCGGAGCTTTTATTATGCCACAGTCGACCGCTTCCGCTCCTTCCAGTCGTGTGTATGTGGGGTAAAGCAGCGCTGCTTTATCATACTAGATACATTTGAAAGTTATGTTATAATGCTACTCTGTGCGGTCGTCGCCGGTCTATTAAAACGCACAACATATTAAAGTGTCTTTGGTGTTTCCATATTTTCTACAAAACAAAACCGGAATTCGAGGGGTTGGCAGGGGACACAATGACACTATGGACGCGGTCTTTGTCACTAGTTAAAATTGCTTATTTCTCTGGATTTAAACATTATTCGAAACATTTGGGATAATGTAAGTACACAAGTCAGCAAAATAAAAACACTAATAGTGGTTTTTGGATATTTTAATTAAAAATCTTACATATTGTGCCTTTAATAGAAATTTCTGAGTGAAAATTGTTTCTACAAAATTTTTTTACTGTACACTTTGTTTCCCCTTGCCTTTACTATTGATCATTTTTTGTAGTAACATTTAAGGAACTCTAGGTTTACTTAATTTATTCATGAAAGTAATGGTATTCCATGCAATGCACTTTGGGTTTTAAGTTGTAAAGCATATTATTTTTGCTTTGTTTCTCATGGTTGGCCTTCAGTAGATAAGTGATGTTTAGTTAGTTAAGCTCATATTAAGCTGCAATATTATTCAGCAAGCACACAGTGTAGTTGCCCAGGTTCTCGTAATGCTAGAAATGAAATGGGTCCATCAGAAGTTCATCTACTTTATTAACATAGAAAGAGTTAGCAGAGAGTTGCTCTTCAGAACCCACTGCCCTCGCCGTGATCCACACCTTGTGCCAGCGTCACCCTAGATAGAGACATTCTTTCTCTCACCCTTTTTTTATACGCCCACAGTTTTCATTTTGCATTCATTTCATTGCCTGGAGTCATGAATTTTTCATCACTGGGTTCATGATGAATAAAAGATGAAAAAGGGAAGGATGTAGAGAGCTGGAGTAACTGTATATTTGTGTATCATAACTATGTGAGTCCACAAAAGGCACTGATAAAAATCTGTCACCACGCTGTATCCCTCTCTGGAGTGATAAAGTACATCAGAGTATGTCCTGTACAAAAGTGACTCTGATTGCACCATAACTGAGACTAATGGGAAGTTGTTGATAAAATTAGTTTAAGAGGGAAGTGACTGCATTGGTGGGGTCTACTTTACAGACAGAATGGTGAAAAACTCATTGCACTTTGGTTTCATGCGATAAAAACTAACTTGGAAATGAGTGTTACATTAGTGTACAATACAATGTCCCCCATGTAGATAAAAATAGCGATATATTTAAGATGGTTAATGTAGTTCTAGAGAGTGTCTCATACTGATGGCAGAAAACTTTCAATCCTATTTCTGCTCTGAAAAAAGTGTTTTAGGCAGCAGAAAAAATAACACAAAAATAACTTAAATTACTTTCCTTAAAAATGCATTAGCCTATATAGATTTGACTAACTCTTTACTTTAATAATGTACCAATTTTAAACAATACATTTATAAATACAAATAAATGTAAAAAGTTCCTCAACGTTGTAATCACAAACAGTTCAGGAGAAGGAATCCAAGAAAGCATCTCAACAGCAGGAGTATTTCAACCGAAACTACTCATTTTGTACCAGTTTATCATCCACTGAAGTAATTTGTAAACATTTTACTTTGCACACCTTGACTCTCAAACCTGACTGCGTTTCTCAGACTCTGCCAGAAAAAGCCTTCTGCCGCTGGGTTCCTGGGCCACTCCAGCACACTATGTGCACACAGGCAGCGCCGCAAGTTTAGGATTCTCGACTGCCGAAGAACGGGTTCCAACAAGACCAACACCATCACATCTACGCCCTCTTCCAGCAGCCTTTGTTGTGCTAGGAAAGCTGCCATCATGAAAATCCCACTGTGAACAAATCCCTCCGTCAGCACAAATATCGTCTTCCTACTCTGGTTTACACTCTGGTTCAGGTTATCCATGATCGGTATACCAGGAGTCCAATCTCTTTCCGCCAGACAGAGTGGACGAACTCGTCTTCCTCTATCTTCCAGTTCAAAACGCAAGTGGTTCAGTACCCATTCTGCCACCATCGGATCCTTGGTGTCATACATTACAAAGGCATCATAAGTGCAGTCGTTCGTCTTCAAGTAATAACTTCTTATTTTGGCTCTCCAGAAACTATAAATGTACGATATGTCCCAGTAGAACACGTGTATCATGATCGTTGTAGACATCATGACAGTGATGATGGATGAGGTGAGTACATATAGGATTTGAGCAATACTGTTGTTGATGCAAGCATTTTTAAAGTCCAGACTGACCATTGGATGTCCCCTT
This sequence comes from Sinocyclocheilus anophthalmus, assembly GCA_018155175.1. Classification (NCBI taxonomy): domain Eukaryota; kingdom Metazoa; phylum Chordata; class Actinopteri; order Cypriniformes; family Cyprinidae; genus Sinocyclocheilus; species Sinocyclocheilus anophthalmus. Next base: position 52,458 of record JADLZN010010655.1, on the reverse strand, counting down.
TTGGATTCCGGAAGGTCACACAAAACGTCCGTTGCTAGATGAGGAAGGACTGTCTCACTATTCTCTAACCAGAGAATGAAGTCCAGAAGGTCACAGGTGCAGTGGATAGGGTTTCTATGCAGGTTTAGTATGCGTAGGTAGTGATCGCTGCCTGTCTGGAAGGATGCGTCGCTGATGTGCTGCAAGCGGTTGAAAGCAAGACTGAGGATCAGCAGGCTTTTGACATCTTTGAGAAAGCTGTGATGCAACTTGAAGATCAGATTATGGCTCAAGTCTAAGACCTTCAACGAACTTGTATATTTTGATAGTTTTCTAGTGACTTTACTGAGCTTGTTCTTACTTAGATCCAGAGTCTCTAACTGGGGTAAATATTTGAGCTGTTCCCACTCAAAATCTGCAAGTGTGTTCCTGCTCATGCTAAGATATTTTATTGTCTTTGGAAAAAAGCTGAATATATCATCTGGTATTTCATTAAGCTTGTTAAGTGATATATCAAGGTGAGTTAGGTTTAAGAGAGACTTAAAAAGACCTTTGAATCCACGGTCCTTCTTCCACATTATATCCAGTCGATTGGCTTGAAACTGCAGTTCCTTCAGCGAGTCGCTCTTCAAAGTCTTGTTGGTTAGCGAATTAATCTCATTCCAACTGAGATTGAGCACTTTGAGGAACTGAAGGTTTTCCAGAAAAGTCAGACTGTTCCTGACACCCGCCACCTCAAAGTAATGTTTGTTGTGACTTAAATCCAAAACTTCTAATTCTTTCAGTTCATTTAAAGCAGAATCCAAACACATGTAGACTCTGTTGTGAGACAAATCTAGGTACTTTAGCTTGGGAAAGTGAGTAAACTCTGTACCATTGAAATAGGAAGCAATGAAGTTGGAGGAAAGATTGAGGCAAGTTATGTTCTCTGCTCCTGTGAAGAAATTTGGATTGATATGGTAAATGTTGTTCCTGCTGAGGTCCAAAACTGGTCCGGTTGCCAGACATTCGGCTTTGGTAAATGGAGGATAATGGCGGAACTGTTCATTTGTGTGAATGTAGGGGCCTTCACGGTGGTCTCCTTCATTGTCATCAGAAAGAACATCACTTCTGCACTCCTGTCTCCGAATAGGACTTGTGAATGTCAGCCTGTTGTCAATCAATGAAATCAAAGAGAGGTTGTGAAAGTTCTTGAACACTGATAGATTGACATGTTGGAGAAAGTTGACTCCCAAATTCAGAACGGATAGGTTTCTCAAACCAAAGAGAGGTTGGAGATCTTCCTCACAAAGATTATGGAAAATATAGCCTTCTAGGTGAAGTGTTTGTAGTGATTCCAAACTAGCAAATCCTTTCGAGAGTTTCAATCTTGGGTAAAATGTTTGAGACGGATTATTGTATGAGAAATCTACAACTTCCAATTGCGGTAGGACACTGAAGAATTGTCCTCTTTCAAATTCACTTATCAATGAGTTGAAGGAAAGATACAAATACTTTAACATAGTAAGGTTCCGGAACCATGACGTGTTGATCGTTTGTAAAGAATTTCCAGACAGTCGTAGGTCTTGTAGTTTGGATAGTTCACTAAAAGCATTTGGATGAATCTGTAGAGCGTTATTCTTTGTCTGACAGGTAGTGCATGGGAATGGAGCGGTGAAACAAAAAGGGCAGTTTCCAGATAAATCAAGAACTCTCAGGTTTGTTAGGCTGTTCAGGTCAGAGGCATGAACACAGTCAATCCTATTTAGGAGAAGTGAAAGTTTGCGGAGGGATCTGGGTAAAGCAGATGGTATTTTTTTTAGTCTATTTTTGGACAGTTCTAGCTCAGTTAGATTTAATTGTTGAAATGTTTCATTGTGAATTGTCAGTTCTATATTGACATTATGATAGCAGTTCCTGTTTAATGTCAAAACTTTGAGTTTCTTTGTTCCAGCAAAATCTGATGGTCCAATTGTCTTGATACGGTTGGAATTGAGGCTCAGCCTTTGCAGTCCAGGAGGGAGGTCTCTTGGAAATGCTGTAATCCTATTATCATCGAGTAGCAAACTCTTCAGTTTAGCCAATTTTGAAAAAATCCCATGATCTTTTTCAAGGCATTTTTCAATCTGATTCTTTCTGAGGTTTATGCATGTAACATTAGTCAGATTCCAGAAGGCATCCTTTGGGAGGTATCTTATTTTATTATCTGCAAAGTCTAGTTCAGTTGTATTCCAGATCAGGTTTTTCGGAATTCGTTTCAAAGATCTTCCCGAACAGTCCAAGGCGACGGAGCTGTTGGACAGTGTCACATCACATGGAAGCTTTCGCCAAGCCCAGTTGAGGCCTTGAGATGAGTGGAGAGTGCATATCAAAATAAACACAAGTATCATTTTCTTAAGATTGTGGGGACTCCTGTGAATAAGAGAATGTATTATTAGATATTTTCTGAAGTTGTCCAAATTGGGTATTCAAGGTATGTCCAGATAAAATCCAGCCATTGTAAATATAACAAGAATGGTTTGCACGACATCGATGTAACCTGGCAGCCAAGCAGGGCCGGTGAAAGGGGGTGATAATTATAGGTCCCCCTCTGCCCAGGGGGCCCTCTAAATCCAGTAATTATGCTATTTATTCCCCTACATTTATATGAATAATTTTAGTAGGCCTATTACAAAGTCAGCTTGTATGCCTGAGAGTTTAATGAAAACCAAAAAAAAAGCAATTTAGTTTAAAATGCTTTCCAAATATTTTCTCTCTTCCCTCCATAATAATGGTTTAGTCTGATGGTTATTAATTATTTCTGCTCAGTCTTCTACAAAAAGGAGAGGGATCCAATAAAATCGCAGGTCCCACCCCAGCTAGTGAACAGAACCAATCAGAGTTGAGGCTGCTCCGAGAACAGTTGAAGTTAGAAGTAAAGTTAAAGTGAGGCTGACTGAAAATGTGGCGGGGAGGGGGGGTTTGGGGGGATTCTGGGCACCAGTAATGTCATGAAAAGGAGAGGGAGGCCAGGAGAACTGCTTAATCAGTCTATCAAAAGGTTGTTTTTATAAAAAAAAATAACAGAATACAACTCACTGCACCGATGGATATATTTATTCGCTTTATTTAATAAAATATTATGCAGTACCATATTATCTTCAAAAATGAAGACAATGAGAAATTTAAGTGTTTTTATTTTACATGACTGCATTCTTTCACATTCCTGAATGTTTACCTCACCTGTTAGACACAGACTGACTGGAGATACAAGCAATACATTTATATTATTGCAACATTTTTTATTGCTTTTGCTGTTGTCCAATAAAAACCCAGGCACACAATGTCTGCAAGATGTGTTTTGAAGAGCATTTCATCAGGAAAACATCTATTGTGTACAAAGATTGGATAAACATCTTTTAAAAAGCAGTTTTACATATATTCTAAATAATAAACATCTTAAAGACATCTTCTAAATGTCTATATGACAGACGTATTGCAGATGATCAAATACTATAAAAAATCTAATTGACACCTCTGTGATGTATGTGTGCTATCAGGGAACCATTATTTGCATGTATGTATGTATGTATGCATGCATGCATTAGGTATATTCATTTTCTGTTTTGTTATTTCATAAAAAAAAAAAAGCATGGCACCAGATGAGGGCCTCCATGCCCATATCTTGTACTATATGATTTGAGTAGAGGGCAGTGGGAGCCAACATCCGTATTTTTTTCAGGGGGCCCAGAATTCCCTACCTATGCGCCCCTGCAGCCAAGGAGAGTGGAACGCGCATGCGTGAACAATGATGACTTCACTATACTAGTCAGTGGGGGCACTAGACGCTGTTGAGTGATAATGATAATTCAAAATGTGATGTACATCAACAACATTGTTGGAGAGTGCGCACTCAGCATGCTCCTCTGACCGTCAATGGGGTGACTGTGGAGAGGGTGAGCAGCACCAAGTTCCTGGGTGTGCACATCACAAAGAATCTCTCCTGGGCTGACAACACCACAGCACTTGCCAAGAAAGCACAGCAGCGTCTCTAATTCCTCCGCAAACTGAGAAGAGCCAGAGCCCCGGCCCCCATCATGTGCACCTTCTACAGAGGCACCATCGAGAGCATCCTGAACAGCTGCATCACTGTGTGGTATGGCACCTGCAACGCCTCCTGCCGCAAGACACTTCAACGCATAGTGAGTGCAGCTGAGAAGATCGTTGGTGCCTCTCTCCCCTCCCTCCAAGACATTTACAACACCCGTCTCACCCGCAAAGCCCTCTGCATTGCAGGTGATCCCACCCACCCGACACACAGCTTCTTCAGTCTGCTACCATCAGGGAGGAGACTGCGGAGTCTACAGGCCAGGACCAGCAGACTGAAGGACAGCCTCATCCATCAGGCTGTCAGGAAGCTGAACTCCCTCCCGACCCTGCCCCCCCTCCCCTCTTTTGCCCCACGCACCACTGAACTCTGACCCTCTAACGGACTCTCCCACTCCCCCCTCCCAAATACACACACACACACTGTCACTTTAATCAGTCGAAATAAGCTCTTTTGCACCACAAATCATTTTTTTGCACTACAATCACTATATCAGCACTGTTGTTTACTTTACTGGTTTGCACTCTATCTGCCATATGCCTGTGCTTTTATATATATATTTTACATTTGACCTTATGTATATTTGTATCGTTGTATTTTGTATTTTGTATTTAATATGTATTTATGTTATCTGTATGCACCAAAGGTCTGAGAGTAACGCAATTTAAATTATCTGTATATATGTGCTGTACATGTGGAAGAATTGACAATAAAGCAGACTTGAACTTGAACTTGAATTCTCATAACTAAAATCACCTTTGAAAAGGAAGAGATTTCAGAGCATCGATGAGATTCAGGAAAATACGACGAGGCAGCTGATGGCGAGTCCAACAAATGATTTGGCAGAGTGTTTGAACAGTGGAAGAGACGCTGTTGTGAGGTCCCAATGTGTCTATTTAAAGGACTGAGGGTCATTGTCATATGTACAATGTTCTGTATTTAAGTCAATAATGTCTATTTTCCTTTTACATGGCTGGATACTTTCCGGACAGACCTCATATGCCAACATGGACAGGTTGGCTGGCAGCTCTTATCCTAAAAACTATGACCAGACCTAAACTAAGCAAAATAAAAGAAAACATGACCCAAACTATACGTTAAATAGAGGTTCACTTTTTTTCTGTGAATTATTGGCTACTGAGAGTTTTGAAAGAAGTATCAAGTCAAGTCACCTGTATTTATATAGTGCTTTATACAATACAGATTGTGTCAAAAAGCAGCTTTACAGTATAAAATAGGAAAATAGTGTGTCAATAATGCAAAATGACAGTAGAAACCAGGCAAAGTCAGTTTATTGTTGATCAATATCATTCTCTTGTTAGCTCACCAGGATGCATTTGATGAAAAAAAAATACACAGCCAAATATACAGAAATATTGTGAAACATTTTTATTGTTTAAAATAACTTTTTACTATTTTGATATATATTTTAAATGGATTTATTCCTGTGATGCAAATGCTGAATTTTCAGCAGTGTTTCCAGTGTCACATGATCCTTCAGAAATCATTCTAATATGCTGATTTGCTGAAACATTTATAATTATTATCAATATTTAAAACCGTTGTGCTTAATATTTATGGAAATCTTGGATTCTTTGATGAATATGAAGTTTAAAAGAACAGCATTTATTTGAAATAGAAATCTTTTGTATCATTATAAATGTCTTCACTCTGTATTGTCACTTTTGATCAATTTATTGTGCCTTACTGGAAAAAAATGTATTTAATTAAAACAAACTGACTGATCCCAAACTTTTGAACGGTTGTGTAGTTGTATAACAGATCAGAAACATGTTCTCATGAGATTCACGACATATTCCTGAAAATGTAAAAACTGACATAGCAGTTAAGTAATTAAAGCAGCACTACGTTGTCTGGCGCTCTAGCGGTTAATAAACAGAACTGCACACACCCCGCGGAAGAACATTCTAACCGGAGCTACTTCTCTAAGTTTATGTCTATGGCGATTCACGCAGGTATGTGTTACTCCGCAGCGGTGACGACCCGACCAGACTACAATAGTCCAAATATAACTACTTATTATAAGTGTACCGTAGTGATTCGGTTTAAGACAAAAACGCGGTTTGGAAGAAGAATTCATGATGTACTCGCTCATTATATACATTTTGCACATTTTGAACACAGAAAAAGTTATATAGTGCTGCTTTAAATATAGATCTGTTAAGCAATTGCAACTTCTATTTTAAGGAACATAGGCAATCTTTGACTAGTATGATTAAAACTGACATTTGTTCTTTTGTTTAGTGTATTGTCACTTTTGATAAATGTATTGTGCCTTACTGGAAAAAATGTATTTAATTAAAACAAACTGACTGATCCCAAACTTTTGAACGGTTGTGTAATTGTATAACAGATCAGAAAGTGTACTTACCAGTGCAGTCAGTTGAAGAGAAAGGCTGTCTTTTTGAAGAGGTTAAGCAATATGTGTCATATGGATTCTTTTTTTAACTGACTGTTGTTTCCCTTTTCAAGCTTCAGAATGCTTCCTTATTTCCCTTCAAATGAAACAAAATTGATGCATGAATTGAATCTGTGTGCCGTAAAGGGATAGTTCACCCAAAAAAATGACAATTCTACTGACTTTCATCATTTACATTGTTGTTTTGGACCCCACTGACTTTCATTGTATGGGCGAAAACAATGAGACATCTTTCATATCTTCCATGGAAAGAATTTTACTTGGATATACATGGCTGTTTTTTGAATGGAGAAAGACACTTTTTATAGTAAGATGGTGAAGCTTCATCATTGTGTTTCTTATCTTCAACGATATTATATGTTACAACAACTTGCAGAAAATTATTACAAAGTAAAAATAGGCAGCCATATTGTGCGACTGAACCAAACCAAAATATAAAACATAAAAAAAAATAAAGACTAGTAAACACTCAACTCAATAGCAATTCTTTCTCAATCTTACTTGATCCAATACATCAGATCTATCATCTTCAGTTGTAACAGTAACTTTGTGACCATTGCCGGCAGATCTTAACAATAACCTGATCTGCAAACACTCAGGAGTCTGTTTGTCCTGTTTGCACAGCTCTCCAGCAATGGCTAAAATCCCGCTAATCAGCTCTACAGACACCATGAGTACACAAGGCCAGACTGGCACTCATCGCTGGCGGAGCAGAGAGTGCATTAGTATGCCATGGAGAAACACGGCGACTGTGAGTGGACACTCCAGCAATTAGATGCATAGCACTTTGTGTGAACCCGCAGAGGTGCCAGTGCTCATATTCTGCTCAGCACCTGGGGGCAGCTTTCATGCATTGCTTTCCAACCGCTGCTACGTGTTCCACATACAGATCGGCCCATTATTAATTTTAAATGTGTTGTATCCATGCCACAGTCAGTTTGGTATTTCTGATCAGTAGGGATGAGGTATGGAGATGAACAAGGCACGGTTCATTATCTAGGCGTGTTTTACTCTGTAATTTGTTGTTTGACGTGCATTGTGTCAGTGCTGGTGTTTAGCTGTTATTTTTATGTGTGGTGGACCTCTTAAGTTTGAGATCAAAGTGTTTGGACTTTGTGTTCTAGAAACTCTTTCTGATTGCATAAGACTGTGTAAGAGAAGCGCTCGTGCCTGGCCTTAGACACAATCAAACCTCATGAGATGTGCTGCTGCTACTACTTCCTTCAACATATGAGCAAATCCTTACACTTAACAATGTTAGTAAGGAGTCACAATAAATACAATCTTGACAATGATTTCCAGGTCGCATCCTGCACTTTTTTTCACCTTTTCCACCCTTCATGATCCTGTGGGGTATCTGAGCCTGAGGAGGTGTTGAATTCTGCCGGGGGGCGTAATGTTTGAGCTGTGAGGATGAGCTTCAAGCTCTTGAGGAATAATGGACTGCAATTCAATAGTATTGGTGCTTTGACTAGAACTTTGCTTTTGTATTGTGTGTGACTGGGTTTCCAGATAGCATATGATGATGAATAAAATTGATTGATGACTGGTGCTGACTATTTTTTATAATGATTCTTTTCTCTCGTTTTTAAACTGAGTGTTAATTTAGAATCTCACAAAATGTCTGGGTCGTATTTCAACCTAAAATCAAAAGAAAAAAGTAAGTTATCTTTTATAAAATTATATTTTGCTTAGTGAAAATTAAGCATGTTTTAGTACCATTAGTAATTTTTTTTTAATTGGGACATTATTTTAATACCATTTAATCACATTTCTCCTCAGTTAATTTCTGCGTTACTGCAATGCAAATATATGAATAATTTAAATAATTAAAAATAACAATTTATTTTATACAAAAAAAACTTATATATATTATTTTGAAGTAATATATAGTGTTTATAAGGATAGGGATCGCATTTACAATGTTATTGAAAATAAAACGAATGCAATACATACTCATTGAAGTAAGAAAAATCATAATTTTCTGGAGGCAAAAATATCTATTTTTATTTTTTTTCCCCAGGTTTTGGGGGAAATGTGATTGCACATGTTTCCTGAGATTCAACGGACATATCCCTGAAAAGTACACAGGACATAACAGTCAAGACTTTGAAGCAGCACTATGTAACTTTTGACGCTGTAGCGGTTAATAAACAGAACTGCACACATCCCGCGGAAGAACATTCTAACCGGAGCTACTTCTCTAGGTTTATGTCTATGGCGATTCACGCAGGTGCGTGTTACTCCGCAGCGGTGACGACCCGACCAGCCTACAATACTCCAAATATAACTACTTATTATAAGTGTGCCGTAGTGATTCGGAATAAGACAGAAACGTGGTTTGGAAGATTAATTCATGATGTATTCGCTCATTATATACATTTAGCAAATTTTGAACAGAAAACGTCACATAGTGCTGCTTTAAATATAGATATGTGAATGTTTTTTGGGTTGAACTTGAAATTAAACAATTGCAACTTCTATTTTAGGGAACATAGGCAATCATAGCTTTGACTAGTATGACTAAAACTGACATTTGTTATTTTGTTTAGTGTATTGTATAACTAAGGTTTTGAAATATGTAGTAGGCCTGTATGTGTTTACTCAACCATCTTGTTTTGGATCTTTAAACCATCAATGGCAGCACTGTGGAGAATTACATAGGTCTTTATTGAAGTGAGAAGGGAAACCCAAGACCTGTTTAAAGTCTCATTAATCTCTTTTTAAAGCCCAGGCCAGAGACTGCTCTTTTGCTACTTTAAAAAGATGCCCTTCATAGCTCAATTAGTCTGTCCTGATTCCCAAAGAAGCATTTATTTAATAAGGCAGAGATTAAAGAAACTAATTATAAACTTTTCATTTGTAACTGGGAGATGGACCCTGCAGCTGCCCATAAGAACGTGTTAATGAAGATGCAAAACTCCACCTGATGACTCATTCATCATCTGTTACTGTCCCTGCCCCATTCCAGAAATTGCATCACTTCACACATACTGTATCTCTAATCTGGATTAGCTAATTAGATGCTCTTGGACAAATGATTAACAATCTACATTTTACACAAGGAGGAAATACTAGATTATACAATGCCATATGCACTTAAACCCCCTTTTAATTGCACAGAATAATTTCCTTCTGTAGGGTGTGGTTAAAGTAATCATGGAATCAAAACTGACCCTATTTATTCTTGTCTTACTGTGAATGATTCATTGGTGCACATTGAGCCAAATAAAAAATGTTCATAAAGAGATCCAATCAATTCCTGATGGAAAAAATCAAATCCTGCCCTACATTTCTTTTTCTAAATGACCAGTTTCACATACAGTACAGAAGTAACGTGGATTGGAAATGTGATTTCATGTTTCATCATAAGAATGTAGAATTTAGAAGACCAATAAATACAAAACAAACCACCAACATTCAGAAAAAGGTCTATTATTTCATAGTTTTTCAAATAAATAACCAAAATTTCACAGAGAACGATTTTCATTAGTTGGTTTCTGTATGAACATGCCTTTTTTGTTTACAACTAATTCATCCAACTAATAATAATTTATCTGCTTGAGTATATCTGCTTAATAGTTACATGCTCATAGATCATTGACGCATCATTAACAAGCAACACAATGTACAAATATTACAATAAAACCCAAGTTCATCATAGCTTGTGACATCTGTCATGGGTAAACATGTCCATAACAACATAAATAGTGTTTCCACATTGTATATTTACAGTCACTTTTCATATGCACCTGTACATTCTTTCCATTTAGATGCACAGCATGCAGTTTCTCCATGTGCTTGCGGATAAAAATAATTATCCAAGAAGAATGATATTATAGAGCAACCGCAAAGGTGCAAAGTTCACTGTAAAGTTTTGGAGTGTTTTAAAAAAAAAAAGCCACATGGTCAGACAGTTGCATTTATTACATTCAACTGTGCAGACGTTTGCGAAAGAACATTTTCATGCTGATATTTTTGCACCAGAAGCCACATTATATAGACTCAACTGACTGAAAAAAAAATCACATTTAAAAAGACTAATTTGCTGTAGCTGTGACCAAGTGGTAGGCACATGTTTTTTGAGCTATGGTGCTCATGTGAGCGACACAAGTTTGAATCCGGCTTGCAGCATTTTTCTCCACATAAGTCTCTTTGAATAAAAATGTTCAAGACACTGATTGTGAATCAGTGACAGAATAAAAATGGGTATATAAAAGAAGAAAAGAGATGCATGAACAAGAGGTTGAGCATTAGAGTGGGCAAGTTTGCAAAAAGGGACGAAAATTGCTTTCTTTAAACAATCCTTTGCACACATTCACAGTGTATGGTCCAGGACAGAGGCTTGGAGCTGGATCGAACACGTAGGCACAGTTAAGAATCTCTCCGGGGGTGGTTCTCCTTCGCTGGGCTCAGAGAAGTCTCTGGTTTGAGCTCTTTGTATTGAAAACGAGGGGTTGTTGGGGGGGGGGGGGGGGGGGGGGGTTTTTTTTGTTTTTTTTGTGGTTTGGGGGGGGGGGTGGGGGGTTCCGGGGAGCATATTTTGCACAAACATGTTGTAAATCATGCAAAATAATGGAAATACATCACTTGCAATACAATCACTTACCAGCTGGACATCTGATGGAACCCTAGACAGGAAGTCCAGCAGCTCGTTGTTCTCAATGATGTAGGGGTCCCGAAGTTTTTTGGTGAATTTATTGATACCTGTGTGGGACATGCATGTTCATATCCTACTAATATCCAAAACATTATACCCTTTAAATCATTAGAATGCAAGAACTCATCTTATGTATAGAAATGCATCTCTATTTAAAAGGTACTCTGCAATGATTCATTACAACAATAAATAATCTGACTAGTAAACCATTGGGAAAGTGTTTAATACACAAAAGCAATAGGAATTCTCACCCCAGACCAGCACAATGTATCGTAGTGGAATAAAGTATATTAGTGTGGCACAGGCACATAGAACCGTTATGGCTAACCAGCTCAGAAAAGGCACAGACCAGTTAAATGTGCTGAAAGAGAGGAACAGCATGATATACAACATACAAGCATGCATTCAGTACACAAAATTAATGCTACTAAAAAAGGAAACATTAAAGGTATGAGTAACATCCAAACTTCTCACTTCTTCACTCTTTCCCCAAAGCAGGCCACTTCATCCAGAGCATTTTGAACCGTTATGATCACATCTTGAACCGCATAGAATTTGTCCAAGAAGCCCTTTTTCTCTGAGTCCTGTTGTTTGAACGCACAAGCACATGGCAAGTTACTCAACAGAATTCATTTTATTGTACATAGTTACAGATTTTGAACAGTTGTACTTTGGTCTGTAGGAAATCTTCTAATACGGTAACATGAGTTGTTTAGTTGCGTTATGAGAAATGAAAGATGTGGGGGTGGGGAAGCTTTTGTTTGCTGTCTGGTGTCTCTTCTTTTTAGACTAAAAGGTTAGTTGGTGTAGCTTAACACAAAAGCAGCAAATCTCCAAACCCAACCGCAGCTTCATTAATATGGAAAAGAGGGCCTCTGAATGACACGATTCTTTGGAACCAAACGGAATAAATGTTAAACATTACATTTAAATTCATCTCAATCAAATGTCAAAAGTTGCATTTAAAATAGTGTAACTCAAATTCAAAATGTGAGCTTTCCATATCCTTTTGCTTGTTTTTCTAACTGTTCTTAGTGTTTTTGAATACGCTTTGAGAGTTAAAATTTACAGTTTTCTTATGGGATAATAGACCATAAATATAGAAATCTTGTTCATGTGGTGCATAAATAGATTTTCAATAGCAAGCAAAGTAGTTGGGCTGATTCCGTTTTCTACTAAATGTCAATATAATAAAATGTCCTAGTCCTTTCATAACAATAAGTTACTATAATAAAGATATTTGCTAATGTTTCTGAATAAAAATACAGTTAATTGTAAGTTAATAAAGCAGAGAGAGAGAGAGAGAGAGGGGCAGTTCATTGTAAGAATTTTATTTCATATATATTTAAGATTGTTATTTTTTAATAAATTAATATACATTTATTCAGCAAGGATGCATTAAACTGATTGCAATTGACAGTAAATACATTTATAATTTTACAAAAGATTTTAGAAGATTCTATTTCAAATAAATGAAACAACCTACATTTTAAAATATCTGAATAGTTTAATTTTAGTTTTAATTTGTAAAAAATATTCTGCAATATTACTGTTTTTACTATATATACCAAAAAAAATGCAGCCTTGATGAGCATGAGAAACTTCTTTCAAAAAAAAAAATTTTTTTAATTACACCATTTTATGGGGTATTTAATGTTTGATCTAGTAAATTGTCATGAATAATTTTTCAATAAATTATTAGTGATTCAAACCGTGCTATCTTGTGTTTTTCCTTGTTTGATCGTGGTCAACATTGCAACTGGTCAGATGGAAAATCAGTGGGACTGGCTGCAAGTTGTGTTATTCTTTCTCTGACAACTTACAGAGTCGGGGTTCAACAAATCAATTGTCCCCATAAATTAGCAGCAACAATTTCTGAAAGCTTGGAGAGTGATACCAACCCTTGCCGTATTTTCATGACCAGCCGGTGGTAAGCTAAGTGCAAACATATGTCCAGGCTTAGCCCGGGCCTATGAGGGGTCCTTATGAATGGAAAACAGGTGTCTGGGTCATTTGTGCCAAAATACCCAAATTAGCTCCCAAGGTCAAAGGTCAGGCCGCTAATGGCTGCCTTGTGGCGCACAAAGGGTTATGGGAATGCGAAGAACGGCTGGAGTTAAACATCTGGGATATGTTGCATATATTTGGCAATGCAAGCCTCAGGTGCAATTAAACTAAAGCACTGACACATATATTAAACTGTGTGTCCGTATGCCAATCTTTCAGCTGTCCCCGAGAGCTTCAGCTAACACACAAGACCACAAACGATAGTGCTGTTCTACATAGAAATGAGATGGAGGGTAGATTTCCTTCGGCAATGCTTGTCACCAAGTGATAAGAGGAGTCTAAATGAGTTGACAAGGAAATCATGAGGCTACCTTTCCACATAGAAATGCATGGTTACCTTGTCATCTTTGTCATATTCTTCATCCACATCCTCAAGAAGGTCCTCCATCGCTTGCTATCAGGCAACAAGAAAAATCACAAATGCAATCTTTTTAATATCTCAGTTGTTTCTGCTAGAATGAGAGCAGAATGAGATCAAATGGAAGGCATATAGAAACTTTGATCTCCTGCTCTTCCTAAGAAATATACCCTAGAAATCTTCTAGAAATCTTCATGAGATGCTTCTCATGCTTAAACTTCACTCAGATTTGCCAAGATACCAAAGTCTGCAAAAGTCGATATGAACTTGAATCTAAATAAGTATGAGATCTTCATGTCAACTTAAACATTTCTCATTAAATTCTTCCAAAATTAAATTATCTGAGCTCTTCTATCCGCATTAAATTTGTAGTAGGAATCTTTTGACAAATGCATCTTCATGACCTTTCCAAGTCACTAAATAAAACAATAACAATTGCAATTAAAATAATTTTTTATCTGAATTTAAAAACTTTCGTTTGAATATTTTATACATTTTCCTGACTTTTCCAGGCCTGTAAATCACAATGTTATAACCATGAGAACCCTGTTTTATATACTCAATGTCAAGAACCATATCACTTGTATTTTTCTAATCAGTTTTTAAAGAAACATCTGAGATAAAGAGGATATCTAAATAAATCATAACTGAGTCTCTTGAGCAATGAAAGATCAACCTCAGAGCAATAACGTTTTCCTCTGGGGAGTTTAGAATGTCATTTAAACACCCACGTTACATCACATACAGACTGATGACAATCTAATGGCAACTGTTCCGCCATTTATTAGCCATTAGGCCACATATGAAAACACATATACATACAGCTCACATTTGAGACAGACTGTATAGTAGTGTCCATCTCCTTCTGAATGTGAAAATGATTCTCTCTCAGTGTCTGTCATGTGTCCGTCAACTGAAATCGAGCTTACAAAAAAAGCAATAAAAAAACATTTAAATTCATGCTGGTCAATATGATAATTTCATATTTTAATTTGCAAAGTAGCGGAAAATTATTATTTTATTGTTTTGAGATTTATCAGATGCATATCGCTACTGACTCTTTGGCCGGATACTCCTGAATAAAAATTTTATTAAAATTTTGATGGCTTAATTGGGAAGCGAACACCCTCTCCAGAAATGCCGCTCACTGAAAGTCATCAGCACTCATTCCACGCCATTTTAACAATTAAAATTGAATCAATTTTCAGGGAGTTTTGCGCACACACTTAGTGTGATTGGCAACATTTCACGATGGCATGAAATTAGTTTGACACAATTTAATTGGAAAATGTGATAAGTAAATACACCAGGTAAGTGGAATGGCACGTTTAAGAGCTCCTATATCTGCGCTACTTTTAATTATCTGAAGTAATTGGAATAAAAACATTCAATTCCAGCTGTGCACAATAAACATGCACAATATAACATAACTGTTTATTAACCAGGAATTGTTGATGGTTAGTTCAAATAAAGAAAGATAGTTTAGGTAGGGCGAGACATTGCGATTTCCTGTGACGGCCTACGACAACCATGTGCTTAAAATGAGCTGGAGATAAATGTCACAAATTTAGCCCTCATTAGACTCGAGAGTCAACATCCATAAACACACTCACCACGCTTCCCTCGTGCGACTCCTTCCCCGAGGCCAGCAGGAAGTAATTCCAGGTCAGCAGCAGCAGCAAAGACAATGGAACCATGTAGATCTCGAAATTCCAAACCACCACCACAAAGATCTGAGCAATCACAACAAAAATAATATTCTTTATTAAAAGTATAATTTTATCGATTAATAGACGTCTTGCAATTCCATTTTCATTATAATAATTCCTTCATAATAAGTTACTATAACAACTGCTAATGGTTATAAATAAATATAGTTAACATTGAATATTGATAAATAATAAAATTTAAAGTGCCCCTATTATGGGTAATGAAAGGTTCATATTTTGGTTTTGGGAGTCCCCAACAACAGGTTGACATGCCTGCAAGGTCAAAAAACACTTTCATTGTCTTATAATATGCATTTATTTTTACCTTATGCCGAGTTCACACGGCACGATTTTCAAAGACGTCACATCACTGTTGGTTTCACACTGAACGACTATCTGGGGTAGCATTCAGTTGTTGCTGTGTTCACACTGCACGATGGAACGACGACAGGAGGTTACACACTGCATGACTTTACAATAGGAAGACTCGCCGACAGCTCTGTCTGGTGCAGGGTTGCCAGGTTTTCGCTACAAAACCCGCACAATTACTACTCAAAACTAGCCTGAAAATAGCCCAAATGCTTTCGAGGGGGTCCCCCAGTAAAAATCACGTTCGAGGGGTAAAATACAAATTTTTTTGGCGGGGTTCTCCTTGTACAATTCACATTCCAGGGCCTAAATATCACGTTATTGGGGTCGCTTCAACCTGCTGACATAAAAAACAACCGGCGGCAATCGCGGATTTGGCAACACTGGTCCGCAAACTACGTTTCATAACTCCTCCCCGAACTTCCCGCTGCCCTGCATCTTGGTCTCTCATTGGCTGTAGGTCATAGCCGATGTAGTTTTCAGTCAGAACTAATTTCACACAGCGTGACTGTGAATCGGTGACAGCTCCAGATATTTAGCATGCCAAATATTTCACGGGCGTCGGCGACGCATCGGCGATTCCCTCAGATCGCGTCTTTGATAATTCACATTGCGTGATTGTCACTCATGTGAACGAGCACCGATTTGCCTCCGATTTCGGGCATTTGTCGGCAATTTCGCAAAACCTGTGAAAATCGGGCAAAACGTGCAAGTTGTGTAAACTCGGCATTACTGCTCAAAGACTGCCAAACGATTCGCTCAAGACTCATTTTCCAAACCCTCCTTTAGCGTGACGCTAATCTTGGTGATTGGTCCGACTTGTCGCATTCATTTCATCTCGCATGTAATGCATGATATAAAGCAGAATTCTTGAGCGCAGTGCTGCTTAGTGTACAGCGTTACCGGGGAAACCGATATTTTACGCTCCAAAAGCGGCACCTAGTGGCAAAGAATGAATTTGCATTTTCATTCGGCCAACATGAAAAGACCAACAAGTGGGCGGGCAATATGCTAATGTTTCATTTTGATATCAACATGAAACGGATTGGGATTCGTTTTAAAAACGACTCATTTCAACGATTCAGAGTCGACTCTTTCTTTTAAAAGACAATAACTTTATACACGGTGCACTTTCAGATTTAAAACTTTGCAGGATGTTTTCATTCACTTGGAGCTGGGTTAAACACTGCATGAAAGGTCATTTTCAAAAATCCATAATAGAGGCACTTTAATATTAATCATCACAATAAAATATTCTAATATAATTCTATAGTAGTATACTAATAGTTCATTATCATTACTGTGTAGGTTTATGATTTCCAAGTATGTGACATCTATCTATATACATTATGACTTCAAAAATCTGTGGAATTTTTTTTATAAATTAATACTTTTATATAGAAATAAAATGATCAAAAGTGACAATAAAGACATTTAAAATTTTACAAAAGACATGGAATTCTATTCAGAGGATAAATTAATTTTTTGCATAGCAAAGAAATAAATTACATTTTAAATTATACTGAAATATAAAACAGTTATTTTAAATTGTAATATTGTTTCACAAAATTGCGCTTTTTATGTTTTTTTTTTTTAAATCAAATAAATACAGACTTAGTAAGCATAAGAGACTTTTTCAAAAGCTTAGTGTGTATATACTTTAGTATATATACATTAGTGTACATTAGTATATATACACACTATATATTTGTGTGTGTGTATGTGTTATACATGTATGTATGTATGTATTAATGATGTTCACAAAGGCTTTAAATATGGTTCATCCTATCAGATAATAGTCTTTGTTACTGTATTGTAAATGAGTTTTACTTTAAGTTTCAAGTCATAGCCGTAAACCACAGCTGAACTTCACTGTTTAAAGAGGGAGGTCAAATCTCGGTCAGTTAATTTTCATGAAGAGGTATGGATGAAAATAGCAAAGCGAATCTATTGTGAGGGAGACTCAGAGTCTACAGCGCCTCCTTCAGGTACAGGAGTGTGTGAAAGCGAGAGGGAACCGTGTGAAGGGCTGTTGAGGTGTTCAGAGCGTGGGGTGAGGTCGGGCGCGAAGCCACAGAGGGACGGCGTCTAAGAGATCACATCTACTCGTTTTAGCTCAAGGGTTCTTCAGCGCTAAACTACGAGCACACTTGACACATCACAGCCCTTCAACACACAAGAGTCACCAAACACACTCAAATCATAATATATACAGTCTGTGCATCCATATATCTATTATCTAGACCTATCTATTAATCTATAATAAGAGAGTTTGAGTTTCTTTGAGCTGTGTGTATCATATCAATATGGTGTTTGTTTCTGTATGTATATACGAGAGTTTGCCACCTACCAAGAAAGCACATAAACTCCTGCGGGGGGACTCCCATTGAAAACAGCTGTTGATGTAGGAGCCCACGTTAATGAGGAAGAGGACGCAGCGCTTCACTCGGTTAAAATTCTGCTGCAGCATCTGAGAATGAGAGAGATTCAACCGAAACAAGAGCTGTTAGCCATAAACAAATCATTTATTTGAGAATACTGCTGAATACCAAGAAATTGGAAATATTATATCCAATATGTTACTGAAATATATTGATATATTTTATGTTTATATCACATAAATATATTTTGATGACATATATTCAAACCAAAATAATATTCAAATGTAAAAACAATTGTATTTTATAATCACAAAATATATTTTATAAATGATCATATTTATATAATTTTATGTATAAGAATTATAGAGGCATTACTATATATTCTCACATTATATATATTGTGCAATTATCTGAGATAGATTTTAACCAAAACATTAAAGCCATGCACTACCGTCCCAACGTTACGGGTCAGTAAGATTTCTCGGTTTGTGAAAGACGTTTTTTTTATGTTCACCAAGGTTTAATGTATAGTGGACAGGGAAAATCAGCAAAACTGTAATATAGAGAAATATTATTACAATTCACAATAACTGTTTTATATTTGAATATATTCTAAAAGGTAATTGAATTTTGCATCATTACTCCAGTCTTCAGTGTCATGTGATCCTTCAGAAATCATTCTAATATGCTGATTTGCAGCTCAATAAACAATAATTAATTATTATTAATAAATGATGAAAAGAATGTTTAACAGAACAAAACTTTTTTAAATAGAAATCTTTTATAACACTAAATGTCTCTGTCACTTTTGATCAATTTAACATTATACTTGTAACATTATAAACGTTATAATGTAAAACTGAATCTTTACTGTCACTTTTAATCAATTTAAGTTATTAATTTGAAAAAGTTTTTTTGGGTTATAAAACATAAATATTATTCTCTTCCATCAAAGGCGATACGCATGATTAAAACAAACCACACCAAAAGATGCACTAATCTCATGGCATATCAAAAAACGAGGCAAATGTAATCATCTCCATAAGTGACGGTGTGACTGACAGCTGGGGTTAGATATACGGGCCGAATCCGCGGTTGAACTCTTAACTGAGACGGGCATAAAGAACTGAAGAATCGGTCTGTTCTGCTCAATGTGCAGCTTTGTGACAGCGTCTGATTCAGCCCAGCCCCTCCAATTCAGAGCTTTTGTCACGCAGGCACATTGAGAGAGAGGACAATGAGCAGGCACAGCCGTAGAGCCGCAGCCGGGCCCTCTGGGGTGGCCCCTCTCCTCTCATGAGGGCCGGCTTGACATTTCTATTCAACACCTAGAGCGGCAGGGCAAGGGGGAAAACGTAGCGATTCAGCGCTTGCGCCCCCTGTCCCAAACACGTCGGCCTATTGTGTGGCGGGCATGGGACCGGCGGCCCTCATTGGGGTGGTTTTGATTTGATTGCAGCCGTTGGATTAAAGGAACAGTTCACCTAAAATGAATATTATGTTATTATTTACTCACCCCTAATGTGATGGCACACCCGTGTGCTGCTATTTTATGTATAGAACACAGATGTATCATAAAAGCCCCATAAAAGTGGTCCGTGTGTGATTTATATTCAAAGACTTCGGAAACAGGGTTATTATAGTTAACTAAAACTAAAACCATAAAGAAAACATTTTCATTACTTGAAATTAACAACAGGCAGCGGCTATTTACACCAAGTGAAAATAGCAAATGTTCTTAGTGATATATGCTATTTACACTAAGTTCAAATAGCGATAGATTCTATTTACATTATGTATAAGAGTATTTGCAATAATAGTAGTTAGATGCTGTTTTTACTACTTGGTGCAAATAGTGCCAGATATCTGGACCTCACTACTGTAGAACATTATAAAACAGTATGTAATAATAACGTATTGAGTGTAAATTATCATTTTTATTAAAATTATTAAATGCATGCCGCTTTGGGACAATAAAGCCCTCCCTACAGCTAACCCTAATCTTAACCGATAAACACCTGTGAGGTACTTTATTTTTCATTTTTCGATTATTTCCTTCATTTTTATTGAAAATAAATTCCTTTCTGATGTGATATGTGATGTGAAAAGGGAGAAGAATGAGTTCGACAAAAGGTGATTCAAACAAACAAACAAAAAACTACTAACATTATGCGCTTTACTACCTACGCCACTGGAGCTGTTGTATAGCAGGCGTATTTTGAAATCTTGTGTAGCCCAACCACACGTTGGTGGGCGGGGTTAGTGTAAATAGCCTCTGCCAACAAGGCGGGCTTTGCATTTAGTGTAAATAAACACTCCTTTAACCCCGTTAACTAAAATTGAAAATGAATAATTGAAATGAAATGTTAAAAATCTTAAACTTATTTAATTTTAGTTATTTGCCAAAGAAACAAAAAAATGAACAAAAGCTATATAGACATAATAAAAAAAACTAATAAAAATGACAAAAAACCACAACAAAAACATTTAAAATAACGGAAAGAAAATTGAAAATATATCACTAAAAATTTTTGATACAGTAAATCATGATAAATGAAGATCAATCTCATTAAATCTTAAAACTGAAATAAAAATAAAATATAAAAAATTGTAAATGTATTTCATTTTAGAAACATTTATCACTGTCATCAGTTTAACTTGATGTACTAAAATAACTAAAACTGAAATAAAAACTGTATAAATAAACTATATATACAAACTAATAAAGATGATAAAAACATAACAAAATTATTAAAATATTAACTAAAAATTTAAATGGAAATGAATACATGTAAAAATTAGTGCTGTCAAACGATTAATCGCATCCCCCAAATACCTCACACGTTTGTATAAAATTGCGTGGTATGTGTATATTTATTATGTACATATAAATACACACACAAACAGAATATATTTTGAAAATATTTACATGTCTAAATTTATATTCATATAATTTATATTAAAAATAAATATATTTAATATATAAAAATAAAAATTTTCTGAAACATATACATGCATGTGTGTGTATTTATATATACATTATAAATATACACAGTACACACACATATATTATGTAAACAAAAACTTTTATTTTGGATGCGATTAATCGCGATTAATCATTTGACAGCACTAGTAAAAATAAAAACAAATTCAAAATATTAATGAAAACCATAATAGTATCTCAGTGATACTAAAACAACACTGTACCAAAGCCATATGACTGTTTAGTCTGAAAATTCACAGATAATCCCTACACCGGAGCTTTTGTATCCAGAATTAATGCTGTTTTTATGTCACCATTTTTAATCTAGATGCTAACGCTTAAGAAGTCTGCGAATATATGACACAACACAAGTCATTTGAACCATTTTTGGGGTGCTTTTTTATCCTTTTTGGAATTTTATGGAAACAGCTGTGCAATGATTCTTTAAAAAAAAAAACTTTTTGTGTTTCACAGAGTAAAATAGCAGCATGTGGTTTGTGGAACGACATAAAGGGGAGTAAATACTGACAGAGGTGTCATTATCTGTGAACTACTCCTTTTAAAGAATAGTTACATTTTTGCTATTTTACCTGTTTAGAGAATTTGGACTCCTCTTCGATGTACTTCTGTTCTGGGGGAACGAATGTCCGCAAACTGGCTTTCACCTTGAAGCGAAACGAAGCACTATGATTTGTTTTAATTAGCGCTGGAGTTCTCTATATGCATCAATAATTATTGCATATTCGACAGTGTGAAAAAACACAGAGGAAACAAAAGACACAACATCCAGCACTCCAGGCGCAGCGCACACTTACGGCGTTGAAGATGACGTCTGCTTCGAGAAAGATGACCCCCTTTGTTGGCCCTGTCAGCTCCTTGTTTCTTAAGACGTAGGCCTTCTGTTCACTGTTGCAGATCTGTGTGAAGAAGACGTGACAGCCTGCTGTCTGGCAAAGCCCCAGCGGACCCCCCTCCTCGGCTGACCCCTGATCTCCTAGCAGCAGCATCAAACAGCCAGCCGCACATTCCCTCCCCATCCCTCCCTCCTTCCAGCACTTCCAACTCAGAGAAGTACCTGCTCATTACCAGCATCCCTCTGTCACCGAGACATTACCCCGGCACCGGGAGGCCCAGCTGTGTGCGCTTTTAAACACACGCTAAGACATCAAACTCGTTCGGCGAGTCGATTTGTTTCAAACACATCTATAAAAGCGCCTTTAAAAACACAAGTGGATCTAAGAATTTGGAGAAGCTGAATGGGGTGGGCTTACGTTTAATAACGGGACGGCCACTTTACCCAGGAAATCAGCGCTGCGATCTCTGTCCTCGTCGTACACGCTGATCTCCAGCACTGAGTGAATGTCTTTCACGTTACTGCAGGGTGAAAAATATACAGAATCATTTCTATTCTTTTTGACTATAATATTGCATTTACAAATACTGTATGAAGTCAACATTAAACAGAATTTGCAACACTTTTGAATGCCATAATGTGACGCATTTCTGTGGGTAATTATGTAGGGCGATACTTGACTTCAGGATTTGATTGGATGATGAATGATACCTCATAACAGAATAAGTTCTATTATTATTGATTATAAAATGGTTTAGTATATCGCATTTACAAATATACTAAAGGCACAACACATGATTGCGAACAGGAATTTGCAATGCATTGAAATGCCATAATATATGGAAGCTTATTTCTGCCTGAGAACTTTTTTTCTCGCAAAAATTGCAAGTTTACATCTCGCAAAAGGCGATTCAAACTTGGGTCGATCGCGCCAAAACATAACTACTAACATTATGCGCTTTACTACCAACTTTTTTCATCTCGCAATTCTGATTTTTATCTTGGAATTCTGAGTATATATATCTCTCACAATTTTGACTTTTTTTCTCTGAATTCTGAGTTTGCATCTAGCAATTCTAACTTTTTTTTCACCACAAAATAAAAAATATAAAAGTAATTGTGACTTGTGAGGTTTTTTTTTTGCAAATGGATGTTTATATCACAATTCTGACTTTTCTTCTCAAAATTGTGACATAACATCTTGCATTTCTGAGTTTATATCTGACAATTCTGACTTTTTTTTTTCTCAGAACTGAAATTGTGAGAGATTAACTCAAAGTCAGAATTGTAAGATAAGTCACGGTTACCCTTTTTATTTTTTAATTCCGTGGCAGAAAAAAGTTTCCATAATAAAGTGGCATATTTGTGAATAAAATTCTGTGGGAAATTCATTATGAAGATCAGCATTTAAATCATGCAGCTTCTTTTTTGGTAAAAAAAAAAGTCATTCTTTTCTAAATGACTGGCTTTCGACTGGTTTTTAAATGGCGTACAATAAAATGGGTGAATTATTTTTAAAAAGACATATGAATAATAAATTATATCAGTGCAGAGACAAGTTTTCACAACATTGCATTGATTCCTCAGTTCCAGCTCATTATATCAAAATTTGTATTTATTTATGTGTGCTTTTATATCATTTCCTATACAGTTCGACTAATATTGGAACTAGAAGAATTAATTTACGGTACTAAACAAGAGTGAAGCAAAGCGTGCAAGAGATATTGTGATATATTGCAATGTGTATCATGTCGTGAGGTAAATGGTGATAGGCTCACTAAATAACTACAACCAAGTCATATCTAGAGGCCAAAATAATAAAAAATAAAACAAGTCATATCTAGAGCGCTAGGATTGTTTGACTCAATAGGCCAGTAGGAAACCACCTAGAACCAGCCCAAAACAGCCTAGCAACCTAAACATCCTGCAACAACAAATGAATAGCATCCAAGAATCAAGTAAATGGGATACATTTTCATTTGACGTTTTCTATAATATTATATACTGTATTACACAATCAAGCCAAATTGCAGCTGATAGTTGGTTTTGTAAATGCAATGCACTTGAGTCCAGGTGACAGAACAACTTCATCAGCTGTGGATATTTAAATTTGTCCTCTGCTGGGAGCAGCGGTGGTTGTGCATAATGAACTCACAAGGTGAAGACTTTATTCCACTCGGGATTCAGTGTCTTGTAGACCGTGTGTGTTTGCAGACGGTCGTTACACAACTCTGCAATGCAGAACGGGTCGCTCTTTCCTGAAACACGATGTTGCATTCAAATAGCTTTTAGTTTAAAATGCCCAAGTGAGGTATGAAAAGGATTGGAATGAAATGACAACCGTGAAATAAAATATTGAAGTTTGTAGCTATAAGTTTCTAGTAAGTCACTTTTGCTTAATAATAAAGATGCAGCTTCTTCAGTCTGGCCTATGATGTTTTACGATCACCTTCTCCCCAGGATCTTTCATGTGCTCTCATACTCTGTTCAAAAGTTTGGCGTCATTAAGGATGCATTACGTTGATGAAAAGTGACCGTTAAGACGTTCACAACGTTTTATCTGAAATAGATTTCCATTTCAAATAAATGCTGTTCTTTTGATCTTTCCTACTAGAAAAAAAGTATCATGGTTTCCACAAGAATATTAAGCAGCACAACTGTTTTCAACATTGATATAATAGGAAATATTTCTTGAGCAGCAAATCAGCATATTAGAATGATTTCTGAAGGATCATGGACACTGAAGACTGGAGCAATGATGCTGAATATTAAATATTTAGTTACAATAGTTATATAAAGTAGCGAAAACTAAAAAAAAAAGCTTGAAATGATCAGTAAGTCTTTTTGAAAACACAATTGTCAGATTTGAAATAATGTTTATTCCTATATAGAGATCATGCAACTTCCTTGAAAATGTTGCCAGTGTGAAAGATTAGCATAACTGCCTTTAACTTTGATTAAAATTGTAATTCATTGCAAAAAAATAAGTTAAGGAAGTAAAACGTCTATGACATCGGTGCTGAAAGAATGTAATTCTACACATCTTGCCCACTTGCATGTTGTTTTATGAAATATTTGGCTAATTTTTGAAAGCTCTCAGCTCAAATAAATGTGAAGAGAAAAGCACACAGATTCAGTGTGGGTGAATGTTGGATGGAAAAAGTGTAGAGGAGCTAAAAATCAGATTGGAAGACAAGTCTTTTTAAACCTTTTTAAAGAAATGCACAAAAAGTGTGTGTGTGTGTGTGTGTGTAAAAGCTTTTGTCTGTCCACCATAGTGTGGTATTAGAAGAAGCATGAAATCAGAACCCATGAGGTGGGCTGCTTCTGAGAGAGCTTATGAGTAAGAAAAATATGAAATTAGGAGGTTATCTTTCCATCATACACCTCCTGAAATGCCTGGAAAAGTCTTATAGACCATCCAGTTTACAATCCAGGTACATTTTTAAAGGTGTTTAGACACCAAATAGAGTTGGATTAGGGGAAAAAAAGAAAAAAAAAAGAAATACTATATGCATTTATGCGTTAATTTGATCAGAAATATAGTAAAAAAGTAAATTAAGTATGTATACAATAAAAGAATAACGGTTTTCTATTTAATATATTTTAAAGTTATTTATTCATAAAAAAAATATCAATATTGCGATGATTTGCGGCTCAAGAATCACTCTTATATTATCACATGTGAACCTGTTTTCTGCTGCTTTATTATTATAAATTTATTATGACATTATTAAATATCAATTTTTTGGCAAGTGACTTACACCATTTTAAATTGAAATAATATTTCAAAATATTACTATTTATACTGTATTTCTGATCAAACATGCCTAAAAAGTTTTATTTTGGAATGACAAAAAACTTTTTAAAATCTTTTTAAAATGCCAGAATTGAGCAGAGAGTATTGGTAGTTAATTAAATGTTTTAAAGCATAGCATAACTAGAAAAAATATACATGTATTTGTTCACTACAGAAATGAGATTTCCATGACTTTTCCAGGCCATAGTTTTAAAATCACCTGATAATTTCAGGTTTTTCAAGACAGTAAGAGTCCTGCTTTTTGTTCCACTGGGCACAAATGAACACAGGAAGTGACATATGATTTTACCTGTGACATCAGCAGCCATCAGCCCCTCGGCCCGCAGGATCTTCACCTGCACAATTCCGACATCCTTCAGGTTAAGGAACGACCTTAGTGGACTCTGAAAAAGAACAAAAACACCGAGACCCATGACTACATTCAAAGCTCACAATCTGCCGAGCAGCAATACATCCATATGTTTCTTACAGCTCTATTTTGGCCCTAACTTTCTCTAATCCCCTGTCAGAGTCCGCGAGCAGTTTTGTGTCCACGTCAAAGCCACTTGGCCGTGGACATTGAGACAAAAACTCTGAGCCGCCACGCCAGATTATCTGGTGGCTCTCACGAATACATCTTCATTATGCAGCTGTTATGAAAGAAGGTCAGTCTGCATTGGTGGTGAGTTTCTGTAAGCGGTTCACTGACCGGGCCTCCGGGGGACAGTGGCAGGACAAAGACAAACCGTGAATAGAGAAGACAGACAGCTCAGAGAGGAGCGAGATGTCTCTCTCTCTGTCTTTGTTTCGTGTGAGTTACTCCACCTTTGTCCAGTTGTGAAGGAGGCCAGTGTTAATCCAGTAGTGTGATCATCTTACGCCCCCTTTTGGTCATAGAAGTGTACTGCAGAATAGAGCACTACCAGTTATTGCTGTATTTTGCACATTTATTTGATCAAAAATACGTAAAAACTTCTGTAATTTAAAATAATGTTTTGAAATGAAATATTGTAAAATGTAATTATCCCTGTGAAGCAAAGCTGAATTTTCAGCACATTACTCAGTCTTCAGTGTCACACGATCCTTCAGAAATCTGAATGTGCAGATCTGGTGCTCAAGAAACACCTCTTATTATTATCAATATTGAAAACAATTGTGCTGCTCGAATTGATGGAACGATACATGTCTTTTCAGGATTATTTGATATAGACCGTCATTTGTAACATTATAAATATCATTATTTCACTTTTGATCAATTTAATGTGTTCCTGCTGAATAAAAAACATTAATTTATTTTTTTTAAATATCTTACTGACCCAAAGCTTTTCAATGGTAGTGTACATTTTTACATTTTATGAATAAAGTAAGTGGTGCTTGACCATAAATAAGTAAATCCGATCACAAATATTATCACTGCACTTTGCGAGCAGCTAATAAAGTCTTAATATCATGATTTAGATGTAAAATATTATTGTTCTGAGCATCACACAGATTGCGTTGTCATGATTTCTGTTACTTTTCTCGGCGTTGGACAGGATGGGCCAATCACAGATGTGAATATTGAAGGTTTAAGTTTTATTTAATAATTTTAAAGACATTGATGGGGCAAATGTTTATTTATATGGGTCAAATAATATAAAACCCATACTGAGATTTGAATGCGGCTCAATGGAGGATTCAGTTATCAAGTGCCCTCTAGAGGAAGACATGTTAGCGGTTAATAGCAACACTTGCTGTACAGTGTCAAAAGACCCCTTTTGTGCAGAAATGTACTGTTTGGCTGTGAGGACGTCACTCACATATCTCTTAATGATCTGCTGGCGTTCGTCTGGGTCGTCCAGTAGGTTGACAGACAGGTCAGAGATGGAGACCACGACTGTGGCGGTCAGAGTCACCAGCAGTACTAATGTCCCTTTATCCTCCTCCAGCTCAAGTTCCAGCTTATGCGTCTTCTCTCTGCTCAACTTTGACAGGTCCAGCTGACAACTAAAATATGTTAAACACATGTACTTCTTGTAAATCAAGCATCTAGCAATGGCATATTGATGGGTTTGATTTACAGATAATGTGAATAAATGATATGTGGAAAATTGTACGCACTGGCCAATAAAGTCATCTCTCCTTCCAATGTCTTTATCCCAAACGGTGATCTCCAGAATGCCTCCCTCCTCGTCATACAGATGCAAGTCAAACTGCTCCCTCCACTGAGGGTTAAGGGTCTTGGCTTGTGAGTTCCAGCCGGACAGGAAATCGTCTTCTCGACATCGTCTTCCCCGCCGCCCCCGTCTTTCTCCGTCTGGCGTCTCCTGCCCGCATAGCATCTTCTGCCCCATTCTGCTGCGCCGCCCCGTTGAGCTCCCATACCTGCCTGATGAACCCTTGATTCTTCCATCCCAATATTCTTTCTCTCTTTTTTCTGCTTTATAACCCCATAACCCCCCCCAACCACACTCCACCTTCGTCCCGCTCATCTACCACACCCCCCCCGGTACCACATCCATGGTTGAGGCATATGTATATAGATAACATTTTCCTTATTGGCAGATGTACACCATCACCCAGCAGAGACGCCTATAACCCGGAGAGGGTAATCACACTGGACAGTCTGTTTAAGCCCGGCTTATGATAATATATATGCTTATCCCCATGAGATAGCAACATCTGTCTCACCTGGACAAGTGAGTGCAAACGTTGGTAGCAGGGATAGAGAAGAGGTATCAAGCGTGATTATTGCACAGGTGTGTCTTAGGCTGGCTACAATAAAAGGCCACTCTAAAATGGTGCAGTTTTTACTGTATTGGGCGGTCCGGGGGGTCCGAAAACCAGTCATTATCAGGTGTGACCACCATTTGCCTCACACATTGCAACACATCTCCTTCGCATAGAGTAGATCAGGTTGTTGATTGTGACCTGTGGAATGCTGGTCCACTCCTCTTCAATAGCTGTGCGAAGTTGCTGGATATTGGCAGGAACTGGAACACGCTGTCGTATACGCGATCCAGAGCATCCCAAACATGCTCAAAGGGTGACATGTCCAGTGAGTATGCTGGCCATGCAAGAACGGGGATGTTTTCAGCTTCCAGGAATTGAGTACAGATCCTTGCAACATGGGGCCGTGCATTATCATACTGCAACATGAAGTGATGGTCATGGATGAATGGCACAACAAATGGCCCCAGGATCTCGTCACGGTATCTCTGTGAATTCAAAATGCCATCAATAAAATGCACCTGTGTTCATTGTCCATAACATGTGCCTGCTCATACCATAACCCCACCGCCACCATGGGCCCCTCGATATCCAGAAATGGGTTGCCATGCACAGCAAAAGACAAACGATAACCCACACGACGATACACGCGTATTGACATCTGCCCTGTACAGTGAAAACCGGGATTCATCCGTTAAGAGAACACCTCTCCAAAGTGCCAGGCGCCACTGAATGTGAGCATTTGCCCACTCAAGTCGGTTATGATGACGAACTGCAGTCAGGTTGAGACCCAGATGAGGACGACGAGCATGCATATGAGCTTCCCTGAGACGGTTTCTTACAGTTTGTGCAAAAATTCTTTGGTTATGCAAACCGATTATTGCAGCACCTGTCCGGGTGGCTGGTCTCAGACGAACTTAGAGGTGAAGATGCTGGATGTGGAGGTACTGGGCTGGTGTGGTTACACGTGGTCTGAGGTTGTGAGGCCGGTTGGATGTACTGCCAAATTCTCGGAAACGCCTTTGGAGACGGCTTATGGAAGAGAAATTAACATTCAATTCACGGGCAAAAGCTCTGGTGGACATTCCTGCAGTCAGATGGAGGACAGTGCCATGTGATAAAACTGCACATTTTAGAGTGGGCTTTTATTGTGGCCAGCCTAAGGAACACCTGTGCAATAATCATGCTGTCTAATAAGAATCTTGATATGCCACACCTGTGAGGTGGATGGATTATCTCGGCAAAGGTGAAGTGCTCACTAACACAGATTTAGAACAGATTTGTGAACAATATTTGAGAGAATAGGCCTTTTGTGTACATAGAAAAAAAGTCTTAGATCTTTGAGTTCAGATCATGAAAAATGGGGGCAAAAACATTTTTGCATTTGTTATATTATAAATGCATTGTTGCATTTATAATTTTGTTCAGTGCATATATACAGTATATATATATACATACAGTATATATATATATCAACGTTTTTGTCATTATATATCACAATAAATGTAAAAATAAATATCTATCATAATAAATACAAAGAATAAATTTAGCTGTAAATAATGCAGGGTCGGGGTATGGGGTGTGACAAAAAAATATTATTTTTCCTTCCTTGGTACATCAGCCATGAAAAATTGGTAACACTTTACTTAGCCTTATGTAAATGCCTTATAAACATAGTCAAAGCATTATTATGCCTTGTAATGCATGTACAATCTCATGAATAATGTGACCAACAGTTAATACATTATAACCTTACAATCATGTTATACTTTGCATTTTAATCAGTATATTTAAACTGTTAATAATTATAATGCATTATACCCCTTAATAACCCTTTATAATGCATTATACATAAAGGCTTTGAATAAAATGTTACCGATTAAAATTATTTTTACTTTGGAATAATGGCTGAAACGGGGACAGTAAGACTAGAGATATTTAAAAAGAGATCACACAGTGTCATGTTGCCATGTTGAAATGCCACAGTCTCTCATACCTTACTCTTGTACTTCAGAGGGCCTAGTTTGAACTTGACGTAAGGGTCACTCAGGCCGTTCTGGTCCATGGGGATGAGGTTACGACCCTCCAAGAGTCTGATGCTCACGATGCCCCTCCACAGCTGAGACTTTCTTTGCATGTCCGACAGCCGAAGATTCTGCTGCTGCTGATGCTGCGCTCCGCACACACGTCACAGGACATTAAAGGGTTACTTCAGTCCAAAAGGATAATTCTGTCATCATACAGTCACCCTCATGAACATGATTTTTTGGACACAAAAGGAGATGTATAGAGCCTACAACAAAAGTGGTTGATGGATGTGGCTGTAAAGCTCCAAAAAGGACAGTCTACGCTATAATTTTAAAGTTTGGGGTCTGTACGCTTTGAGGTCTTGTTTCTTGAGCAGCAAATCACCATACTAGAATGATTTCTGAAGGATCAAGTGACAATGAAGACTGTAGTAATGATGCTGAAAATACAGCTTTGCATCATGGGAATAAATTACATTTAAAAATATATTCAGAAAGAACCCGGTTATTTTTAAATGTTAATATTTAACTGTTTCCAGTATGTTTGATCAATAATAAGAATTGGTGAGCTAAGAGGCCAATCTTACTGACCCAAACTTTGACCAGTAGGTAAAGTTATGATGACAGATCATTTTGAGGGACGATCCTTAGTTCTAAGAACATGAATGAACCTCCTCGCGGAAAAGGAATGCAAAGAGTGTGCGTCGATAATACAACAGAAACGTGGTTCAACATACACATGAATGCTGAGTCACACAAAGCATAAATGAGATGGCTACAAAAAAGGCAAGGCATGTAACAACAAGAGATGCAGACTGCCAAATTAATGGACGGTTCCTATAAAACTCTCATCTTGACCACCCCCCCCCCCCCCCGACTGCGCATCGGACCCGTATCTGACATTTAGGACATTTTGCACACAATCCAGTTTTTCTTTGAACATGTTGCAAAAGTCATTCTGCAAAATGGCCATTACTAACAAACTCAATACAGCGTGTGGGACAGTTTACACAGCAGCTAGTCAGAGAATCTTGGGGCAAGCGCTCCTGCTTTTTTACCTTACTGCATCCCTTCCAGCTTCTCCTCAATAGCATGGTCTACAAAAACAACAGAGCAGGTCATATGTGTTACTGTCAGTTAATCAGGGGACCGGGATGGAGGTGGGCGAGCTTTGATTAATGCCACAGCTACTTTTGTACTAGATCAAGTGATGCATCTTCTGTTTTCACGCTCTGTCCTGATGATCAAAACCGCCCATAAGACTGCCTTTTCATCTGTTGGTGGAACACCATGTGAATTTCGATGTGTTCTCCGCCCGCCTGCACACTGCAGCAGGTTTCTAATGTCTAATTCAAAGTCATTTCATGCATTATGCAGAAAGCACAAACGTCCCATCATCCCAGTGTCTCTCAAGAGTCATGGGCTTTTTGGACAAGCTGAACATAATACTTCTACTAGTTCTGCAGACTTTGCACAGCATTTTTTCTGTAAGCCAAATGCGCATGTTGTGCAGGGCACAGTATCCCACAATGCAATATGCTTGACTTGACCATCCATGGTTCTTTTTTATACAAAATAGATTTTAAAAAGCAAAATAAAAATGTTTTACTAGCTAACTGGACATCACAAACCGAATTAAATGCAACATAGTAGCTCATGTGACCACAATGTAGTATACTACTATTTCGTTATGCATAATGCATACTGTTTTAAAAAAAATAGTTGGCTAGGCAGTATATACACTACACTACATATGCTGCATTTATTTGCTAAAATACAGTAAGAACCATTTCAATAACTGTTTGTCTATTTGAATGTATTTATTCTGTGAGGAAAAGCTGCATTGTCAGCACCATTACCTCAGTCTTCAGTGCACATGATCCTTCAGAAAGCATTCTAATATGCTGATTTGCTCCTCATTAAACATTTATTATTATTATTAATTTTGAAAACTTTTTTTTAGTTAACATTAATATTTTTTTGTGGAAACTGTGATACTTTTTTAGGATTCTTTGATGAACAGAAAGATCAAAAGAACAGCATTTATTGAATGATAGTTTAGGAACCATTATAAATGTTTTATTGTCACTTTTGATCAATTTAATTTGTTCTTGCTGAATAAAAGTATTAATTCTTTAAAAAAAAAAATCTGACCCCAAACTTTTGAACAGCAGTGCACGTAAAACGATGTGAGCAATTATAACTCTGTGCAGGATTCACATATTTCAAAAACAAGATTACTAGATGTAGTTGCTAAACACTTCCTGAGAACTAAAAACAGTTTATATAGTCTTGTGAGAAAGGTGTGAAACAAATTTGAGGTCTGTAAACACGTCAGAATGAAATCTTTTTGGATGCATGTTGAGAGTTAGCTGGCAGATTGAATCTTTTCCAACTTTTACAAGTATAAGACAACATTAATCTGCCAAGTAAGTCTTACCGCCTGTCGCAGGACCTCTCTGTCCTCTGTACTTCTTGGGAATAGAGTGACCGCCAGCTCCAGAGAGCCCAGGTCCTGATCAGGGCAGTGAGGATCTTGAAGGTCCAACCGAACATCAAGAGGTCTACAAGAAAAACATGAGCTGTTATGACCATCATTATAAGTAGCACCATAGTTTATCACCTAAAGAAAAGAATAGTACTTTTGATAAATATGTTTAAAATGATAACGTCCACTTGTCAATATAATACTTTTACAATGGCATTGGTAACCAAAAACATATGCATTTGTGTAAAGCTGCATCCACGGCATTAGATGTCAGTATAAACTCTTAGATCACAAAAAAACATTAGCAAAACTGACCTTGTCAACGTTCATTTCATGAAACTCCTAATACATCTGAACACCATTTTATGCTGATTAAAAATTTATTAATTTGACACTAACTGTTGAATTCTTATATCTTTGCAGTAATGATGAAGACAATACCTCTGGAGCTCCAGAGAATCAAGGTACAGGTAAGCTGAGCCCATAAAATCATCTTGAAGGCCAAAATCATAGTCAAACACCTAAAATAGATTGCAAAAGGGTCAATTCTTTAGGAAGAAATATCAGAGACAGTGTTGGGGAAAGTTATTGCATGCATTACAATATTGCGTTACTCCATAAAAAAGTAACAAATTATGTTACTTTGTTACTTTTTATGGAAAGTAATGTGTTATTTTACTTTTGCGTTACTTTTTAAATCTGGTCAGGGCTTGCTTGTTTGTTTTTAAAAAAGTTATATTTTTGGCAAATATTAAAGCTTTTCACACCAAAAGTGAAATGAATAGCCTCAGGCTGAAGGGAAAGTAAATATACGTCCGTACAGTAGAATACAGAAGAAATTTCAACACACTTCAGCAATAAAAAGAAGACACAAATGTTTGTCTAGAGTAATTTTTGTTTATTAGTACGGTTGAACTGGATCATCGCAGGTCAGAAGCAAAGACATTGGTTAAAATAGAATGGGATTAAATGCATAAAGCATATTTGTGCCATTTAACATTTAATTATTGCAGGTTTAAATATTCTGAGTTGCATTTTTTTATTCATTTTGAGGAATACTAAAATCTGTGTTTTTTTTGTGTGAGGGAGATGAATTAATGCATATTCATATTTATTTTAGAACAACAGTAACATTTTCTGATTTCTGTCACCATGGCGACACCAGAGCTGGCAATCAATAAATTGGAAAAAAAATTCACTTTTTAAAAAAGTAACTCAGATATTCTCTTGTAAATTAAAAAGTAATGCGTTACTTTACTAGTTACTTGAAAAAAGTAATCTGATTACGTAACTCGCATTACTGAACTGCGTTACCAACAGGATCAGAGACCATTCTAGACTTCTTAATGACTGATTCTTAACTGTTGTCAATTCTAAAAAAAAAAAACGGCTCATAAGAGTCATTTGTACTGGAATCAGTCTACATTGTTCACACTGTAATGCTTTTGTTTTACTAAATAATCAGCTCATAAAAGTCATTCATTCGGAAATCGGAATACATCTGTCCCGCATTATGTTTTTGATTCTCTAAAAAAACCTGGCTCATTAGAGTAATTCATTTGGGATTCGGACTACACTGGACAAGCAATATGATTTGATTCACTAAAATGAATTGGCTCATAAGAGCCATTCATTCAAAAAAACGGACTACACCAGTTGAGCAGTATGTTTTTGATTCATCAAAACGAATCGCCTCATAAGAAACAATACTTTGGGTTTTGGAATACACTGGTCGAGCTGTATGATTCTGATTTACTAAAACAAACCGGCTCATAAGAGTCATTCATTCAAGATTCATATTATATACTATACTGGTAACAAGCATCCAAAAACTATGTGAGTAAAAGCAGTATTTTTACCTTAAAATACAGAGGCTCTTGTAAATTGTCCACTATCAGACAAACACGTTCATCCCAAACTGGGTTCAGGTTCTTGTGGATGATTTTACTGCGGAAAACTTCTTTGCCAGCTATTTTGAACTTCACATACGGGTCACTTGTTCCTGAAACATAAGATCTCATTTTGATCTCAACATAACTGATTACATGTTTCAAGCATAAAAATACATCTTATTAAAAGTGAAACACGTTTTCCGGACAGTGGTATTAGTGGAGACAACATGAGCAGCAGGTCTTACCGCCTCTGTCTCGAATGGCAAGGTTGTTTCCTCTTTTCAGCATGATGTCTAACTGGTACATTGCTGAAGTGGGCAGTGAAGGCTGTGTGCCACCGTTACCAGCTGCGTTAATGCCCTGAAGAAAAGACATTGTCCCAAAAACTTTAGTGCGACAGATTGACAGAACCTCCTCAAACATTCAGTGCATCCAAAGCCATTAATGCCAAACATAGGGTTTTACAACTCAAAAGTGCTCATATGAGAAAACAAACTTACACCTGGGGAGAAAATGTATGATTAAAATTATGACAGGATGTTGCAAGATGCTTAAACCTGATAAATGGTGCTCTAAAACCAGCATTGAGAACATAACTGAACTCGTACAAACTTTTTATTGTGTTCTAACAGTTTCATTAGAATGACCATTTGCACTTGCTTTTGTTTAACTGGACACATTACAACATATTTACAAGTTTCAGTCATATTTTTGGCTGCTATATAGAGATAGTATAGCAGTTTTGTGTAATGGCATGTTGCAACATGACAAGTGTCCTGCAACAAGTCATTTATCTGTCCACACTAAAAGCAAAAATGCTGCACAATGTGAAGCAAGAACAATGTGATTCCACTTTGTTTTCATATTTTCACAAAGTCAGCACTCATTTTGTACCAATTTCTTCCTTGCACCCTTTTGTGGAGATGTTCATTAGTGAAATAAGCTTCCACTTTGTTGCATGCCACTTCATTACTTTGTCTAATCATTTGTGGTTGGTCACTTTAAATGTTAGTCAGACGATCTCATCCAGTCTAAGTAGCCAGTTCTTGAACAGAATAAGCTGCAAATAAACTAAAAAGCGAGAGTCACAGGAGGCTAAACTAGCTTTCAATGGCTCATTTTACCATAGGAAGTGAACACTGTGTGTGTGTGTGTGTGTGGACACAAATTTGTATAATAACATTGGTATGAAATAGGTATTACAACGAGAAGGTGATGTATGAGGACATTTTCAGTGTCCCCGTAATTCAAAAGGCTTATAAATAATTCAGAATGAGTTTTTTTTTGAAAATCTAAAAATGCAGAAAGTTTCATGTGAGGGGTAGGTTTATGTGTAGGGTTGGTGTAGGGCATGATAGATACGGTCTGTAGAGTATAAAAACCATGACGCCTATGGAGAGTCCCCATAAACCATAAAAAACAACCCCTGTGCTGTGTGTGTGTGTGTGTGTTGTCAACTTCACACATCTGACAGTGCTTAAAAACAGCCTGAATAAGTAATGTGGTGTTTTTCGGTGCATGGTGTAGCCTAGTGGTTAATGGTTTGTTCTGAAAAGTTGCGAATTCATAAACTTACCATCATTGCGCCCATTCAAGCCCCCAAACTGAACACCTGCTGCAAGTCATTTAAAGAAGGTATATCATGTAAAACTGTTTTTTTTTCTATATCTAAGGGTACTGCAGTGTAAAAATGATTTTTAGAAGTTGTAAATAAAACTTTAAAAGATTATTGAAAAATACAATTGCAGTCTTCCTATTTCAAAATGTCATGTTTAATTTCATGTTACTTGTCATTGATTTGCAATTATATGTGCAAAAAAAGCAGAGGTGGGAAAACTGCGATGGTGGTTCTCTGGGTGCTAAGGCATTACATGTGTGTGTTCTACTAAGGTGTTACTAGGGTGTGTTCTACAGTATGTGGTTGCTAAGGTGTCACTAGGGCAATTGTTTGCTGGCCCAGGTTAAATGATATTTGGTGATATTCTGGTCTAGATATGGGCTCAGATCCATTCTTCAATAACTCATCAAGGGAAAACAGCCGGTCTGATCACAGGTCTGAAAGTATTAGAAAACCTCTCTTCAACAAGCTGCTTGATTTGATTCATATCTGTAGCACAAATGGTGCAGAACAAGTTCCGTGACAAAGTTGAATATTTAGGGGCTTCGGAAAACAGCACCACTAATTATGTCACTTAAACTCACTATTTAAAGACAATATTTGATGAGTACTATAGACATTCCACTTCCTCTTTTCACCCTTGAGTGAGAGATGAGGTCAGAAACACACTTCTGTCACACACTAAATGTGTTTACAGTGTCAACTGAAAGCAGGTGATTTGCATTGAGGACCTATTTAACATCTTGTTTAATGACAGGATTGGCAAGAAGATAGAATATTGTTATTAGAACAGAGATTCCGCTAACAACATCCTGGTCCCATGATTGAGATAAAGATGTTCTGAGGCCCGTCCTTCGTACGTCGCTTATTACATCCGAGATGAAATGTCACATCCACGATGATATAATCACACTAATCAGGTTCTGGCTAATTCGGTTCTTCGAATGCACCTGTTGTTGATGATTAGTATGGCTGGATTGAGTTATCTGAGATAATTGGGCGTCCATGGGTTGGTTTAAAAGGGACTATGTATCGATACTCGAAACCATGATCAGCAATGCAGCGATTGGCTGGCGGCATGACGAAAAAAAACTTTTGGACTTTTATAAGGAAACAGCCAAGCAAACAAAACTACATAAATGTTATAGTAGATAAATGAAAAGTGCACTGTTTTTATTTTATTTAAAATTTTTACACAATTCCCAATTATTTATATTCACGATTCTATAGTTGTAAAGGTTCTCCACTTTATTTAAGTAGAGTAGCATATTCAAATTTCTGTTAGATATTTGATAATACACCAGATTTGTTACGTGACAGCATTAATGAAAGATTCTTAAGGGTCAAGATCATGTTGTCTGCATCTCCTGCGCTCCACCAAGCTACTCCCATAATAGCTGTCATCACTCAAATTAATGCACGACATTATCTATAGAAATATCACGGTGTGGACCAGATTATTCGAATACAATTATGAAGTAATCATTTTATGACGAATAAATCTTTCAGTAAGTAAAACTGGCTGTGTCTATAGTATAAAATACTACACAACATTATTATATTATCTTTAAATTAATTTAAATGATTATTATTTTAAATTATTGTCCCTGAATTAGTAGGGTACTCTTGTAATAACCGTTAGGGTGTAGCGAAACGATGTTAAGTATAATTATGCTTAAAATGTTACAATCTAATCCTGGTTACATGAAATAAGTCTGCTCCGACAGGTTAAGCTTACGGACCTGTTGCTATGACCGCAACTCTGGGACGAGCATCGAAGAACCAAATAATCCCAGATCATGCCAAATCGTCAACAATCAAACAATCAAATCCAGCTAACGGGCAAGTTAGCGACGTACGAAGAACAGACCCCAGATGGATGATGACATTAGGCAGATTCAATTTACAATATTGATCTTCCTCCATCCTTTCAAGACAACATCATCTAGATCTCAGTAACATTTCTGCACCTCTACAAATCATACAGAAAAAACACACCCAATGAATTCAAAGGACATCAATGACAAGTTCCGTGTTGATCATGGTCAGTCAAACAGATAGACCATCCCCAAAATCACACCTGAATTATAATGTTCCACCTATAGCTGCCCACCATTTTGCGGGGAAATAAGATTATTGTGATTTTCTTAAATAACAAAACTATCCGGTTAATGTTGTTGCGGCCCGCCCTGAAATATTTGGCCAATATTTGTGATTAGATATCAATTTGATAATTATTTTTATTTATAATTGTGATGATTTGATTATTATGATAACTATCTAAATAAACAAATATGTAAATATTATTAACTGTCAGATTACTGTTCCCCCTATTTAGACTACGTATTTAAGAAAAGTCTAATAATGTTATTGTACGTACAACTGTAAAAAGATTGCGATATAATAATTAATAATAATATATTGTTGTTGTTATGGTGATGCTTTATTATAACAACAACTTTATTTGGAAAGTACAACTGGAAATACAATACTAATATTATATGTATTATACTATATGTATATAGTATTTGATTCATGAAATGAGTGTCTTCAATTTCCCAAATGATTTTAACAACCCTCAAAACGCATGATCCTTTTGACCAGAAAACTGCAAAGGGAGCTGTGGGAACCAAAAGCTTATGTAAGAATTTGGTGATACAGCAATTTTCATGAACAAATATGGGAAGATGGTTGGGTGGCACACTTGCCACCATTAAATACCACCCAAAAATCAAAGCACAGAGATTAGTTAGGAACAAGCCACTGGAGACACTGCAAACACGGCAGATCATCGAGCCGGATAAACTATGGTAAAAGAACAGAGTTCCTAGCTTCACTCTGAAACACGCAGCACATATATTTATTTCATTACATCTTAACCTTTTAGATTTTATAATCGCACTGCTAATTGCGATTTTGTTTTTATTC
Source organism: Sinocyclocheilus anophthalmus (assembly GCA_018155175.1). Lineage (NCBI taxonomy): Eukaryota > Metazoa > Chordata > Actinopteri > Cypriniformes > Cyprinidae > Sinocyclocheilus > Sinocyclocheilus anophthalmus. The sequence goes on along the minus strand of JADLZN010010655.1, from coordinate 13,132 downwards.
CAATTAAACGTGCAGACCTAGTTCAGCCCTCCCCTATAAGACCTGTCTAAGATGAATTCACCTTCCTCTGTTCTGTTCGGAGCATCATGTGAGCAAAGACACTCGTCGTCTCACCTCCGCTGAGAGGTGATTACAGAAGCAGATCTCCTTAAGAGAAAGACACTGACATGGGGAATGGTGCCAGCGCAAAAAAAAACATGTCAACCACTGCACTGAAAATCTTTAGTGAGGTTTGTACAAGTAGCTCATGTTGATTGTGCCTATAAATCAAAGTCTCGTAATAAGCTTCCTCTTGCTCCATTAAGAAGAAACGGTGTGAGTGTGACAGCTCAAACGCAATTTATTTTCATTAGAGATAATTACGACACAACAAAACTGTCTATTTGTACTCAATAACAATGATTTTGAGCAACAATGCAACCAGTAATCAGTCAACATGTGTCCTTTATGCAAATATGCACTAATGCAATGCATCCAATTCTAGAAACATCTGTAGTCAAGATGACTGAACTTTGGCAAGAGAAAATATTTCAGAATAACTCGCCAAAGGGTTTAACAGGAACATGTAGCAGTTGACAGCTGTGTGGTTAAAGTTATAGAGCCACTTCCTGTTTGCAAGAAAAGCAGCCTATAAACAGAAATTCTGGGGTCCATTATAGGGGCCTCAGGGGGTGTGTGCAAAACGCACATGCATTAAGTGTAATGTTGCAAGACAGGAAACATGTGATCTGTTTAATGTTGTTTCCATATGTGTCTAGTCTGATATGTAGCATTTAAGCCCTGAGCAGCTAGACTCCGATGTCAGTGAACGTGGCCGGCTTGTAGAAAAGTTGTAGCTAGGATAGTCAACCCACAGTCTTTAAATGGCTTTACAACCCACATGACTTTAAAGTGGCATAACTGTAAAAAAAAGTTTTACTTAATTTTTAAGATATACTTTTTCCTTTTTGTTTTTTCTTTTCTTTGGTCAAGTGTCACAAAAGACCATCATATTACAAAAAAACTCATTCATTTACTAAAATATAATTTTTTTGTCAAAGAGATCAGTCGTTTGAATAAGTGTTCTAAGGACACACACACAGACATACAAACACAAACACAAAACACACAAACACACACAACCAAACACACACACACACACACACACACACTCTCTGTTTGCTATTCCTTGTGGGGATATCCACTTGGCATAATGGTTTTTATACTGTACAGACCGTATATTCTATCGCCCTACACCAACCCTACACCTAAACCTACCCCTCACAGGAGACTTTCTGCATTTTTACATTTTCAAAAAACTTCATTCTGTGTGCTTTCTAAGCTTGTTACGTGGGACCTCCAATTTAGGTACTCCGTGACACACGAGTCCCCATGAGTCTGTGGTATTCAGGATTTAAGTCCCCACCACGAATAGAAAAAACAGGTACACACAACACACACACAATATATTAATTGCAACCACATACCCATGAAAAATTCCCCACATACACAATAAACATGCTCACCAAAGTTAGCACCTATGGCACATGTAGAGGAGTTGCAGAGTTACTTCTGAGCAGATTAATCATCTCTATTGCTGGATCCTAAGTCACAGATTTCTCAAGAAATGCATGCTGCTGTTTATCAAGTCTCAAACCTCCTCAAAAGCCTTCCTCATCTAACCACAAAGACAGTTCAAGCAGCTACATTCCAAAACAAGTCCACGCATGTAATGGAGTAAAGATAGAGCCAGTATGATCCAGAGGAACTCAAAGCTCCAGGCTGTGTTGTTTCTTTGACTCTAATCTCTGCTGCACCGTTAGTGGCTGTTAAACCAGTGATGTAATGGCTTGGGAAGGACATGCAAACAGAAAAACTACTCTACACTAAACTTCAATGGCTATAGCCAAAAACGTTATTGCTCAAGGTTTCTCAGTCATAGCTCAGAACAGGAGCCATAATGGAGTTTTGAATTATGATTATTTAAAGTGCCCCTATTATGCCATTTCGAATATTGTCCTTCATGCAGTGTAATGTAGCTGTATGTAAATATAAACAATCTGCAATGTTGTAAAGCTGAAAGTGCACGATAAATAAAAGTTATTGTCTCCCAAAAGAAAGAATCAACTCTGAACAGCCGAAATGAGTACAGGTAAGAATTCGAAATCCACCACTGCAGTGACGGCTGCAAATCACAGGGTAAACATGTGCATAATGCCCGCCTTATGTTCTACGATGGCTGGCCGCAAACAATGACCCTGCCCGTGAAAATGCTTGTTTTTTCTTTTTTTCTTTTTTTTTTTTTTTTTTAGCTTGTGGCTTTGTGTGGTTAACATCATGTTGAGAAGATGCTGTGTCCTACGCTGTGAAAGTAAATTCATTTTATTTTCACTTAAAAAAGATGAGGCTGCAAAGAATCAGTGGTTAAAAAAAAATTTCCATTGTACCACAGCAGTACAACCCCAATCTTTTTTTGTATTCCCGTCATTTTACTGACGACAGCTTCTCTAATCGCGGGGAGTTCAACGTAGGATTCACAAAACGTTTGCTCTTGAAAGATGGCTCAGTACCCAATTTATTTGAACCAGCTTTCTATACTGAATCACAACCTGCAAGTATGATAAATAATAGATGTTTATATCAAGTGTCAGACTTACACCAACTATAGGCAAGGGGTGGTTCGTTTGGCACGTGCGTACAAAAACAAACGTGGTAGACCAATCACAACAGACGGCGGCTATATGACCAATGCCGAACTGCTTCACACAACATTTGGAGAGCGTTGGAATGCTGGTGAATTACATGCCTATTTTGAGAAAACAAAAGCTTTTTGACCTTGCATGCATGTAACCCTAATGTAGGAGAGTCCCAAAACAATATTACGAACCTTAAAAATGGTAATAGGGGCACTTAAAAAAATTATTTTTAAATTATTACATCAGACGTTCTTTTTTAAGGCAGGCTTCCAGAACTTGTTGTGAACCAGCTCACGCAGGCCAAATGCACGTTAACACTCCCAGTGCTGGCAGAGACGAAGTTCATGAGAAGAGACTTATAGCTGCATGCGTTGTCCAAGAACACAGTGAAGCTTTATTGAAAACACGTGCCCGGAACTGACTATTATTTTCTTACAGCCTTTAATTAATAATAGTAATAATAATAATAAAAAAAAAGTCCAAATGTTGTGAGAAGAAAGAAAGAATACAGGTTTGTAAACAACCTACATTTAAGCCAAAAACACACTGACATAGCAAAAAAACACGAAAGCTTAATTTGTTTTGAGATTGTAAATACCTGCATATTCAACTTAATCAAATCTTTTAATCTGTATTTACGGATCTCAAAAATCTGATGCACATCGACAATCAATAAAATAAAATGTTCTAATAAAGACAATAATTCTCTTCTGCATATGAAGAGAACCGAAAAACTTGTATAACCTTGCTCAACACTTGGCACCCTGTTTGGCTTCAAGCCTGCTAATGTGTTCATGTGTCTTTACTTTTAGGCAAGTTCCTCTTCTTGCAAACCAGCTTGGCAAACACCCTCAGGCACTGAGAGAACTGTACAGTGCCAACATGACGACAAATAACAGTATGTAGAAAAAAGGCCAAACTTTACAGTTTTAAAAGAAAATCTTGTGGAAAAAGGGCTGACACAAGCTTGTTCTGGCACATGTCCTTGTGTGAATGAGAATCTGACATGAGTTTGACTATGCAAACACATTACTTTGCATCTACAAATGTCAAAATGACCATGCACAAAAAGACCTGATTCAGGTAAACCTTGGTGTGCATATATTAAATGTTGAAAATGTACAAGGGCAAAGATATTCGCATGCATACATGCAACAAAAGATGACTGTCCACTGATAATTGGAGTTCTGAACTGACATCTGTTTTGGACTTGCAATGTAAAAAATATTGAAAAAAGTTTGATTGTATTCAAAGCAGTTGCTAGGGTGGATTCAGCAAAAGTGGGACATCATGTAAAATGAGGCAAATTAGTTTAATGGTCGATTGCCCTTTAAACCCAATCTAAGTTATTCTGGAAATGTTTGACATCATACTGGTGGATGTGATCAAGCTTCAACATCTAACGGATCTCAGCCTATAATCTGGCTTTACATGGTGTCTAGTTGAACCATGCTGTTCATTTGTGATGTGAGAGATTGACTTGGTGCACCTTGACCAAGTTTCACCCATAACAAATCAGATACCAGGTTACAAAAAACACCTTAAACTAATATGACACGGGTTTTCCAGCAGGAACCTGGCTGTAATTTATGATTCTTATAAGAAAATTTATTTATTGTAATATTTTGTAGCAAATAGATATTGGTAATGACTCACTTTACCTAACAAAAGTTAAAGTCAATCACTATCAAATAGAAATTACGCTAAATATTTGAATACATTTATATTTAGGAAGCTGTGGCATCACAAAACCCTATAGGCTCAGTTGTTATACAAATTTATCAAAACCTGTTTGGATAGTTCACTGTATTTAAAACAAAAACAATCTCTTTAAGTACATGTCTTTACGTTTTAAAACATCTGCAAGTGTGAATGTACAGCGTAAGATAAAATGAATAAGATAAAATCACTTATTACTGCAATGCAATGGCAAAAAACATCTGGAACATCATCTTACCACACTTTTATTGATCTCTTCCTCGTTACCATTCATCACAGCATCATCAGTGCATGTGGACCCTTGCAGAGCAGGTTTATGTTGAGACTGCACCAATTCGGAGAGTGTCGGTTTGGAGCTGATGGTTCTTTTCAGCATCTGGATCTCGGCACCGAGCGACGCTGCTGCTGCGGCCGCCGTACCGACACTCTGCTCCGGCATGCCGCAGCGCGTCCTCCCGCTCTCACCACCATCCGAAGCGGCTGGCGCGCTGTGCAGATTGGGCTGAGACGAAGACACCGCACGGTCCAAACCATTTGGTCGTTTCTTTTTAAATATCCAAAACCCACTTTCTTGCTTTTTGTCTTTTTTGCCCAGTTTGGGACTGCCAGTGAGTTTGGGTCTGCCGTGGAAGGACTTCCACGAGCCCCGCTGATGCTGATGATCTAGTTTCCCTTCCATATGATCTCTGCAGTCTGCTGCTGCGTCCCAGTCTGAGGTTTCTGTGAGGTTAATGTTGAAAACATGCAAAACGATGCAAATATAGCATTTACTACAGTGTTGTGCTCAGCAGGACATGTTGAGGGTTAAAAGCATGTTTGATGCGGAAGAAGGCTAGAGTGATGGAGAGGCAAGTTGTTCCTCAGCACATCTGCAGACCTTCATGGTTTTATGAAACGAGACCGTTCCCCCGTCTGCGGTCCTCATCCACGCCCAGTATTGCAAAAAAGTTGCTGTTACCCATAGCTTACTAAATAAATGTGTCATCTATGATCACGCAATGCAGTGTTTCTGCCCACCGAGCTTTTATTTACATAAAACGCTTAACGTGGCTTAATGCGTTAAGACAGTGTTTTTAAAAGACCAAACTCAGTAAACGCATTATTAATAAAGCATACTATCTACGGACAAGCAGATGAGCCCAGAATACGAATGCAACACGTTTAATTACGCCTTAAGCGTTTTCCTCCCATATAGAAAACCGCGTTAAAACAGTGTTTTTAAAAGACCAAACTCAGAAATAATGATAAGCGAGTTGTGCTTTGTTGTAATTTATGAGGAGAACACCCATGTTGCTTACAAATTGTTGTGCAGTTTATTAGTAGATTTGTATACACTTGTTTCGGTCGACTTGGTTGTCTTCAACGAATCGAATCGGCGAGTGAATTGTTCGAATCTTTCGATTGATTTGAATCACTGGGAAGATTTAATACCTGAACCAAATAAAAAAATAAAATAAAATTGTAATGGAAAGTTAATTTGGATATTAATAAGTTAAATTATATCATGAGCAACATAAAAAGTATTTAACAACTAACACTAGCTTTCTATTTTTTCTATTCTACTTGTTTTTCTTTGTGTGTGTGTGTGTGTGTGTGTGTGTGTGTGTATATATATATATATGTATAAAATACCTTGCTATGTGTACTGCGTATAGGCTAACCAATACTTGTCATTTGCACTTACATATTGTTCCTCTTTTGTTAGTTTTGATTGCTTCTAATGTCCTCATTTTTAAGTCGGTTTGGATAAAAGCGTCTGCTAAATGACTAAATGTAAATGTAACAATGATGAAAAGATGTACAGATCAGACAGGTTCTACCACAGAGGATGTGTTTATTTTTCAAAGGAATCATGATATGGCAGATGGTGCATTTGTCATGCTCATAACTTGAGTAAACACATACAGCGCACACAAATCAATATCTCAATGCATCCATGTAAAACCATCAACAACAGGGGACATAAAAGATGTTAGAGCCTATTCACTGATAAAGATTGTCTGATATCCATTTTGTGAAATATTATGTATAATGTGGTGTTTTAGGACTGGAACAGTCGTCCTAAGTGGCATATCATAAAGAATTACATGTTTATGTTCAATCAATAAATAAACAAAAGGTTGGATGAGTGAAAATTCTCTTCAACATACAGCAGTCGTACAACTAATTTTGCAATTCAAGGTGCTCTGATAAGGCCTTCAGAGACAAATAAATTAATGAAGAATGAAAAATGATTAAAGTATTTGCTTTAATACTGCAAATGTTTTCATACTTCTAAACCTTGTTCAAAATGTAATAACTTGTTGGTATAGCTGCTTTAAAAGTAGAAAATCACTCAGTATTTGTTTGGCTCAGAGCATGGCTGCAGACTCAGGGATGTCATGGTCTTCGAAAGGGAGCTGTTCTAAACACAGGGCTCATAGTTTAGCTGGAGACACTATACTGCAAGTCCCCTGACAACCCCTCAACCAGCCAGCCAATCAGCAGCAGGTAAGGTGGATTTGAGGAGCTGTAGGCATGTGTGTGTGTGTTGGGGTTAGGGCTCTGAAGAGAGCCCCCCAGATCCCCATTCTAATAACGTACACTGCCACTCCAGACGCAAGGGCAGCTGGGACACGCACACACACACACACTGGCACTAATAAAATTGAGCATCACAATAGAAACCTATATCAATATCTACAGCACACAAAAGCAGATTCAGAGCACACCAGACAAACTCTCCACGTACATTATAAATCTAATATAACGCATAATGGGACACATTCTATGGATGTTTTTAGAGCTTCTACACTTGTTAACGCCTTGATTTGCTTAATGTGGGCTATATGAGTAAAAATGTGCCTGTATGTTCATATGCTAATATAAAATTTAGTTTAAGGTGGATTTTATGTTTTCTGAAGAATATGTCTGTGGTGATTTTAAACTCACCCGAGTGTTTTGAGCGCATTGCCGTATTGTTGCTAAGGTATCTTCGGGCTTTGTTAAGGTACTGCTGTGTGGGTTCTGTGTTTTTAGTCTAGGTGTAACTGCCACAATACCAAAAATTTATTCTATGAGATTTGGTTCTTGAACCTCTCTATTAAGTCTCTGTTCCCGTTCGGATTTTTTTTTTTTTTACATTTTGTGTTACCATGCAAAATTGTCCAATCCGTTTACAAATTATAATAATTGCATTTTATTGCCTACATTTTAACTGCACTACGAAAAAGTGTGGGGTCTGTAAGATTGTTTAAATGTCTTGGAAATGAGTCTCTTATGCTCAACAGGTTGCATTTATTTGATCAAAACAGCATTAAAGTAATATTATGAAATATTATTACAAATAAAAAAAATATTTCTATTTGAATATATTTTAATTATAATTGTGATGGCAAAGCGAGTTTCAGCACGCATTACTATAAGCGTCGTGTCCAGAGCCTTCGAAATCTTTCTAACTTTACAGTGGGGGATAAAAAAAGATGTAGTCAGCCACCAATTGTGCAAGTTCACCCACATAAAAAGATGAGAGAGGCCTGTAATTTTCATCATAGGTATACCTCAACTATGAGAGACAAAAAAAAAATGAGAAAAAAAAATCCGGAAAATCACATTGTAGGATTTTTAAAAAAATTATTTGCAAATTATGGTGGAAAATAAATATTTGGTCAATAACAAAATTTCATCTCAATACTTTGTATATACCCTTTGTTGGCAATGACAGAGCTCAAACGTTTTCTGTAAGTCTTCACAAGTTTTCACACACTGTTGCTGGTATTTTGGCCATTCCTCCATGCAGATCTCCTCTAAAACAGTAATGTTTTGGGGCTGTCGCTGGGAACACGGATTTTCAACTCCCTCCAAAGATTTTCTATGGGGTTGAGCTCTGGAGACTGGCTAGGCCACTCCAGGACCTTAAATGCTTCGTACGAAGCCAGTCCTTCGTTGCCCGGGCGGTGTTTTTGGGATCATTGTCATGCTGAAAGAACCAGCCACGTTTCATCTTCAATGCCCATGCTGATGGAAGGAGGTTTTCACTCAAATCTCACGATACATGGCCCCATTCATTCTTTCGTTTCCACGGATCAGTCGTCCTGGTCCCTTTGCCGAAAAACAGCCCTAGCATGATGTTTCCACCCCCATGCTTCACAGTAGGTATGGTGTTCTTTGGATGCAACGCAGCATTCTTTCTCCTCCAAACACGACAAGCTGAGCTTTTACCAAAAAGTTCTATTTTGGTTTCATCGGACCATATGACATTCTCCCAATCCTCATCTGGATCATCCAAATGCTCTCTAGCAAACTTCAGACGAGCCTGGACATGTACTGGCTTAATCAGGGGGACACGTCTGGCACTGCAGGAATTGAGTCCCTGGCGGCGCAGTGTGTTAATGATGGTAGCCTTTGTTACTTTGGTCACAGCTCTCTGCAGGTCATTCACTAGGTCTCCCCGTGTGGCTCTGGGATTTTTGCTCACAGTTCTTGACCATTTTGACCCCACGAGGTGAGATCTTGCGTGGAGCCCCAAATCAAGGGAGATTATCAGTGGTCTTGTATATCTTCCATTTTCTAATAATTGCTCCCAAAGTTGATTTCTTCACACCAAGCTGCTAAACTATTGCAGATTCAGTCTTCCCAGCCAGGTGCAGGTCTACAATTTTGTTTCTGATGTCCTTTGACAGCTCTTTGGTCTTGGCCATGGTGGAGTTGGAGTGTGACTGTTTGAGGTTGTGAACAGGTGTCTTTTATACTGATAACGAGTACAAACAGATGCCATTAATACAGGTAACCAGTGGAGGACAGGGGAGCCTCTTAAAGAAGAAGTTACAGGGCTGTGAGAGCCAGAAATCTTGCTTGTATGTAGGTGACCAAATACTTATTTTACAGAGGAATTTACCAATTAATTCTTTAAAAATCTTACAATGTGATTTTCTGGATTTTTTTTTCTTGTTTTGTCTCTCATAGTTGAGGTATAAATATGATGAAAATTACAGGCCTCTCTCATCTTTTTAAGTGGAGAACTTGCACAATTGGTGGCTGACTAAATACTTTTTTGCCCCACTGGATGCTGATTTGGTGCTCAAGAAACATTTATTTATTATTATGTGAAAAAAGTTGCTTTTTGTGGTAATTGTGAGACATTGTTTTCAGGAGTCTTTGATAAATAGAAAAGTTCAATAGGACAGGTTATTTCACGTAGAAATCTTTGGTAACAAATCTTAAAAATGTGTAATTCTGATTAATTTATAATGAAGCCTGTGAATAAAAGTATTTTTTCACAAACAAACAAACAAAGAAACAAATAAATAAATAAATACAATCGACCCCAAATTTTTGAAGTGGTGGTGGTATATACACAACCTTAAATACTTCAAGTTGAGGATTTAAATTATCTCATAACCCTAAATATAACCAATAATAGTAAAGGTTTCTTGCTTGCAAGGTTTGGAGAAATCTAACAAGAAATCTAATCTACCTCGTCTCCTACAAATACAAATTGTAGTTTGAAATCATACAAGCTCTTCCTCCACCTCTGTGAAAAACGGAAAGTGTGAGAGAAAGTGAGTGCATGTGTACGCCCTAATGAATGCCGACCCCTTACATCACTCCACTCAGCGCTGTATGAGAACTCACAGCCCTCAAATATTCAACACTTTTGCAATGTCAAACGGCGGGGGAGTTGGGGGAGACAAGGCGGCATCAACAAACAAACAAGTGCAAAGACCCCCTCCTTCTCTCATTCACACACACATTCACTCACCCATCCATCCAAACGGCTGAGTACGGTTAAATATTAACCAGCGCTAAAGGAAACACCATACACCCACGTGCGCACACACATGCCAGCGGGGAAGGGATACAGGGCGTGGGGGGAATGCGGCGCCCCCTGGAGGGCTCAATCAGAACCGGCAGTGTGTAAAAATGAAGCGCGCTGTCAGAGAGTGACAGCAGTGCCTATGGAAGGGCCGAAGGGTGGGCGGTTGGGAGTTCACCTGGGGAAACAAAATAACAACTGAAAGAAAATCTACACACACACTCACTCACAAAAAGTCTCTGAAGTTTCTAACAAAGGAATGGAGGATCCAGCAGAGTAGGTCTAGCTGCGCTGATCGGGGCGAAGCATCACTTATTTACCAGCTTACATCTGCACTATTTATGGGGCACCAGGGAGAGGCAGAAAGGAAAGAGGGAGACGGAGAGAGAGGGGTGGGTGGGGGCAACACAGAGGGGCTAAAATATGCATGGGGGCTGGCTTTCTGGGAACCAGAAAAAAGAAAATGGGAAAGGGAGAAAGAATGAGAGACATAAAAAGGCGATATGAGAGAGAGAGAGAGAGAGAGAGAGAGAGAGAGAGAGAGAGAGAGAGCAAGAGAGTTGGAAACAGTTAGAGGAAGGGAGGGAGTTGGTGGGAGTGTGAACGAAAGAAAGAATTTGAGACAAGATAAAGGATGGAAGCAAAGTTTGCCATAAGGGAGAGGGGAATGATACAGTAACATGTCTTGTGAAGGCTCATGGGAAGATGAGGATTAACACAGAGTGGGGCCGCACTAGGAGGGCATGAACAGAATACACACACGTTCAAGTCTCATTTTACCTAGGCAGGAGTGGGGTAAAACCCGGCACGGAGCTGTCCGTGCGGCTGACTGCTCTATTCCTCACCTCCGTCACCGCTAAGGTAGGCCCGGAGTGGATGCGTGGGACGGAGCGGGTGGGAGTGATGCGGTGGGCCCGCTGAGCCATGGGCTGGTGCGAGTATCTCGGTTGGCCGGCCTCAGGGTGAGGCAGACAGTGACCGACAGGGTCCAGCACTCCCCCTGCTGCTAAATGGACTGACCGGCCATATGCCCAGCGCCGCCGGCCTTATATCACTGTCACACCGCGGCCGGGGGCTCACGTGGAGGGGTGGGGTGTTTGAACCATGCAGGAGATTTAGGTCACACCCCCCAAGCCCCTAAAATATTAAGTCATGGACCTGAGTAAGCTATTAACCTCACACCCTGCTACTTATAAAGACCCACCCACCAACACACACAGGCGGGCGCTGGAGGGGGCTGCAGGGATGGTGGCCCATAGCTCACAAAGATGAATGTAACTTGGGCTAGGGCAGGATGCAGCTGACCCCAGCGCCCCGTGGCAGCCACTGTGGGCTGAGTTATTCACAGTCCTGCCCTTACTCAATCTGTCTGCCCCATAATCAGCACAGAGAGAGAGAGAGAGAAACCGAGAGAGAAACAATCGCCTTCATATACTGGCACTGACCTAGCAACAGTACATTAAGATTATTGTTAAGTTCTTAGTGGACACATTTTGCATTATATTTCTGGACTATTTGTCACTTAAGGGGAGAAATGGGATTAGGAAATGTTGAATGAGAGTCAGATTCAAACACACATCTAGAGGTCTGCTACTCTGACGGGACATGGAAAACTGTCAAGCTTTGGGTTAGGTTTGGGCCAGATTTCACGAAACATGCACAAACTGCTAGACTCCTACAACAATCTCTATCCACAGATTAGCTAACAGAAGTGACAGGATTTTGGCCAAGAAATATCTCACAGCAACTGTAAATATGACTGCACCTTATTGCAATCTAAAGCGAGTGTTCATAAGGGTCTCAATTTTGTTGATTGAGCATATCAAAATTACGATTCTTAAACCATTATATTTGGTCCACTTCAATACTCAATACTCCAATCCAAGAACAATCAAGAAAAACTCAAAAAATGGCCATAAAATCCTTCGACAATCCTGAATCCAGTGCTGATACTATCGAAGTGTAAGGTCCCACCACTACAGACAAGTCCCTAAAGGAGAATCAACCAGTTAGCAGTAACTTTTTTAAGCAGTACATTTAGTTCTAGTCCTTTAGAAGAGACTGCGTGGGAAGAATGTGTGTGTGTGAGAGAGATTTAAATTCTGCCTGGCCCTTAGGCTTGGCTGAGATGTCTGCATTTGAGTTGGTGCTTATATTGATGCTATTTTTCACCTCACAGCTCTGTGATATCTCCAGCTAAACTTGAGTCAGCAGTTGTGTCTCACTGCTCTGCCATGTCTGCATCCGCTGGGAATCATTACCACGGGTCAGGAACATCCAGAGGTGCTAAAACCAAACCACAGCCACTAGAATGTCTGTATTTCTATACAAAAACATCTTTTGGTTGGGCAATGAAGACACAAAACTCCTGGCCAACAAAGAACAAAACTACACTGTGGTTCAAAAGAACGTCAATAAGGAGTATTTAAATGCATCAAAAAATGACAGATTTCTTAAAGTGTGTTTACACTGACAGTGATTAGCACTGACAAACTGACCAGAAGTAAATTCTTTTTAAAAAGAGGTGATTTGAGGTTACGTAATAGCAATAGCTAACATCGCCAGTGTGACAAAGTTGAACAGGAATAAATCGCTGTCAGTGAAAACGCACATCAAGGTATACAGTCATGTCAAAAGGAATAGGACTTTGGGTGCCACAGCGTCATAAAGGAAAGTTATGCAAAAAGTGCACAGAGTGTGGCAGCGCTTACTCGCTAAAGTCTATATGTGTGTGAGTGTGTCAGTCTCTGAGTGGAGGGGTTCAGGGCCTCCCTCAGGGAACTAAGATAAAGGCTTCAGTAAAAGAGAGAGCGAGACTATATCTATCACAGTAGAACAGACAGAAAGAGAAACAGATACAAAGACAAAAAGAAAGAGAATGGAAGAGGGAAAGAGAGAAAGAAAGAAACAGAGACTCATCCGGAAAGAAATAATGTCAAGTGGA